>NW_011627259.1:129187-257464 GCF_000204515.1 Acromyrmex echinatior | reverse complement strand
TGCTCCTTGTTTCTCTCTCCTCTCTCTCTCTCTCTCTCTCTCTCTCTCTCTCTCTCTCTCTCTCTCTCTCTCTCTCTCTCTCTCTCTCTGTTGACTTTTTTTTTCCTCTTCTCCTGCGTCCGCCGAGGAGTTTCACGCCGCATCGTTGCTGGACGGTTTCAGCCGTTCTAGATTTCAACGTATCATTTATCATCGGACGAGGGCGGCAGCCGTTTGCACGCGCTTCTGATGACTTGATACCAAAGGCAACGATCTCGCGACATTGATACACCAAACTCCTATCTCGGTCCGTGCGGACTGAGCTAATTTGAGACTTCCCAAATGAATACGTGCCAGAGAGTGTGATTAATCGGAGAAGTATGATTAGGATTTGACGTCATGTTTTGGCTTTCGACGTTCTTTAAGCTTGCACTAAATTTTATTATTAAATTAATTATTAAATAATATTAATAATTTAGATTAGAATTAATTTATAATTAAAATAGTTTATAAGTCAGTAACTCTCGAACTTTCCGAAGGAAGACTTCGTCGCGATCTCACGTTAACTAGGGTTCGCTCTTCATCTTCGTTTCAAAATGTTTCGTCGAGATGTTGTCGTTGAAATCCAGTTTAGGAATCGAGTTCAGCATCCTGAAACGGTCCTGAACGACCGTTATAGATGACAACGGCGGAGATCTTCGTTCTGGAGAGGTAAACTGGTCAGCCAGTTGCGTCGTGGTTTTGTCTACTTAGTAATACGCGTGAAAAGAGGTGGTCGTTGAGAAAAAGGGTTACATGCAGGCTTTACTTCGCAGGGTGGCAAGCGGTCTTCTGCCTCATTGTGGGAACGTCCCGATGATGGATTCGATCATTAATTAAGTCAGCTAAGTGGGAACCTCCTGGCTCATTTTTTACTCGCATTCGAGGACCGAACTACTTGATACGCGATGTTTATCCCTGTCGTTTATTTATTATTTAACTACGCAGTGATTAAATTCAGGACTTCTAGCTGCTTATTTACTCTTTTAAATCTTGATATGTCATGTTAATTAACATGTTTAGTACCACATGAATTACTTAGTACCGCAAATAACATAAGGGAATTATGCACACCTAATTTTTTTCGTGCGATCACGCAGCAAGTCACGCAAAATTTATGCGCCATTGAACGTGTTGAATTATATAATTATTTCTACGTAATAAACTTTTCATAAGTGTAATACTTTATAACTGCTGGTTTATTCGCATTAATTTCGAGGGACTATAACTTTAATTCTCTGCTTTGTGCGTTAACAACTTTATTTACCTTATAATCTGCACGAGATCTTGTACTCAAAATTAAAGTACAAAAAATATGAGAGAAAGAGAAATTACAAACCGACGCATTCAAATTTTAATAAAGACAATAAAATTTAAGTTTCAAATCCATAGTGTTATTGAAGCTATAGTGACAGAGAAAAGCATAAGCAATGAAACGAAAACGAAAGCAGTAAGCGAATCGGTCAATTATGGTTGAGAAGGTAAGGTGATAATATTAAGCAGCAGCACATATAAAGAAATGTTGATTTGCTTATTGCTTACGTTTGTACTGCTCACATTTGTCTATATTTGTCTATTCATTAGCCTAAAGGATTTCGTTTTTGACAAAATAATTTTGTCAAAAAGTGTAAAGATAAAAGCAAAAGAAGATATATACACTTAATTATTGGTAGTCTAAGAAATTATTCAAGGAATAATTGAAAAACTCGGCGCATGTTTCTGAAAGGATCGAGTTGTAGGTCAAACTTCACTAAGTCATTGAGAATTATGCTACCTGCATGCTAACACATTTTTTGTATGTTGCGTGCCCGCCGCGTTAGCGCGCGTGGACGACAGGTGATACGCGTGACGCTCACACGAGATTTCGGAAAATCGTGCACATAGAAGGGTGCCCATGGAGTGGAACGTCGGGATTATCGTCGTTGTCTGGCGCTTTAGAAGTGTCATTAGCCACGGCATGTCACCGGTGGTAAAAGAGCGCAGCTGATGAATAGCGATGATCGCTCGCGTCGCATCGGTTTCGAAGAGGGTAAAGTCTACTCGACCGCGCCACTACACATTCATTATGCCACTCTTTTACGAAATAAAACCGGACATACGCACGTTGCTTCCGTAATGGCATTTACGTAATCACTGTGATGAATTTCTTTTTGAAAAAATTAATTTGACCTATGATCGGGATGATTCACCCGAATTTTTAAGATTCGAAATTTCGAACAAGACTTCGTCTAAAAAATTCTAAGAATTTAAATTATTAACATTTTAATATGATTTGCATCAAGGTGTTCGATAAAATTTGCGCAGTCAATATTGCACAGACGTCAATGAGAGTTGTCACGAATGTCGAGGCTTAATTAGCGGGCAGTAACAAACGGAGAGATTGCATCCATTTATTTATGCGACTCCAATCACAAACGGCGTGTTGGCCACGACACTTCGATGTCGTTAAACTTGCGGCAGTTGGCTATCAAAACGATGGATAAACAAAGCACTGAATCAGAAATCGATATGAAACGAGGCACTACGCTGCATCAGATGGTCAGTGATTAATAGTAAACGTGCCGGCTTGTCTAATTTATTCGCCCCGCCAGATCACATTTTTCCGTGCGCACGCCTTAATAACCGTTTAATGCTGTGCTAATGATGGCTCTTTGCCGAGACTAATGATTTTGATCATCCTGCGCTAACGACAGCATCATCGGCATTCAACAGTAACAGGGCTGCTGTACAACCGCACACGTCGATTATGTTGAAGATGAAGATTTATGTAAAAATATTCCACCGCTGAATAGTGCTAATAGTACAGACTCACTATTTCATTATAAAAACGACAACTGTAACTGTCTCAGGCCAATCTCTTCTAATTCATTGCCCATGCGATTATACTTGATAATAATAATGCAATTAATATAATCCTAATGATTATATGTGCTGTTTAAGTTGTTAGATATGTGTTTATATATATATATATATATATATATATATATATATAGAGTTTATTACGACATATATTGGTAGCGCCGAGTCAGCTCCCGGTCATTAAAGCTAACATGTAGCAATAATGCCCGTAATAATGTTTACGCATATTTAACATCGCATTTGTACATTTTGTTTCGATGAGAAATCGTCACTCCTCGGTTCAAATCGCGATTTACATTCATGATTTTTATTAGCGTGGAGAAAGAGATAAATTGTCACTTGTTTGAGATTTATTTCATAAAAAATATAATTTCATATTCAATAATTTTGTTAATCTCTCAGTAACTTCAGAGTTATTTTTCGATTATTTATATACATGATGTGTGTGTATGTGATAATGATTGTTTAAATTATCTTACCTCTGATTGTATTTTACCGGATACTTTCAATGCATGTACCGAAATTTACGCACGATTTGCGTGTCGGAGAACACGCGGCGAGGTGATCGTGGACAACGGGCCTTGTTTTCTTAAAACGTAAAAATTAACGTTGCCTCTGGGCAGAGAAGAAGGAATCGAAGTAAAAGAAGAAAAAAAGAGATGCCCGTCCGATGCGGCTGATGCATCCACAACAATGATAATTACAAGTTGTTCTTTTCATGGCACCGCGCACGATTACCCGAAAATAAGCGTTTGTAATGGCATATCTTCCTCCCTCTTCTCCATTGCTATTCCCCCGGTAAGCCTTTCTTCGGCGCTTCTTCTCTTCCGCCTTTCATCCTTCGGGCACCTGGACAAGGAACCACTGGCTATCTTTCGATCGCGCGAGAGTCGTTGCATATTTTAATATAGCACGCTCCAAGAATCATTTATTTGATCGCGTTGCAACTAGAACGACAGGTGATTTATTAACGTATTTTACTGTGCAGGTTTATTATACATTTTTCGAAATACAGGCTTTGATCCTTTATCGTATCTATTATATATAGGACACAAGATAATTTATTATAACAATTTATCACAATGAGAAAGATATACTATATTTTAATAAACATTCGTTTGAATAGTACTAACTTAACATGTACTTATAATATACAAATATATCTTTGATTTACTAAAAAAAAAAATGCTAGTCAAATCAAATTAATGGTCCTCGTATCACATAAATATATATTTACATTTAGTAAATATTTAGCTAAAATACTATTTCAATAAACATTTATTAAAATTTAATACATTTTTCTCTCGAATGGATGATAAAATTTTAAAAGAATAATTTAATAGAGATGAATATTTTTTCCGAAAAATATTTCGCCGATCGAGCAATAAGCTACGCTGAATCACAAAGGAGTTTTGCATCCGCCTGTATATCCGCGGATTCCATCTCATGGGCCCTACGGTGTAACAAGCGAACGCACATAATGATATTAATCAGGGCGGTGTGTTCGGCTTCCTTAAAATTGCCAGCAGGCTCAATTTCTCACTTAAAATCTAATTAGAGCTTGCCGGAGCCCGAGCTGCCGTAGGCCGACCGACGGGATTTAAGAGGGCGTGAGGGGGGGAACGGAACCGAGAGGGGTCCAGTTCCCTTCCTCGACACAAGTGGGCCGCGAATTTGACCTCGGAATAAAAACGAATCCCAACCTAAGGCCCTACTTTGCGAAATTGCAGTTTCCTGCCCTCGGATTGTCGATCGTCCCTCGGACCCATTTTTGGATCCACCGAACTCGACGATCGGCTCATCAGCCCGGCCGCCGCCGTTCTGCCGGACTTCGGCCCCTAGTTGGGGCCCCCGAAGAAGCATCCAACCAGTCAAGGATCGATCATCAGGACTTTCGGGACGTCCGGGACAAGTTATCCGTCGATCGCGCGCAGTCAGGATATTCGGGCGGGCCCAAATATCGTCGGATTTGAGGTGAGACATTTTCCTATCATTATAAATCCTTATCATTAAAATATATAATTTTTTGAAAAACCACGTAATACCGAGACACACATCAATCAAAATTTTGGAATGTTACAATGAAAAAATGAAGGAAACATTAGTTATTTTATATATATTATCCCGACATGTTTTCTTTATTATCTCTGTGTTTCTTTATTATCTCTGTTGGATTTTAAAAAAATTATCGGCTTTACGTGATTGTCATGATATTTGATTGATGCATGGTCCGCAAATATTTGATCATCTGCGTGAGAGTTTCAGTAACGATAAAATACGTTTGCATTCCGCGATCGACAGGCTGGTGTCACTCATTTTCAGAATACATCGACGTTTAATGCATAATTATATGCATCGGACGCTAAATCGTGAGGGTCGCATATATTGGGGATGCATACACAACGATAAAAAATGCAAACGCGAAGAGGGTGAGAGGTGGGAGGGAGGAATGACAGAAGCAAAAAAAAAAGACGGCCAATCGTTAGCAAGGTACAAATTTTGCCATTTGCCGCAATAAACCTTCGAAGCCGCTTGTAACTTCTTCTTATGGGAGGCATGAGTAATCGCCTTGTTAGCCCTTATGGCCTATAGTCCTCATGCTTGCTCCCTCATCCGCAGGAGGGACAACAGCAACAACAACGGCGTTTGGATGCACGTATCGATATAGAAAAAAATAAAAAGAAAGAGGGAAGGTGAGAGAAAGAGAGGGAGAGATAGAGAAATAGAGGAAGAGAGGAAGAGAGGACGTAAAACGATAGGAGTACTAAACACACACGATATATGTACTCTATCGATACGAATGTACATGTAACGAGTAAAACAAAGAAACTGTGATGTAAAAGGAAGAGCAGGATAGAACGATGGAAAGACGAAAAAGGAGAGAGAAAGGAAGAGACGAAGAAAGAGAGAAAGCTGCATTGCAAGAAGAGAATAGAAAAAAATCAATGGGGACGACAGATAGAGAAGAGGTCTAGAAGGGGCGGGAAGATACAAGCGGATAAGAAAACGGCGGATCTTGGATAGATTCCCCTGGTGTCGCCACGTACCATTCTTCTATTTTCCGCGTTAAAAATCGAACTAGACGTATATATCACCGCTCGCATCTACGATATCTCTTGCGTCGCTCGTTTTCCATACGCTCCTTAATTAATAGCACATTAATAGAAGGGATAGTCTCGATAAATGAGACAGATGCGAGATACATATGTAATGTTAAAACAAAAACATGTATACACGTGATATGTTAAAACAAAAACATGTATACACGTGATACGTAATGGTAATACATAAAACAAAAACATGTGTTTATGTGCGTTTCTTAACTAGACTTTTCTTTAACAAATTCAAATTGCACTAAATGACTTTAATGATATTTAAGAATTGGACATACCGTTTATTGACTAAATTTTATCAATAAGTAGGAAATATTAATTGCGGCACTCAATGATATTTTGATGAAGAAACAAAAATGGGAAATAAAATCTAAAAAAAAAAGAGATTTTATTCTTGATTGTATTATCCTTCTTGATATCTCATACTTGTTGTGCATATTTGAATAAATGCACATTAATTATATTAGCGATCAGTATCATATCTGGATTACGTCAAATCAAGGACTTCTTACATCAAGAGTATTCCATGTATGTCTAGTAGCTTATTTTTATATATAATTAATAACGGATAATTAATAATGTTAATATGTGCGCATGTGAATCGTGGTACTTGTTAATTTCCATTCGATAATTAATTCGCAATGGAATTGTCTCTTGCGATTACCGATGATCATACGCACTACAACTTATAGATTATTACGTGTTATGATATGAAGTAGTTTCAAAAAGCAAAAAATTAATTTTAATTAATAATAAGTCTCTTACACAACAGTTTTGCTAAGACTTAAGAATTAAAACTATATCCGTAATTACGATACATATACAAAAAAACGTCATTTTTATTTAAAAAAAAATCGAAAGATTAGAAGAAATTCGGATAAGAGAAAAAAATTCCGATAAAAAATAAGTTTTAGAAAAAGATTATACTCGTTCACGTCTAATTGTCCGATGAAGTAGCAAGTTTTTTTTTAAGTGCAATTCGAAGCACGAACATTATTTTTATCAGAAGATATAAGATCGTGCATGTCGTATTTCTTGCAACATGAGGAATTTCGCCGGAAACGAGTTGTCTGTCCGTCGCGCGCACGGCGCCCTCGGGATTCCTTTTTCCTCGTAATTCTCACGGGACCTCCAACTTCGCGATACACGCACGTACACGCGCGCACATGCGCGCGAGGAAGTCGCGTGGCCCTATATCTTCAGAGGAAGCCAGGGGGGGTCCAGTCGAAGGACAGCGAATGGGGACTAACACTGTTTTATCGTGTAGCCAATTAATAACGTCTCCAGAATTCCCTCCACCTTCTCTCTCCGTTGCCACCAGCAGCCGCCTTCGCGAAGAAGAGATCTTGTTTTAGATATCTACCGACTCTCCCGTGGACCCCTTGAAGACGACATCTCGGGCCCCGTAACTGCTCGATCTTGTGCACTTTTTATTTGCGTGCCTCCCCCACGTCGTGCCGCAAGACAGTAATGAGTTAAAGCGTCACCATTGCAGAAATATTAACGATTTCATACTTATGTACTATAAAAACACATAAATTAGCCGTGAAAATAATCGAGTGCCGGTCATTGGAACACATCCAATAAGTATATCTGCCTTTGTGTTTTAGCTTACAGAGTTGTCTCGCATCGTCCTCCTGCAAGCAATCGTTCCAGAATCCAGTCCCAGCCAGGCATCGTGTCAGTGTGTGGAAATACATAATTATATAGAATTACGGTATAAGTTGTGTTAAATCAATGTTAATCGCTGTAGCGAAGTGGGGTATTATAATAAATACATTATTTTATGTATATTTGTCGCCTCGTTTTCCTCGAAGAAATTGCCATGTCCCAAGCACTTCGAAATGGGTATAAGTTCCGATAATAATTAAATGAAATTTTGATTATCGGATAAGGGTGATTGAATCTCTGATATTAATCGGATCATTATATTAATGTAAAAAAAACGCAAGAAAAATGCCAAAGTCGTGACAAAACTACTTTATTACCTGGAGACAAAATCTCATTCAAACTATTGAGTGCGCGGCTCATCGTTTAATTACAATTTTCCGAAGTCGTTCGGAATTTGACGGCAAACTACGCGAAAAATTTGTCGGACACGTTTAATTCTTCTTCCTCTTTCCGCGCGGTAAACGGATCGTGTTACGATTACGAGGCACGGTCGTAATCGCTTTTAAAGGCACTTACGGAGCTTACGGCCCGAACTTTTCCTCAGCTACAAAGAAGCTCAGCTTTTTTCCACGGTCGTTCACCGTGCACCGGGAGGGAAGAGTGGCTCGTAAAGAGCGGCTGCAATAGCCCGGCATCTGCGATGCGCAATTAACGAAAGGGTTTTCGCCTTCACCCCGACCGTCATCGTCCCCCTTATCCTCCCGCGGCAGCTTAAAGGCCAGCCACACCCGCTGACAAGGCGTTTGATTTATAACGAGCTTTTACTTTTTAATTCCGACGCAAGTGTCACCGCGTTTTTTCTTCTCTTCGAGTTACCGGGAACCCGTTGCGTTGCAAATGCGTTACGAGACAGCTTATAATTTATGCACGATCTTGTTCAGCTTCGGCTTCACGTAATAATGTTGAACGTCAGTGTCGAGATTAATCGTAGATGAAAATCTCAGCTACTATCTGTCGAATAAAAAAATTAATACGTCGTATTCGCAGACAAAAAATATGTCAATTTTTTTTAAAAAATTAGTATTTTTTTATCGCAACTTTAATCTTATATAACATTAAGCATATAATTTGACGCGAAAGATCAAACTGACATCTAAGCTTTAATTAAATTTTTAATGACGACATGACAAAATTAAATTTTGTAACAAAAATCTACTTCTTTCGAAGAGGAATTAAAGACAACTTATTAGGATATCGCGGCTTGTCTCAAGTCGCAGAAATAATCGACTGTGCCGTTTCTCGAGCAACTTTTCAGTATCAACTCTATAACTTTAATTGTCGAAAGATAAGACTAAGAGGAAGACGAAAGACGGGAAATGAGGAAGGAAAGAGATCGTGTCGTGAAAGTTTGAAGCTCTCAGTGGGTTCGCGCTTAACTCGGGATTTGGGACTCGAGGGGTACTTAACCCTCGGGATGGGTTATGAAATGACTTTATGGCAGATCAGAGGCTTGCTGTAGATTGCATAAGGGGGTCCAGGAGTACCCGCGTAGGGGTACATACTTTGGTCGCACCGACAAGTCCGAACTGGAAGGACGATCTCTACGGTATGACAACGAGGAGCCAGGCCCGAGAGAATTCCGCAAATGGAATCCTGATTACGAATAACATCGTCCTGTGACCTTTCGAAATCTCTGCACTTCGAACGCGTCATTCATGGATCGGTGGCTCCAATCCGTAAGTAAAATGTTTTTTGTATACTATAGTAGTAAAATTTAATATGAGAATATTTGTGTAAATAGCTAAAGAAAAATATGAATAACTAAGAAAAATATTATCGTGATCAAGTGTGATACTATTGTAAAGCTGCACGCAAAATATTTTGCAACGTTCGCTAACTAAAAATAAATCAAGATTATTCCGTTTGAGCGCCTTTTTTATAGCTTTAAGAGAGCTGACTGGAGAGCTGACGCAGTTGGCTCATAATCGTGGTAGATTCAACATCAAATGTCTGACTTTGCATGATTATATGTGATACGTTGTTCATTGCATTTTAATAGTACTGTGTAAATCACTTTTATTTGTGTCAATAGAATTATTTTTATTTTATTTATTTTCTTTATTATACAAAAAGAATGATTTTACTGAAATATCTAAAAATTTAGAGAGATATAGATTTGAAAATAATTTTGTCAGGTCATCAAAATAATTATGTACGAAATTTAAATACGATGAGTAATACTGCAAAATATTTTAATATTCTAACAATTAATTTGCGCGTTTTACATAATTATTCTGATAACAACAAAATTATTTTTAGATGTGTATCTAGCTAATTTTTAGATACTTTAGCAGAACCGTTCTTTCTGTGTGTGCATGTTTGTGTATACATTTTTAGTAACGAAATAATATAAACAAGTAGATGATATAAACGAAATAGACGAGATATGGTCCCCATATTTTGTATTTACTAGAAAGTTATGCATTAAATTAAAGCAATGAGATCTTAATATGCACGATAATGCTTACTTTAGTTTAAATTATAGTTCAAACATTAATGTTTTTTTTTAAATTTAAGTTATAATTATGTCTAAAAAAATTGATCAGGTAACTATAACAATAATAATTGTAATCTGATATAAAAAGATCTAATTTAGTCTTTTGCGACAATTTTATAATGTTAAATTTGCATTGTACATATAACGACTCAGATTATTTCATTATTTAATACAGTTCCGTTCGTTTCACGGTGTAATCGATCGATTACATAGTATCATGCTAGTCTTTTTTTTTTATTCAAAACGAAACACGCGTCGCGTCCGGAATTTTCACAGCAACCTACCATCTCTATTTGCGTGACGGCAGATACGCGAGATAGCTCAGGTTTGAGCACCTCTTTGTAATTTTACGTTGCCGTGGGGTGGCTAAAGCTGACGCAGTGGGGTAGATGGTCGGTGGTATGCCCAGTAGCCAATTCCCGGCTTTGGGCTCGACTCGGCGGGTCCATTCATCGCCGTGCATTACGTGACCGGTTTACCAATCCAGCCCTTCCTGCACCACTGCTGCCGCCGCCGCCACCACCGCCGCTGCCACCATCACTACCATCACCACCACCAATGCCTGTATACCTCTTTTCCGTTACGAGAGCTGGCGCGGAAGGGCCGTCGGATACGTACCTGTGTGTACGTGTATCTGCCAAACAACCCCTAGAGTCATATCGACCGGTTGGAATAGTCCGAACTCCCTTCGCGATTCCGAAATTCGCTCGTAAACGATTTTCCAAGGTTTGATTCTACTGTCCGTTCCGTTCTGTTAAAAACGACGTTCCGCATGACGGTGGCTTCTCGTCTTGTCGCGCGAATCCTTTATTTGCGTCGCGTGTGGAGAGGTCGAGTCACATTCGTGATTCGAATCACGCGCGACCATGTGAATTTTTATGTCGTTGCCCAATGACCGATTGTTCCGTTTGCTCGTCTGAGAAAAATAAATTACGTATTTACTTAATTTTCTGGAATTTATATATAGACGTATATAAGTTTAGCAGTCATAATAATTATTTCGTAACAAAGACGTATAATTTTTGACGCTGAG
The DNA here is from genome assembly GCF_000204515.1 of Acromyrmex echinatior. The sequence goes on along the minus strand of NW_011627259.1, from coordinate 246,273 downwards.
ATCGTGACATTACTCGTGCTTAGGAAGGACGAACTCGTTGCAGACGAATCGACTGGCCGCCGCAAAAAAGGACAACGCCGACGGGTAGGCGCGCGCAGGGCCTTAAAGTAATTATTCCGTCTATAAAACGGCCCGGCACGAATTTCCGTGACGAATTGTCCGCGATATCCAGCGCGAGCAAACGAAACGCCCACGAAGAAGAGGCCAGCTGAATCCGTGCGAGAGGAGACTTTCGAGAGGCAAGTCTTCACAGGAGGGCGTCACGTCTCTGGGTCTGATGACGACGGCACGTTCGACTTGCGAGCCTTGGACGAGCAGCTTGGCGAAGGAGCGAGAAGAAGGAGGAGAGGAGAAGGTTCACCTCGATCAGCTCGGTTTCTACACGATGATGACATGTTAATGTATGGACGCGTAGTACATAAGCGTGTCTGGAAGGAGGTGCCGGAGGAGGGCAAGTATGCTGGTGCCAAGCACGAGCCAAAGCAGGCAACCTCCCCTCCCTCTGTTCTCCGCCGAGCTCCGCGACACCCCTTTCGTGGCGGATGGATTTCTTTCGGTTTAAGACGAACGGGCCTAGGTCCCCGACCGTCGTCCCGAGTCATTGTCGCCCTGCCTTCTTCATCTGCATACAATGCTGGAGACATCCGCGCGGCACCGTTCCTCCTCGCTCTTCCTCTCCTGTTGAATTGACTCCCCCTCCCCCCCCCCCCCCCCCCCCCGACGTATCATCGGGATGTCGTTAATGCGACCGCCTGTCGAAATTATCGAAGGAGAAACTGAGATCCCTGGGCATGGCAAAGCAGTCCGAGAGCTGAGAGACCGGGTTTTGGATTAAAGATGACGTCTAAATTAATCCAGCGAATTTTCGAGGCGGTGGGTGTTGTAAGAACAGTCAAAGAATTCGTACTGTTAAAGGAGTGGCTTAATAAATAAGGAACGTATCTATGATTTCTTTCGCTCTACTTTTAATAATGCTTTCTTTAAAATATTTGAAAAACATAATGCTGTGACGAAAATAGATAATAATTTTCGTATCTAACGTTATTGACAATTGTAATCTGATCGCAGATTTCAAGCCAGAGGGGAAGAACTCGATTAAGAATCTGACGCAGGGATTAGTCGCATCCATTGGAACTAAATAGAGGCAACAGTTGCGGTTTATGAAATTAAATCGTTGTTGACTTCTGAAACGAGGGTCAGCTTTGCCACTATACTTTATATTTTTACTATATTTTATATTTTTATTTTAAAAGAGAATCTATTCTTCTTTATAAAGTATCTTTTGTATATGATACGTTATTTTATATTATAGATAATGTTTATTTCTTATTAAAATAATCAGAAAATTATGATTTAAAAAATGAAATTAATCATATTGTAATTAAACATAACAAACGATGTTTAAGATGATATAAAAGAACTTTGTTGAATATATTGATGTTATTATCCACCTCGCAAAATTTCCATTTTAATAAAGATTTAACTATACATAGGGTATATAGATGGTTTTTACATCTCCGTCGCATTGCTCCAACGTCTTATTCGGAATGAAGTAATGCGAAAGTTTTTAACGACGATAGGAAGGGGAGATTCAAAATGCTCGGATTTGTCAGAAAGGCAGGATTTATTTTTGGAGGGTCCTGTAGAGCGACACTTAGCTATATAATATCCAGTCTGAGCGCAGCCACCTTTATCTCTTCTATTAACCCCCGCGAGGTAATTAAATTAAATGATCCACGGTCCCTCTCGATCATCCGGCTCGTAAGTGCCTATTTATTCCGACACCCTTCGATGAGAATGAAAGCTTCTGCGGACACGTGCTACATATCAATTATAATTTATAAAAATGTATGTTTTATATTGCATGGCGTAAATATTTGTGTAATTGTTTTCCTTTTATTAACCTCTGAATTCTTTTTTATCAGCGCCAGTTAAATAACATATAATTGCTTATGTGAGAAATAATTCTTAGAACTTTGAATATTCTTTTTATTCTTTTTTCTTATTCACACGAGAGTCAATTTGTAAAACAGTGCGCATTGCGATTGAAGCCACAATCGCGAAGTCTCAATTGAATGGGCTAATCCAGACAGCAGTTTCATCACGCCGCTACGTTATCTGACTTGCCACAGAAATTTCAGAGAATGAAAGAATTCCGAAACATCTGGGTCGGGAAAAGCAAGCGCTCGTTTCTTCATTCGCTCGTACGTTCGTTCGAGGAATACATAGGAAATGCGTTCGCGTAAGGTACGAAGGGGCCCCTTCTGCCCTGACCTCCCGACCTCCCGACGAACGCAAGCCACGAAAAAGAAAACGGGGGGTGGCACCGAGGGGGCCCGGTTGCGCACGTGTTAGATAGAGGGTCGACCGAGCTGAGAAACTCCCGAGGGAGCTACGTACCATTTTGCATAAATCGCGAGACACCCCGTCGTACCAGAACCTCGGGGAGATTCTGGAATAGGTTGAATCCACTGGCGCCGTGTGATCACGAAGGGATGAAAGTGCCAGAGGTACCGAAGGTACTCGATATTTCACTCCTTTTTCTCGTTTTTTCTCTGTACCACGTGCGGTGAGAAATACGTACGAAAATGTTGAGGCGGTTCCGTCTTTTCCATCTTTTCGTTTCGCGAAGATGGTGCGAAGTTTAAGTGATGCTATCGTCAACGACTCGTTAATGGTTGATGGATAGAATTTATCACGTGTATGTTCCAAATGGAAAAAAAAATCGAAAAAGGAAAGATGTAATATCTTCTGTTGAACAGGTTTTTTATATTTCGCAGTATAGGTATATATTCAACAAAATATATAGTTAGAAGTTTTGAAAATTTTAATATATTAAAATATATTAAAAATTTAAGATTTGTTAAATTTTTGCATTAATATTAATCACATGAGCAGATCAATGTATCGAGTACATTCATGTTCATACGGCAAACTCTTCTTCGCAATGTAGCTTAATCCAACAATAACCGCAATATGTTCTTTCTCTCGTTGTAACAGAGCAGTATTGTTTTATAGCCAGTACGATGATTTTAAGCGGACTTCTGGCATGGGGATACGTTATCCCCACATATATTCGATGGGGGTGTGAGTGCCCATGGCGCCCTGAAATGAAAGGGAACAATAGCTCAGGGTGTAGTTAATGCTCGTCCTTTCTCGGGGTCTGCCATACCACAAATTATGTGTCTCTTGAAACTTCTACTTCGATGGGTTAGTTATTTTTGTACATTTACATATGCGCGATTTTTATTCCTTTCTGAATTTATTTCATTCGTAGAATACGCGATCAGTCAATAGTTAACTTGTTAACATGCAAGTAACGATACATTGCTCTTATTTTATATTTGTCTTCGCAATAAAGATTTAATTTATTCGTCGTCTATTTGCGGAAATTCGTTTCTTTTTATCATTAGCATTGGTATTATTTCTAGCATGCCCTCCTTTTACAAATGTTCCTAGTGACCATTTCTGGAGACGAGATCATTCACGAGCGCGATCGACAGATATATGCTCCGTGATTGAATACCCAATAAGGAGACTCCTATAGAACCGGTAACATGATATCCTTAGTTGTACCTTGAGTACTGAAGTTGTATTTCATTATTGCATCATTTTTACAGCGAGTTTATACTATCCTCAAACTCTCTATTCAATGTCGATTTTTTCTCGACTAAAGGATTAGTAATTTAACTACGAGACTTAATCAGGATAAATTATTGTTGATTATATAATTACATTAATTTTTTATATGTATAATTAAGAAACTATATACGTTGTATTTTTAGAAATTATATCTGATAAAAGTATGGGATTTAAAAAAAATCTATTTCGAAAATAATTTTTAGCTTTACAAAGTAAAGCTAAAAATTATCTTTCACTTTTGAGTTGAATTTTCACTTATCAGTGAAAATTCAAACTACAGTCAGATACACGATTTATCGAATGTTTCATGAAGGAAGAGAGCCCTCGTACACTGAAAATTAATTAATTTATCTTGTCGATTAGCGTATAGCGACAGGATCATTTATCGCGGTTATCGATGCTTGCCTGGCATTTCAGAAATTCGTGCCACTTTACTAGATTCAGGTGCACAAGGTTTCGAGAAAGGTGTCGGGGTGTGATGGTGGTTCCGGCAGACGAACGAGCAAACGGGCACTGCTGCGGGCAGGTAGTTGGTCGGGTACAGGCTTACGCAAGCCTTATACCTATAAGTTAAGATTAACTTTGCTTAGCGGTGTCCAAGAGAACGGGTCAGGGGGGGACCACAGGATCGGATAACGAATGAGGACATTTGACGGGATTAATTTATGTCCAGTTTGGTAACCGAGCGCAACGATACGCCCAGCCATATCAAGCGAAGAGATGGCAGAGAGACAGAGAAGAATCAATAGAGAAAGACAGAAAGAGAGAGACGGGAGGGGGAGGAGAAGGGAAGAGGAATATGTACAGGTCTCATCGTACACTCGTATGTTCGAACAGGGACTTCGGTTTTAGGAAATAACAAGTTTTGTTCCCCTCCGCCTTCCTCCTCGCTCGTAGATTCCGGTGTGATCTTCGAGCTCCCGCAAACCTATCTCAGGGGTTAACGGTGAATGGACCATCGACGTTGCCAAACCGGACATGCGATGAAACTCGTTTTTACGTAGAACTCGAGGACTTCTTCTTCTTCTTCTTCTTCTTCTTCTTCAGCAGCTGCCGGAAAGAGCGGGGAGCGATTGCTTTTTTCGCGGTGTCATTGATTCGGACCTGCACATATGATTCGACAAAGAACCTCGAGATCGGTTAAATGTTTTTGTGAATTAGAACGGCTGTGCTAAGATAGGATCGATGAAACGCCCATGAAAAAATTTGCTTGAATAGATTTTATGAGATAACTGCAACATTTTCTGAACGTACTCTGTTGAAAAGACCAATTGTATCAGAATCAGTAAAAAGATTTTGCGAAAATTCAAGAAACTTATACACTTGCAAATCAATCTGATCAAAAGCTGATTACTAATTAAAACGATTAGTCATCATATTAAGTATTATGACAATATTTAGTTCCATCACGCAATTAATATGTTAATATATACTAAATTATTAAAAAATTCTAATCAATTTAAATTTATATATCTTAATAAAATATATTTAAATAAATTAATTAATAAAACATATGTGCTAATTCTATTTTCATACCGTTTTATTTACCATCATCGGATTCATTCATCAAATCCCAGGTCAAACTTATACAGAACGGGTCCTTCAAAATTCTGTATATCAACCAAATTCCGTTCGTTATCGGCGACGCGTCCATTCCTACCGTAAATTAAGCGGTTGACACAGTTTTACGGACCGCTGTCTACAGGTATAGGACACTGTAACTTTTAATATATATACCGGCTTGTAATTTTCACGATCACGTACCGGTTCGTTGCCTTTTATTCATCGACGAAAAGGTATGGTCGATCGAGGTCCACGAAGGGGACATCAGGCAAATGCCTTGAGTACCTATCGTGCAGGCATGTGCATGTCCTCGAACCGAAAATAAGGGTTGCGTATTCCCTGGCTGTGCAAAAGCGAGTAGGCGAAAGAACGTTCAAGCTGGTGCCTCCGTCGCAACGCGATGTAATGCGGTGGTTAAATCCGCGAGTTTATGTGCATTTCGACAACCGCGCGCCGTCGTCAAGGTATTCGCCTGCACGCTTTTTTTCGCCTTCTACCAGCGACGACGATTTCCCCGTGCCGTCGCGTCCCCTCTCGGATATCGGGTTTTGGATATCTCGGATCCGATTCCAGATGCCAAAGTGGGTTATCGGCTACGATGCCGCGTGTGTCCATATCCGATACGACCGTGCGAGTAAACTCGACGGTATATAAAATCGTTGATGGTTCCTATCGGCAATGCGATATTTGATTCGACACTCGTTTACCAGTTCAAACAATTTTACGCCCTTTATCTGCCGGCGAATTTTTATTTCTGAATAAAGCGCTCGAGAAGTTCCCAGTGATCGTCGTAAGACATTTACAAGAAGACTCGAGTTTTATTTATTCTTTAATGATGACGCGACTTTATGGGAATGTGATATACGTTGATTTTGTGCGACAAGCACAGCGAGACAATCTGTCGCACGTGATAATGTAGTCTTCATTATACACGTGTTTAATATTAATTTAACGCGATAGATGGTATAAACTACGCTGTCGATAATGACTACAGTGGAGAGAATTTTATTTCATAAAGATAATCTTCAACATTTTTTATGATTTTATACGAATATTTTTTATGCAGATTTATTTGCTTTGATTTCACAATAAATCAGGTTTTTGGATATCTTGAATCCAGTTCAAAAGTAGGTTAGCGTCTTACAGTCAAATGTTTGAAATACATGTGGTGAATTCAATCGATAATTCTGTCTGATTCAATCAATAATTTGTCTTTTGCAGCGCGCGTTTTAAAGTTGTTTATCTATTCAACGTACCAGAAATATTAGTCTTGATAGCTATTCAATTTTTCTTTTTTTTCTTCATCATTCACGTATAATGTTTGGCATGTAGTAATCAATGTCAGTCCTGTATGTTTAACGGTAAAAGTTGTGCTACATGTGCGACAGCCTGTGTGCGATCACACTATTAGATTTAGATACTTTATAAACATCGATATTATCGACACGCGATCATGATAAAGGCATGAATACGGTTTCGTCCCGGATCGTTGCGTATGACGTAATACGATCTATATGTTATAAGGAATTGATTTGCAAAGAGTAGATTAATAACGATTGTACTGCGAATTACAGCACTGCCTAGATACCCGTCTAATATGAATGTTAGTAATTGCAATGCTATGGTAATCTCGTCACTGATCTCGTTTATATTTTTTTTGCATAAATACAAAGGATGTCCTAACATAAAAAATTATTTAAGAAGATATCTTTACAATGTTTTAAAGATACTCATTATTTTTCAGTAATATTAATTTATGTTTGTTAATTTCAGTTATGGTGTTACGTGCTTCAGCTTCAATTTAGAATTGTGTTTCAAAATCGATAAATAATCGGCACACAGTTTGTTTCAACTGGAAATTATAAAATTCTTACAAAAATATTATCAGATACCACGATCCGTTTTGATCGAATATGGCTTTTTACTTATTTATGAAAATATCTTCACTTCTATATAAAAAAAAATTATGTAATATATAAAACGTTAATGTTGATATTTATTAATGTAGCTTAACTTTAATCTTTATTTAATCTACTTTTTACCTTTTTTTAAAAGAATTATAATATATAGAGTAAATTAAACCGAGATTAAGTTAATATTGTATACATTGATAGAAATATTACAAGTCATTTTTAAATAAATCTCTATTTATTTTTTCTACATATTTGCGAATGATCTGCATGGATATTTCATAAAAATAATGAATAAACAATAGAAAATTTGTCGAAAGTTAATCGCCATGCATGTTTAAAATGCAAAAGTTGAAAAAGACATTCTTGACGTACATAGCTCGCGCTGTTATGATTTTACGATCACATGAGAGAGAGAGAGAAAGAGAGAACGTGCCAGGAAAAACATTTCATAGAGATCTCGCATAAATACATTACGTGTAAGTTTTACATTCGCACATTACGAAGTGCCATTTACATGTTAGGTCGCTAATAATTGATAAATTATTAATTAAGCAATGTTACGTATGCCGAGAAGAAACGGACGTGTTGCGTATATGGCACGAGACGAGTTCGGGGCGATCTGTGCTCGGTGTTCTATCATCATCATCATGAAAAATCTCTTTTAAATCGTCCGTCTAATTTGACGACCTTGCATTCGTTTGGCCCGCGGCCTTTTCGTTGGGAATTAGATGAATCCTATCGCGTATTGTTCCGATCTTCGTTGATCATTAGAGAGCATGATCGATGATACAAGCGGGACGATAGAGAAGTCTTCGAATTTCACTATAAAAATGTGGTAAATTTATCTCAAAGAAAAAAACAAATACTTTAATTTTTAATACGTATATTAAACTGATATATATGAAATTTTATTTTGTTTCTTTTTTTACGTAATGAATATCTCAAGCAGCGTTTCTTCAATGGACTCCCGAATGTTTCTGCCGCGTCTAACATTATAAGCTCTTCCGCTCGTTCACGCAGCGAGTCTCCTCGCGTAGAATAGCTCGTTAAAGCCGATCGATCGATTTATTTATCGCGAGCGAGGAGCGAAAAGAAGAGGGCTTACAGGAGATTGGCCCGAACATCCGGTGTCCAGATCACCCGGATGATTGATAGTGATTTGACAGATACCGATCTGAGAGGTGTGCACCTGATCGAAAGAAAGAAGGAGAGAAGAAAGAGAGTATGAGTAAGATGGAGCGCTAAGGAGATAGCAGGGTGAAGGTTATCCTTGTTCGGTCAGCGAGAATAGGCTAAGACAGTCGAAGAGGCAGATAGGTGACTATAAGAAGGTTCTGCGGGACTATAAGAAACCCATAGAACCTATTATCCATGGTGGTCAACGACTATCAGCGGGCACCATCTTTCCGTGTGGGTGTCCGCGTCTGAACGCCCTTAAGACCCTATAAGTCGAGTCGTGCCACCCCGTTGAGAAAATCGCCCCCGCGGAGTAATGCCTAGACACCTCCTTAGACACCCTTTCAATTTCCTATATATCCGATAATCATCTGTCCGACCGGATCTCGCCACGGGGAGGACGTTGCCGTGTTCGCGTTTCTTTCTCCCCCGGTATATATATCTTTTCACTTCACACGTACACACACCTATACATTGCTCAGTCTATCCGTGATTTCCCTCCGAAAAATCCCGATTGGCCCAAATAAATCCTTTATTGATGATGGTTTGGAAGACAACCCTACCGTTGACTCATTATTGCCTCTCGATTGCTATAAATGATATCATAGGATGAATTATACAGTTATTGGACACGAATAGTTATATAAATCGAATATAAATCCACTTCGCTATCGTTAATGCAAAAAAAAAACGACAATACGTACTTTTCTTTGTCCTACTATTGCGTCACAATTAATAGTTAGCTATTCGCTATTATGAAATGCATGTGTTTGTAGGCATTACAAAGTTTCATTGGTACACGTGGAAAAAAAGAGTAAAGGTTATCTGGCTACCAAACAGCGTGAGCTTCTCAATAAAAAAAAATGTCTGTATAATTATGTATGCAAATGTCGTCGTTGTTCGTTCGATTCTTAGATGGAAGAAGCGACACCGCGAAATATCCTCTGTCCGTAAGAATATCGGTCGTAACGGCTGTATGCGTTAGATCGAAAGCCTCTGTCGGACAATATTGTTTCCCTCGCGGGGTGTAATCTATAGCGCTTAAATTTTCTAAAGTACTCAATCACCCAGTGTATTTTCATGCAAACGTCGTTTCACGGGATTCCCCCCCTTCTTGCCCCCAGCTTTCTGGAGGACCCACGGAGAAACGGACGCACAATAAAGCCGTGACGTATGAATCCACTGGCGAAATAAACTTCGCGCGCATATTATTAGCCGCTATTCCCGGAGACTTATGCCGGCCCCTTAACCGCGGCCCGTAAGGCCCCCGGGGTCGATACATCCGCAGAGTCCACATGAATCGAAGACGTATCTTTCCCATCTGCGCTTGCAGGATCTATACTTCAGCCATCACGTCCATGATTTTAATCGCGGTATACGAATGTGATGACATACGAGGGAAGCTCGGTTGATAAAATATTGTCGACTGTATGAAATGTGCCTCTGTTTGATTATATTATTGTTCGAGTATATTATTGTCAAAATACGGATTATGTACACATATTTCTGTGTGAATTAAGAGCTGAGTTTGAATTCACGCGCGTACGTAACGAGATATGAAAGAAATAATTACTTAATCTGCTAGTGAAATACGATACGTTTGGAAGAGGAACGAAAATGTTTTATAGCGGTTGGCGCAAATATGCTTCGTGGGACCGCGCGGAGCATGGAAACGCGCAGCGTGTAAACTGTCCAATAAGTAAGATTCCGAACATGGGGCCTTACTTGTAGGCCTCCGCTCCTTGTACTTTGCGCATATACACTGTTGCCTGTGTTTATAACGTATGGCGTGCGTGTACGTAGGCACAGGAGAGGCAAAAGAAGGGGACGGTGAGGCCCTTGGGCTCGGCACTATAAAGAATATCCGAGAGACAAGAATAAAATCCGGTTGACTTATTTGAATCGCCGTGTTGGAAGGACGGAACGAGGACCAGGTAGCGGGAGGAGGAAACGCAGAGAGGAAGATTTGCGAGATTGGGGAAGGGAAACGAGTCAGGCCCTACGAGCGCCCGTATGTACCATCCTCGCAGAGACCTGTAGGAACGGCGTACAGGGCCCACAGAAGCGGTGGCCGAATACTGCTATTGCGCGACCTTTGTGATCCGAGCACACGTGCCCACACACGTTGCTACGTTGCGTCAGTGTTCACTTCTTGTACGATTCAACATTGCGGTAAAGACGTCACGCGAAGTGTTTCACTTGTACAGAGAATAAGAAACTCTATTTCTTGGCAATTCAAATATTTCCGATTATATATTGTATTACAGCACGCTCGCTATTTGAACTTTGTCCTTTGTTACGAGCAAGTTATGATCTGAAACGCAGTCTGGTGTAAAAGGATTGTATCCTTGATACATTGACCATGCCCCGATAAACATGCCCGTCTACGTTTTCTGAGAAAGGAGTTCCCGCGATAAATCATATGTTCGTTGCAACAAGTATATGCTATTTTCGTGCATCGCGCTTATCAAACATTAAACAATCTAAAAAGATCGCAGGTGCTACATCACGGACTCTTGAACTATGAACCTCATCACCGGTTTTTCTATTTCTATTTCTCTGTCTCCTAACTGTAAATATCAATGATTTAATAATATGGACATTATTGAGATAGGATCAATCAAGATAGTAGGATTTTCAATCGTCGAACACTTTGATGAGATAATCTACCAACTCACTATCACATGATATCAACGACGAACCTTAATGTACATACGTGATAATCTTGAAGGAAAAATATATTTCTACTTTTTCTTACTTCTTTTCATATAAGATATATCATCATAGGGATTATATAGCAAGTTAAGGCGATTGGTTTGCAGATTGATGTGCATCTCGCGCAACGTCGCGTCGTGCAGCCAAGCTTCGACCGATGAAGCGTTGAACGCGTCAGATACGCGTGGACGGGTCCTAGGAGTAGATGAAAGGCTGCGGCACTAAGTGATGGTAATTATCGTAAAAACAGTGATTTTTCGCAGTATTCTAGTCGGCTATTTTTAGAGACCGAGTCACGTCGACCAGTCTCCCACAAGGTTCTCGCTCTGCAGGGACTGGCGTGTCTAGGTGTGACACTCTCGCACGCACGCATACACGTACGCACGTTACCACGACCATATATCGTGCCAGACTTCCTAGTTTCGAGAAATCGGTCGTCTGCCGATCCGAACACCGGCACGCTTTCGCGAATACACAGAACGGTTCTCTTCCTTTTGCCGTCTACCACAAGCGTTCCGCTTGGAACGGCTTTCCCTGAAACGCCGCGAACTCAAATGCTGTTTCTGACTGTCGCAGCACTTGAATAATTGTATAAGATTTGTTTTAAAGAAATCAATAAACACGTGATCAATGTTTTTCACATACTACGTGCATGTGAATATATATGCATGATATTTGTATAGTAATAATACGTTATATTGATCAAGCGTGAATACTTTTACAAGATAATCAATCAATATATTATTAGGAAATAAAATGATAAATAATTATCCGCGCGATTTAAAATTTTTAAATTCGAATAAATAAATAATTACTTAACTAAACATATATTTGGTACAGTGAAAATACATTGCCATTGACGTCGAGGTCCACGTGGCTAGTTGTTTTGAAAGAAGGTCGTCTGTCTTCTAGCAAGTTGTCAAGAGCGTAAATCCATGAGTAGATGCGTACAGACGAAGGAAAGCGTGAAGGAAGAAGGCGAGACGAGGTCGAAGATGAGAAGTCTCGTAGAGTAAGGAGACAAGCGGATCTTTTCAGAAGCGGGAATGTTTATCGACGCAATATTTGCTCGTCCACACCATCCGGGTCTATACGCGATGGCGGAATTTGTTTAATTTGTTAAGTGTTAATCTTATTTAATTTTTTCTACAAACCTCGCGCGCGTTCGCGGTACTCCCAGAGCATACTCTAAATACCTATGCAAACATCGGGAGCAGGCGGTATGTTATTGGCTTCTTACAGTTGCGCAATTTCGTCATTTATTTCTTGCGTCTAGAATTGAGAAAGGAATCGAGATCTCAGGTTGGATTTATGCTTTGCTTCTCAAGATATGTAGCTTACTTATCTTGATATGTTATCAATGGGAAGAACATAATTAACATCTCGATCATCGATACTGATGAAATGGATAACACTCAACTAATTTATAAGAAATATCGTTTAAACATTAACTCTATTTATTTGACATTCGTATATTCATTTTCTAAAATACAAAATATAAGAAAAAATATTTTAAATCAATATAGATTTTACTGTAGACTTCGTTAAAAATAACTATGTAAGAATATCTTTCTTTCTTTTCTTTATAATTTGTATATATTTATAAAATAAAAAAAACTAAAAAAATATGTGCATGTATATGTTTTTTAAGATCATGTTTAAAAGCGTATTATAAATGTTTCACATTTCTGCTTTCTCAATGTTAGTCGTTGAAAACGTCCAACATAAATCGGCTTACGAGATACAAGTTGATTTTTTAAAAGCGTCAATATCAATCACACTAATTAAAATCCTTAAAATAAAAAATAAAGCGACTTGTTAAAGTTGACTTGTTAAAGTTGAAACCAGTCGATACTTAAAGCGTAAATCCGTTTATTGAGTGTACTCAACGTAACATTCTACCCAGTAAGTTCAATCTTACGCACTGGCATGGCGTACTACTGGAATGTCCTTTCCACTCTCGTTATCTGGGCACGTTTCACGGTCCGTCAGGTACGAGAACGATGATGTCCAAACGTCGTTCTGTCACCGCATGAAAATCGACTCCGAAGATATCAAGAGTCCGCAAATGCGAAGAGAGCGATGACTGCTTGAGGATTAAGGCTCTCGAGGAAAGTAAGTGCTCTCTGTACTCTAGCGAGGCTCGTGCAGATAACGAGCTAAATGCGTCAGAATAGCACATATAAGTTACGAATAATAAATTATACACTTAGGGATAAGCAAATTATTTTATAACTTCAAATTTTTGAGAGTATATAATTTGAGACTTTCTGTTTCACAATTTTTCATATTGTAATCGTGTGAATAACAATTAAGTATTAGTTTAAACGAATAGAAGTATGATTTTTATATCGCGGGCTTAAAAGCCGGATATTTTGATTACGGCTACGCGATTCTCGCATACACTATATTTCGCTTATATCGAATGTTCGATATAGATATTATCAGAGATTTTCCTTTCTTGATTCCTTGTTTTCGCTATGTGAGATAACTGTGCCTTCGATACATCGGTGTTTATTAAACTTATCAGTTTTCAATTAATTTCACTAATTATACTGGTCAACGGTGATTCGCATTGCAACGTGTAATAAAAACCAGTTATCCTCCGGTAATTTAATTAAATTCAATCAAGGGATTAAATCTCTTTGCTACTTTTACGTCTTAAACGTACGTATGCAGGAAACAAATAACACAAAAGCATCGCATTTTTCATTAATCAAGTCAGAATTTTATTAATAAGTCTGTTCTTTGTCCCTACTTTAAAACTTTCTATCTCGCATTCACTAAATTAAAATTATATATATATATTATTATATATTTACTTGAATTATAATTAAAAATTAGATCGAGGAGAATATGTATATAAATCAATTAAAAGAAATAATTCTATCTTTTTTATTTCATACAAGTATGCACTAATAAATATATACTGGTTACTAGTTCAATTGTAAAAAACAAACTTATAATCAAGTCATATTTCATAATTTTTACAATTATTATAATTTATCTATTAATAATATGCACTAATTCTTAAAAATCTGTCATATTCCTCATATTTCATATTGTATTTATTCTAAGTGCATTCGAAATAATTTCGTGAATATAATACTATAGCTCGAGGACTACGAATGGAATGCATTAATAGCGATTCTATTGATTTAATTTTTTTTTAATAACGAATGTCTTTACATAACTGCGCAACACAGTCGCTTATTAAAACTGCAATGCTATTGCGTTTCAATTAAAATTTTGCCACTCATATCGAATGCCGTATTCGTGGCGAGTAAAACGTATAAGCCCGGCATACGTCGGTCGAATATTGGCGAACATATAATGTGTAACGGCGCGCAACCAGAAGCTCGTATATATACATATAAACATAAAATTGTTAACGAGTGCACAATTACTTTTTACGCCTTTCATTATTACGTCGTTGTAATTTTCATTATACGTAGCGTGTGAGTTACTAAAGAGCCCAGCTTGTTTATTTATGAGCTCACTCATAAACTGCATTCGCATCATTTTGTACGATTCAGTTTGCAATTTGTTTCATCACGAATATTTGTCTTCGCTATCCTGCCATCTCGTTTAATCGCCAGATTTTTTAATATGTCCTTGAAATGAACGAGTTCATGGTGAACGCCAAGAGAAATATTCTTTCCAGACACCATCGTGGTAGATCTTCACCGCTTTTCGGTGCCGAGTAGTCCAGCACCCTCCTGGAGGAAGGAGGGAGTGGGGCCGTTTCAACGTTTCGGGCCCCGGGCTACAAACGGCGATCCCCATCTGACCCATACACGTGAGAATTCTATCTTGCTGACCCGACTTCACCGCGACACTCATATACATACTCACGCAACACACATATACATATATATTCACATCACCTGTAAAAACGGCGCGCCCACGCGAATGAATCGTTTGGTTTTGGCAGACATAACGGGCAACGGGATAAGACGGTGAGAACCGTTGGTGAGACTAATTTCGCGTAAATTTATTACAGATATTTCGACAATCTTTTTATGGCGACATATTTAGCGTGAGGAGTTTTGTGTGAGGAGTTTTTGTCGCGGCTTCCCAAAAACGCAAAACATTTCGCATATGACCAAAGAAAAAAAATTGAGATGAACGCAATGCAAAAGGCGAATTTCTTGAGATAGAAAATGTGTAAAATAACATGTGTGTAAAATAACATGTGAAAAATGTTCATTGACATGACTCTGTATGGATTTTTTATACGATAACAAATGAGCACTTAAAATTAAATTATTATTTAAAATAATAATGTCTATGGATTCTGTAATTTTAATAATGACAGTGATTTGTGATTAGCGATGCGAGGACAAGGCAAATAATTAAATCTTGTGACGATTTAATTGATAGCTGGAAACTGATTATGTTCCCAAGTCCACAAATGTAATGCATATATACATGTATATTATGAAACGAGACATCCGTCGGAGTTTTCCATATTCATCCGCAATGCTTTATATTAATTGCCGTCACAATGGTGTACTTTTAATTAGCGACTCTGGCCGGCACGGCGCACGTTCCTCGTGGGAAGGCAACGATTTTGATAACACACTGTGCACTTTATTACGGCTATAATTCTCTTAATGTGTAGATAAGCGTTTCACTTATGCGGTTTTGCAAATTCAATAAGATGTCAAGTTGCATTCTTCTATAAAAGCGCGTGCGCGTCCCGTTTTGTCACGGTTAATAAAGTTAACAGCTCTTTGAATAACAGTGTATAACAGGCTTTCATATTCAATGGTCAGTTCACATTAGCATTACACATTCACCGATCTGGTAGCAGTCGTGCCGACCAATGGAGCCGCCATTAATCCTTCACCTTACCGCGCGCCACCATTAATCATCGCTTTATCATTTTCATATCATTTTAATAGAATATTCCTCGCGACAGGTGTAGGCCGAAACGTTCCCATACCTAGAACAGCTAATAGCACGGTTCGCCGGTCTTTGACTATCGATCCTCACATGGGATATCAAGCGCCTTTTCTTCTGCCGTCAGACAACGAATGGCTGATTCAAAAACTGTCAAACGCGGTACATGCCGAAGATGAGAGTGAAGTATACGCGGAAAAGTGGAAAAAGCCAACTTCTTCCTTGAGTATTCGCACGGGAATGCATCGCACGTGCATATATACACACGAATGGTGCATACGCGGCATACATTAGCATAGCTTTGCTCGGCACGGGCTGTTTCATAGGTGGTTAACTGGCACGCGACTGTGAGAGGCTCAGCATGGACGAGAGCATGAGCGAAGGCCACGAGAGAAAGGGGAAGGGGCACGTAGAGAGACAGAGAGAGAGAGAGAGAGAGAGAGAGAGAGAGAGAGAGAGAGAGAGAGAGAGATTTAGGGTGCAATGTTTTTTGCAATCATCTAAACAAAGTCTCGTGCTTACATCGCTTGGCGCTCTAACTTGGGTAGTCCACGGGAAAAGTATATCATAGACTTTGAAGGAAGCCAAGCGATACACTGCCGGTAGTCACACGAAGGGAAAAAGAAGAGAACATTTCTCCTGGTCGGCCTTAAAGGTTTTTAATGTTATGCGGGATTCCCTTACTCCGTGAATGAAGCGAAGAGTGAGAAAGAGAGAGAGAGAGAGAGAGAGAGAGAGAGAGAGAGAAAAAGACAGTGGGACAGAAAGAGAGAAGGTCTGGGCCCGAGTCTCTCTGCCGTTCGTAGGAAGCCGTTAGCCCACTTGTTCGTCGTATACTAATGAGGATGAAAATGAGATGACTGCGTTTATTTTAATTTCATCAGGTGCAAAGGATGCCGGCCGTGGCGCAGACTACACCTGCTGGATGCAAGTGCCCAGACGCGTGTGTATCCGACTCGTTGTTGACTCGCATACTTCCTGTCACGTTTCACTTTTCCGCCGCTATACAATGGGATGATATCTTCGATTCAAGTCGATAAGTATCGACTTTAAAACGTCGATATTTAGTCATCGACATAACGATCTATTAAAAAAAAAACCGAAAAATATGCTCGTTTACTTTATTATAAATAAAGTAATTTCAGTCCACGAAGTAACGATTTTGGAGAAAAGAGATTTTCTCAGACTTCAAACACGTCGTTATTCATTCAGAGTCGTTAATTCAAACAACTTGGATGCCAACAAATTTTCACAAATGAAATGAAACTAATTCGCACTTTTATTTTAAAAGATTGTTTTAGATTAATTTTTAATGTTTTTGATAAAATATAAAAATAATTATAGATTTTACAATTTTTTACATAATATATAATAATTTATGAAAACACTGATGATTTTTTTTAAATTTTGGAACACTCATAACTTGTAGTACCCGTTCTATATATCTACCGCTCGAAATACGCGCATCGCAGAGAAATCAAATCGAATTTCATGTCGAATAAAATCACAAATCCGTATCCGTTAAAACTCGAGGAGACGCACAAGCGATGACGAGCGAATGACGTGGAAGTGAGGAAAAAACGGTTGAGGAAAAAGCTCTCTCGGCGAATGCTCGGCGGTTACTTCTTTTGCCTAACAAAAGAACTGTATGCTCTCCTCTTGTCGCTGTCTCGTTTCATCCTTCGTTCTTCATCTTGCTCCGTCACTATTGGTCCTGAACTCGCGCGGTGCTAAGGTCGGCATGAGAACATACCACGGCGTAGACGGACGAATGCTTTTTACATATGCACAATTGTCTCCTAGAGGGAAGGAAGGAAGCGAGGAGGTAGAAAGGACGATGCGGAAAGCCACGAGGAAACTGAGCGATGGGAGGGGGGGACGGGGGGAGGGCGAAGATGCACTGTGGCAAGTGAGCGAGTGAGAGAAAAAGAGAGGGTTGAGTAAAGGGTTTCGACGTTTCCTCACGGTTCGGCGATGCCACGTTAGAACCATCTATCTCAGGGGTGTGATCTTCCTACTCTCCCCCTTCCTCTCCCTTCTTTCATGGGCGAGAACGGACGGCGGGGGTCACAATGGTTTGCATATACTTTCCCATAGGGATGACACCGCGCGTTCGCGGACGTATACCTGGACCTTTAAACGTGGCAGAGACAGCATAAAAAAAATAGGGAAGAGAAGAGGAGGATACATAACATATGGAGATCTATGCAAAATCGCGGCCTGAGGTACCTGAGGAAGGATATAGCCCGCTTGCGTCTCCGATCCTTACCGGGAGTCACCCTTTCTCCATGGTGCTTATTGTTCCAGATCGGAAGGAAGAAGGGTTGAAACGCGCGAGTGCGAAGCACTAGCTCTACTGCCCCTACTCCCTTAGTGTAGCGCCTCTCGCGTTCACCCCTTTCTCCCAGTAGTCACCCCTGAATTTTAAATTATGCAACGACCGGGCCAGCGTCGCGCACAGACCAGGGGCATATTCAAATGGGCATATTACCTGGGCTCTTCCTATTCAAACATCCGACTACCTTCTCTGTATCTCCCCCCTGTTTCCCCCTTCTTCCTCCTTCCGATCATCGGAGATTTATAATGAAAGCATCACCATGCGCCACCAGCGAAGACCGCTGCCGAAGATTCTCACGGTATCCGTGACTGCTGCTTTGCCTATCAGAAGAGGTGAGGAGGGAGGAGGGGCTCCCGATGCGACACGCATCTTGGGATCTACATGATGTTTGCGATCTTTCGCCGATCTGTTTAAAGGGTTCGATCTATCGTTCCGTTCTCCCACAGAAAACCGTTGCGCAAATTCGTTATTGGCTTCTAACGAAATCTTTTTAACGGATCAGCTGACAAACGCGAGTCGCGTATTTAAATACAACGTCATCATTACCGTGACGGTTGAATTATTCAGATAGAAATGGATATATTTGCATCAGTAATGTATTTGCAGTCAATATTACATTAAAATAATTTTTAGATTAACGTAATAATATAATAAAAATGAAATATTTGCATTAAGTAAAGTTAAAATCATGATTAACGTTTTCGTTTTCACATTTTCTCGAATAACTCTAAATATAATTTTTATATGTAGGTACGTTTGTATCTTTATGAACAATTCAAAAAGATCAATCGTTTTTCAGTGCGCTTCTAGAAATAGGAGTTACCACGTGCCAATGTTTTCATCCAATGCGATAATCATATACGTCTGGTCCCTACGGTGGGTTAAGGTCATCCCCCTTGTCGCGGAATCGGGAATTAATGCAATGCAACGCAAGGATTGGCTACCTAAAGCTCGGCGTAATATGCAAATGTTGAGACTGGCTCGCGCTTGACGAAACGAGAAAGAGAGAAGAACTTGCTCATCTTCCTCCTCTACCTTTCTCGTCTTTTTCCCTCTTCCAACTCTTTGTCTGTCTTTCTTTTTCTCTTTCTCCTTTTGCGAACTGGACTCATCCAACTGAAGAAGGATGAAGGCACCTAACAACCTTTGTAATACTCTCCGATACGTGTTTCTTCTTCTTCTTCTCCTTCAACGCGAGTTCTTCCTTCCTTTTCCCTTTTTCCTCTTTTTACTCTCATCCTTCTCATACACTTGGCCGTTCCGACAAATAAATAATTCATCGAGGCTGCATGCTTTATGACGATTATGCTAATCCACGTGAACCTGTTACCGCCGCTTGCGCTCGCACGCGCGCACGCACGGCCTGAATGGACGACCGCAGGACGAAGGAATTGTAGGCGATCCTGGCGCACGCGTTCCCGACAACGTCAGAAGTATATATCTTATGAACTACTCCTCAATTCTCGACAGATTTCTTGACAGATTTGAAAATATTTAGTGAGGGGGGGAGGTTAGGGCCAGCAAAGGGAAACAGGCCGCTATAGAGGCTTTCTCGAGAAATGTAGGAAACTGATGACCCACTCTCTCTCTTTCGGCATCCCGTGGATCCTTTTGCCCTTGACACAATGACCGCTCTTTCTCTCTTACAAAGTTCTTTCTCGTTCCATTAAGATTACGCCACATCAAGGAAGCTGTCGCGAGAGGATATTAAAGAAGACGTCGCTATAAATAAACGTCCGAATAAATGCTCGTCCAGCAAGTCAATTTTCTTTTTCGTCTTTATAATTTCTTAGTATTACACGACTGGCACACCGTTGGAAGAATGGCGTTCAAAATAAAACTGAACTGAGAAACTGAACGTACTAGACACACTCCTCTGGAATAGTCCATTACTTTATATTACAAAATTAATGATCCCGTTTATAATCCTTGCTTACAAGTAACATTGTCAGACGCATTAAAATAACGCAGATCGTTTGTATTCGAAACGATTGATTTCCTGGGAACCCGACTACTCGCAAATTAAAAGATATCCCATTATGGAAACTCAGGCTGGTGGCAACCTACCGTTCGGACGATGGTCCGAACGTAACACTTACGGATATCTTATCGGTTGGACGGATAACTTATTAACTGTCGACAGCATGCTCTGCCTAGGGATCGCTATACGATGTCGCGATAATAACGTAGAAATGCTACGCGTGGAATGCGCCATGATATCGAACGTCGCGATGAAACGTAAGTATCTACAGATGTAGTGGGAGACGATGGCGTTTCGCTTTACAGCCTCCGGGATCGCTCGATTCCCAGCTGGATTAAACTCGTCGTCGTAAAACAGCTACGTAGACGACGACAATGACGACTACGACGTCGACGGTCAGCGATCTCCTCTTTCTCGCCAGGCAGTCGGAAAGAGTCGGAATCTCTTTCCGTCGCTCCCACGAGGAGCGAGCGATCTCACGCGTGGGAGGATCGTCGTCCTGCTGCAAGCGAGAGAGGATACAATCCGTGTGTAGCGTACTTCTAAACGCCTCGGTCGATGTGTGGTACGCGAAAACCCGGAAACCATTGGAGATCTCGTCGCAGTCTCTCTGTTATCGCGTTCTACCATCCTCCAACGACGAGCGTTATTAGCATTGGCAGTTATCCGGGACTATATAATAAATTGTTCGCAAAAGAGCGTGAATGCATGTGTGTGTTCACGGTTAGAGCACTCTTCGTTTTACTGGTCACTACGAGACGATCGCGTGGCATTCTATATATCGTTATTTCACACTGCTACAAAATTTTGGATTGTTTAATTTTCAGTTGTAAAATATGTTTAAAAAAATTACATCAAAATTAATTATTACGTTTTGTAAGAATGAGAAAGTACTATAGTACTCGGAAAAGAAACGCCTTTTCGATATACCATACTCGGATTTTTTACAGAGTTTTTTTAGTGCTTTTACTATTACTTATGAATCTTTTTATTAATAAAAACATAATTAATTCTTTTTATTTATTTACGTTTATATTCACATATTTTTATGAAAGTTATAAACAATTGAATTGAATTGAGTTGCTATAATCCAGTATTATTCTCGTAGTGTGGTGTTTAAGAGTTGAAAATAAAATAAGTCTCTTGGGATAAAAACTGAAAACATATATTTTTATTATAACACGCAATGTAACAGTTGCACCGAGTTTACTCGCGTTCACAAAAGAATGACGATCGCGCGGTGCTTCTCGTTCATGGCAATTTTTCACGTAGGAAAAAGATTGCGACACACTACTTCCTCCTTTTTAAAGGTGCAGCTCGCAGTACCTGTTTAAACGGAATATCCGTAGATCAGACAATGCTCGTCTGAATAGATGACACTCGAATCCTCGGAGACGGAGACATCCGATCATTTTTATCCCCGATAGCATGTGGGCCAGATGCCCACACCCCTCGCTCAAATTGCGTCTAAACCCCGTAGGGGGCGTTGCCCCGACGCTGATGTAGCAGGTAGAGCAGGTAGTGAAGACCCGTGTGCCTCCCGGCTGCACCCTACATTTTCTGCCAAGGGTCTTGCCACTGACGACGGCGATCAGGAAACAGCAGCAAGGATATCAGGACACGGAAAGAGAGAGAAAGAGAGAGAAAGAAAAAGAAAAAGAGAGAGAAAGGCCGTCAGTCAACCAATAGCCGCGGCTCAAGTTAATGCGTTTCTTTTATTATGCAACTCGTCGCAACTCGAGCCTACCAGCGGCAGCATACAAGGAGTGCTGCGGCAGGCCGGAACCGTTTAGGGAAATTTCCCGCTACTGTTATTCAAACGAGGGTCGTGCGTCGAAAAAATACCGTCCCGTACTCAGTCGCTGTCCCTTTGCCATACGAGGTAAACGTATGCATATCGATCATTCTTCGATCGAATGAATGCCGCGAACCAACGACGTTAACAGCGACCCTACCTTTCTCGTTACTCGCCTCGAAGGCGCCAACGGTTTTTTTTTAGACGCTGCTTGCTTCGTTGATGGAATTTCTGGTACGCTCGTGCGATGACGAAGTAGAATGTCATAGTTTGTATACTGTGAAATTGTTAAACGTTTTTAACGTATCTCTCTGAAAGTGATATATACGAAAGCGGGTATTGGGAATCTTCAGGCAGAAATAAATGCGCAAGTTTCAAGATACCAGCTTTTGAAACGATGGTCTATCTAAAATGCGCACGTTTCAACAGACCGCGGACTTGACGTGCGTGCGTTTTTAATCAGCTGCGCTTGGACAGAGTCTGAATGCGGGCTCTTACGAGATTTCTCCGCGAGCTAGAAGAAATATTCTGAAGATCCCTCGGACGCCGCGTCTGCGATGTAAAGGCAACACACAGGCATCGTGTGTCGTACACGCGGCAAATGATATTGTCTTTTATCGGCCTAAACTCATTTAACCTTGGTTTCCGGTGGCGTTAAACGAGGACTATTCATCGGGCGTTCCGTTCGTTTCGTCGCGTGCAAACACGAGCCAGGGAGATATGAGGGATATGTAGTCGGTAGTAGATGGTTGACCAGAACGATTCCAGCAGCCGCGTTCCCACTAGCATTTACGAATTCTCCTCTAACCCGATACACGACGGCACAGATGCGTGTGCGTTCTCCACCCCGGTGCGAATGTAGAAGGCGGAATCCAGAGACGTGGAGGCGCTGTTTGTGTTTGAGAAGTAAATTACAATAATTGAATAGACCACTAATTCCCCCTCGGCTTTCTACCGTACCGTTCCTCTCGTACTCGCCTCACGCTCTTTCCCGCCGTTTTCTCCATCTTCGTCTCTCGCATGAAGCCAGCGAGTTGGGATCTGCGAAGGTTAACCACCAGCCACAGCCACTGTCTCTCTACAGCAAGCACGCGGTGCGTTATCCAGGCACCGATCCACGCGTGTTGCACCGGTTCTGGTACACCACTGGCAAAGGGGGCGCGTGTCGTACGATTAATTTCATTTGCCGGTTTGTTTTCTCTCTTTCTCGCGTACACGTGGGTGGAAAGCTAAATTTTCTCCTTTTTTACTTCCCTCGCTCGCGGCTCGGCCGACCGCCACGGCATTTTTATTGTTATGCATCGTTTCGCATTGCTGAATCGGTGATACAGCGTATCTGACCTTTCGACGACACGACACCGACGAATCGAATTCGTCACCCGGCGATCAAGACGTCACGTGATATATATATTTCTTTTGTTTGCGGTGCGAATTTAGTTCTTGACATTTCCACGCGCATAAAATACGACACGTGTTGAGTCGTTGTTCCACGCGCATAAAATATGACACGTGTAAGAAGCTGTCAAGTCTTTCGTTTTTATAATCGATGGATTTCGTTTTTATAATCTTGTCGCATTAAAATAACTGCATATAAGCGCATACAATTTTTTTCAACATATACGTAAACACTTGAATTGTAATAATTCCATTTTTTAACGTATGTGCTTAAGCTCTCTGTTTAAGCTTGATCAAATTGAATTTAAATTGCACAAATCCTATGCCACATTTAAATTACGATTGTACGACGCTTTACCCTGAATCCGCAACGACCGTAACACGTAAATGTTATTGGGTTAAATTATTTTTAGATATTCTCTGGAATCGGAGGAATTCGTTGAAGCAAAGCGATTGCTGCGTTACAACCGGACGTAAATGCGCGATATCAGATATACGAGGTAATGTCGTAAAAAAAAAAAACTAGAATCAGGAATGTCACCTGTTTGTGCAAGTATTAACATTATCCCAGCGCAATTGCGGATAAAACACAACACCTCACACAACCGCGAAAGCAAAACAGGATATTATCTCGAAGGTAAAAAATTTCGTCTTGGGAAACGGCTTTTATCACTTTGATTTATGGCCTCGATCCGCAGCTTAGCGTGCGACGAGCTACGCGTGTAACCCCATTTTCAAGAAGTGCGCATGTAAGTAGAATGAAGGAAAGTGATCGGAATCGAAATGCTTCTGCAATAAACAGATCGTGCGATCAAATCGTCGATTAGCTTCGATTATCTCGGTATTTACGATAATGTCAAGGATTCGCCACGTAGTATTGCGAAACAACATAACGTCATGATGGAATAATTTTCTTCTGTATAATGATTTTAAGATATTTAATAATTTAATTAGTTAACCAAACTAAAACTTGTATGTGTAAAGAAATACAACAAAAATTATTAGATCTTTATTGTAAAATAAAGATGTAATAATTTTTATAATATATTTTTAATAAATTTTAGAAAATTTTGGTGACGCGACTAGAAATACTCTCATTTTTTGTACATAACTATAAAAGGCATACATATAAATGTATTTTTATATTTTATGTACGAAAATGTGAATACTTCTAGTCATATTAATTAAAATTTTTTAGAATTAGATATTAAAAATTAGATTTTGAATTTGTGTACAAAAATGAGAATATTTCTACTCGCATCACTAAAATTTTTCTCAAAACTTTTTTAAATATATATAGTCATAGCCAAAGTATTTAGGCACTCGTATCTTTTTCATTAATTTTCTAAATTCTTTTATCTGTATTGTTTCCTATTGATTATTGACATAAATTTAAGAGGTTCTTGAAATAAGGATAGTGTTTACAGCAAATGTCATAAATCAATTTTTGAATAAGCTGCCTAATATTTCTGGTCAATAAAAGCTGTATATATAAAAGAATGCATACTCTTTAGGTAATGTTAGTCGTGGTACTGTTCTACCTCGACGTTCCAATAAGAGTGCTAACTTATATTCGCACAGTTTTAAAACGCTTTCACATATTGTACACATCTCGCAGCCGTCCAGGTGGAGACGAATAGAGAGACATATTTGTAGAGTGTAGGAGCGAAGTGAAGTCCAGATATAGATAGATGTAGAAAAAGATGATGGAAAAGCGAGGAGGTGCAGATTGATAGAACGAGAAACAAAGAGGCAGAGGAAGTTCGATAAGAGGCTGAGTTCTCCAACGCGCGATGCTCAGCACACAGAACAGCCGATGGCCGCCATTACTCCGCACGATTCGTTCCAACTTCCAAGTATTCGTTATTTGTTTGCTTCTGCTGGACGGTGCCGGACTCAAGTCCACTCGTCTATTTTAGCGGGCGCTGCCACGTCGGACTCGCTCGGTCCACCTTAGTCTGAATACCAGGAATTTCGACGTTACCTAGACGACCCGTGGGCGCGGGTGAGAGAATGCCAGTAGTCTCCGACGAGCGGATCAGCGACTGCGTGTTTTGCAGGCCCGATCAAGGCCGACACCCCGAGGATACCGTTTTTGCACACGTTAAAAAGAAGTCGCAACCACTTTCCGGCATAGCGCCTTCAAACGAAAATAATGTCATTAATTTATTCTGGAAAATTCGTACCATTTTTTCTTGATGTAGATTTATCGATTTTAAATTGAAAAAAAACTGAAGGAAAAACGTATTCGTTGACGTATGCTTAATCGATTTTTTTCGTATCACGTTCTTACTCGTTCTTCACTTAATTCTAAATTAAAAATATCGACCAAAAGAGAAGCGCGTTTGGAATTCTCATGATCTTAGATCGTGAGTCTCGTTCTTTCTGAGATCGTTGAGTCCGTGGCACGTCGCTCTCGTAAAATCGTCGATGCCAAGTGGAATTGCGTCGCGTGATGTTGCATAACACAATCGCGTTTCAACACTTTCGCACTTGTACATCGATGTCATTCGAGATCCGCGTTTATTCTCGTTTACTCCTTATCTTTTGAACTCCAAGGATCATGACGAAATATAAAAACGCGAGGCTCGTGCCGTGCGACGTCGCGCGCAGCGATCATGCATCCTCCTCCCGCACGGTTTCGGAGAGTCAGTCGGAAACCAGTCTGAAGCCACATCGGGATCGGGTTTAGCAGGATTTTGGCGCTAACGTGCACGTTGGTGAAGCCGAAATAGCGCCCGGGAATGCTCGCGGCTAGAGGCGAAAGAGAAAGACAGAAGTGAAAGGGAAAGAAAGAAAAAGAGAAAGATAGAGAAGAGTCAGGCTTTCGGGGCCTGGTCCCCGAAGTACTGGCGACTGGCGATTATAAAGAACAGTAAAAAAGAAACGAGAGGAGACATGGAGAGAGCAGGAACGGGCGAAGTGGACGCGCCGAGGAGGGAACGAGACGGATAGGAGCGGTGTATAGGCATCGTCGTTGGCTGCGTTTAAAAAACCAGTTGTGCGAGCCGAGCCGACAGCGACGGCACTCATCGGGGCACCAAGAAAACCGGCGAGAAGAAGCGCGTGGGCCGCACCGGGTCCTACACGGGCCGCGTGCTTTCGGGCTCTTCGCTCTCCATTGGTGATGTTCGTTCAGTAGTCTGGACAGACACGACTCAACCCAATTCGATGCCATTCTCGCGATGATTTTACGTATCTTCATAGAAGAGTGGTATAATGACATTATATAGGAATAGAAAGTAAAAGTCTTTGTTAGAGATCCCTCAAGCATATATCATACTAATCAGAGATGCATTTCTTTTTTCTTCTTATTTTTACGATATCACGATAATACTAGTAGCATAATTTTATGCGTTCTAATACTTCATATTCAATAAAATTTATGCAAATTATAATAGAGCTATGCTATTCAAAGCTCTCATTGAGAGTGAATCAGGTGGATATTCATGATGTACAACGAAATGAAAGCGTGTGTACTTACGAGCAAGCGGATGTGACTATGCGTATTTTACGCGCGGTCAGGTGATTTTGGTGACGTCACCGTTGGCCGAGAGATTACGAGGCGCAAGATGCAACCAAAATTATGCAAATACGATGCAAATCCCGGCGCGCCGTGACGCTAATCCACGTCACAATATTGGAGGTAATTGGCCGACAGCTTTGTCGCAGTCTCTCTCTCTTTCTCTCTCTCTCTCTCCCCCCTCTCTCCTCTCTCTCTTTCTCTCTCTCTCTCTCTCTCTCTCTCTCTCTATTTATTTATCTCTTTAGCTTTCTTTTTCCGCCGTTTGTGAAACTTATAGTAACCCGAATGCCTGAAAATTCATCTTGAAGGAAGTCACAAGACGCTTCGCAATGATTTCTTTCTATATATACGTACATATTTATGAAATAAACAAAATAGGTTCACGTGAAATAAAATCGAAACTTGCGATTTTTTTTAACTTTTTTATCAGAAACAAAAAATTATACCTAAATCTAAAAATAAAATCATACATTTTGCATTTTATGATTAAGAAAATTTATAAGTACAAGAGAGAGAATCCATAAATATTTATCTCTGTGATTTTTGTAGTTTTCTAGAATAACCAATAATATATTTGTGTGGTTAAGAGAAAGTACAATTTCAATTTTTAGGAATTGGTCAACATAATTGCTGTTGATTTTGCAATTTTCGAAGTTTATAACATGTGATAATTTTCAAGGGTCTTCATACTAGCCTATTATACTGTTCAAGTTCAATTCTATTCAATGTATAAGTGATGTTAACAAATTGCAAGTCGCAGTTAGAGTTTCCAGAGACCTCGTAGGGATTAATCAGGAGAGATCATTCCGCATATCTGTCTAGTTCTTATCGACCCTTGTCCACCTTGTCTCATGCGCACGAAGCTACAAAAGGAGGGTACGTCGGGACGAAAGGTGGGCAGGTTCATTCATGCCGCAGAAGAAGAAGAATTATCTCGGTCGCTCCGTTATCTGCGGCGGCGTACGTGCGTGTGCATCGGGCCTAAAGGTAGTCACGCACCTCGAAAGAGATACCGCGATCTCGGACAGGGACCAAGCAAGAGAGAAAGAGAACGAGAAGGAGCGGACAGAAAAAGAGATGGTAAAGCGACAGAGACAGAATGATTCTTCGCGTCGCGGTTTCATCGTGGGGGTTGATGAATGACGGGCGGTCAGCCACGACCACGCTAAAGTTATCTAAGTAATCTGAGTAGGAGAGAGGTCCCACTGTCTTACGGTGGATTTTATTATCGCTCCTCTATTCGCGGCAAGAGTGAGGTCAGCGAGACGGTACAGGCATACATGCATCTCCTGTGCCGAGGCCTGAAAATGAGACTGGGTCAGGCTCGCGGTTGCATCAGAGATAGAGGAGAGATCCCGGCTACCCTACGCTGATGAACGTCTGCGAACAATGTACAAGGGCAAACTTGGGAATTTCTGCATCTCAAGTCCTTGACCTACTATCGGCACATCGTGATGCTTCACTGTGAATTGCATGTATTTGTAGCGACATCTTGCCATATTCACGATGGGCCTTTGGGGTATTTCACGAGATCGGTAACTCCGTACAAGGGGGTAAAAAAATGTAGCGCGCCGGAGAAGACGGCTTCATCCCCACGGATCCTTTTACCTCCCTTAGACTCCGTCGATAATAAAAGGGGCCCATTATAAAGTAGGTTCTACGCGAACTCGGTTCCGCTCGGGATCTTTTTTGTTATCGACTGAATTTTCATCCTTCTATTAATCAATATTATTATAATAATTTTCAAGCTAATGTAAGTAATTCTGCAAATTTATATATTATAAATTTGCGTGATATAACTTGTGCTTAGAAAATGACAATTTCCTAAATTAACAGCTACTCGCAGTATTCAATTCAATCAAAAACCGACTCTGCAAAAATACAAATTATTAATGAAAATTTAAAATTTTACAGAATTACATAGAAATCATATTTAAAATAAAAAAAGATAAGATAGAAAGACAGAACAAATGGATAAAATTGACCAGGGATCTCGTGTATCGGTCAAAATTATAAAAGTCATCGAACGGTGTGCTGGTCGACTTTTTGAAAGGTCAGACGGGTTTTCGTTACCCGTTAGTTCAGCTAAGATGGAAGCAATTTAGTGTACATCAGCTTTAGATTTTAAAGGAATTATAAAGTCGCGTTTGATCCACGGTCTTGATCGGTTCATTAGAGAATTTCTTCTCTTTATTTTCTTTCTCTGATACACACATATACATAAAACTTGCGCTAGAAAGGAATGAAGAACAACGTTGATCTTAACCTTTGAAGGAGCACTGTTCGTCTTCGTGGTGGCGCAGCGCGTGCCCGATCACGCGACGATAGAGAACAATTAATGATGAGATCCACTTGGACAAAAAGTAAATCTCGTCGCGGTTAACCGGGGGCATTAGTTCCCTAAAATGATGATATTTCGCCGCGGGTAATTACATGTCATTAAAATTTCGTCTCACAAAACGATTCAGGCCCGGGCTCGCGCCGGTGAGAATCCAGCCGGTCAACCGATTCGTCCCGTAATTGCCGTTGATGTGGGTTTCGATTGGGACTCCGAGGCCTAAGACAAGAAAACGAAAGCGATGAAGGTATAAGTGTGGTAATTATAAATGATTATAAACAGAACGTTTTTTAAGTAATAATAATAGCATTGTTTAGAGGTGCGGCGAATGTAATGATAGGAAGTGTCAAATATTTATTAGAATATTTATCAATTATGTATAGAAATCTCTATATTATTACAGCTATATCATTTCAATTTATTTTATATTCAAACTAATTGCAACTATCTAGTTTTTATCGAAGATTTATATGGGCACATTTAAAAAAAATCAATGCATTTAAGGAAACGAATAATTGACGGAAAACACCTTCGTCGTCCGATCGCAGCCGATTCACTTTTTGCACGCAGAACGACCTTGTTGGTGATGACGTCAACGAAGACACGGGTCTGTCGAGCATCCTGTGGTGGATTTGCTCGATGCCAAGCGAAGACGTGCAAAAAAGGCGCTGCTTAACAAGCAACGTTACAGCGATACGTGCGTCTACTTATAAAGAGGCCGTACACACAAAAAAAAAAGTTAAAAACGGAGAAAAATCTCAGGAAAAACTGGACAACTTGCATTCCTTTTCGGTCTTTCACTTTGATATTTATGCTCTCTCTCCTAAAGGGTGAAACTTATGTTCTCGTGATCCCCTCCTCTTTCCTCGAAACAATTGCAATTTTTAATTGTGATATAAATATGCGATAGAAATAATAGGGAGTTTCTATAATAACCTGAATCCAAATATGGTGAACGCTAAAGTCACGTTAAGTAGTTATTAAGAAAAAAATAATCTGACCTTAGCATTCACCGTATTTGGATAAACGGTACTGCAAAAACTCCCTAATTCTCCCTGTTTATCTATCTTAAATACAATATAAAATAAAATAATTTCTAGGATAACTTCTCAATTATTGTGCCTGTCCTTATTAACGCTTTTCGATAAGTCATAAAGAAAACTGATACAAATAAATAAGAAAAAATATATATTTTTTAATTAAATTATTAATGCTTACGATATCTCGAAAATAATATTTTATTTTTTGTATTAAAGTATTTTAAATATTTTTCGAACGATATGAGGAATTTATATGAATCCAGTAATACATACTACAAGATTTTAAGTTGTCCCTATTAATGTATGTTTTGTATTAGAGCTGAGAACTTTGTGTTATGAGTGTACTTTAAAATAAATATAATTAAAATAATGATTT
The DNA here is from genome assembly GCF_000204515.1 of Acromyrmex echinatior. The sequence continues at coordinate 215,570 of NW_011627259.1, read as the reverse complement.
ATGTAATATTAACATAAACAATTTATTTAGTAACTATATGTTAAAATGAGTCAAATGTGGATAGGCACATTAATAGGGTCATCGCTGCTTAGAGGACTCACTAATATGGACAAAAACATGTTTTTTATTTTTGTCAAAACATCATAAAATATTAATTATTACATTTTTTAAATTAAAGAAATATTATAAGAAAAAAAAGTAGTTGAAAAACCGATATTGATTGCAAGTAGAAAATTAAAGCTACAATATTTAATAATTAACAATATTTAATATTTAATAATTAATTCAGTAATAAGCAAATTGGCTAAAAAGCACATTAATAGGAACCCTATTTGTAATTTGGAATCTTAATAAAGAAATTATTCTTCATTATAAATTAAGTTCAATTTGTTCTTTCGATTAACTTCTATAATACAATATATTACAAAATATCTATCAAATTATTGTATGTGGTTATATGGATATAATGCTGATTTGAGAATAAAAAAAAAATTATCGTCTGTTCAAACTTATTAATCGGAGTAAGCTGTCTTTATAATAATTGCTTGCATGAATCGACAGCTTATAGTGGCACTCTTAAATCACAGTAATTTTCGCAGCGGCGGCAGTGAAAATATCCTTGAAGGCTTAAAGGTGAGTTAAACTGTACGTTTAACTTTAAATGCCTCGTACACAATCGCGCGAAGTTTCTATCATTTTCTCAAACACCTTCACGTACGCGCGTCCTGAGTCATGCTCAGGAGCTTGAGATACGCGGAAATAATAAGACGCACGTATCCACGGATCAGTTTTAGAATAGCGATTGAGATGGCGAATGGCCTTTCCATTCGCTTTCCCGATAAGCAATTATTCGAATCGCTATTATTTGATATCGAGAAAGGAAACGGTAAAGCCGCATTCCAGATTGAGGTCACGACCGACGATCGCCTCCGGAAAATCCATAATGCGTTCTTGCAATAACTGTTCAGTAGTTGTGAACGGATGAATCTCGTTCACTTTCGTACCACCTAAAATCATTCGATGGCAAGTATTGTTCATCTATTAAATGAACGTCTCGCGTGGAACTGATCGAAACAAGAAAAAAAAATCAATAACTGATGGCGCGCCGTATTGCCGTACGCTTACTATACGCTCCTCGACGCCGCCATTCACCGGATCTCTATGAATGAACAGGGACGAACGCACGACGGCGACTTTATACGCGGCGCGTTGCAACGTTGTAGCAAGTAAGCTGGCCGGGCGAGCAAAAGACGAAGAAAGAGACGAGAGTGCGGCAGGAAGGTAAGCGAGCGAAGAGGAAAAAGGAAGAGCAAAACGCGGGTGGGAAAGGGATGGGATGCAGGTAAACGTATGCACATGTACACGCGAGCGTGGCCGGTCTCGCATTGTGTTATTATTCAATAGCGATAGAGTAATTGATCTCGCGCGGCATTCGTGTGTGTGCGGTACGTACGTATACGCGTGTATGCGAACACACTCGTGCACACAACCACGGCTCTGGCCGCTTGTCCATGGCGGAAACGCGCGCGAAAGTATATTCGCAGGGCTGGGAGCGAGACGGAGAGGGAAAGTATCGTTTAATGACTTTGATATGGGAGGCAGGCACGTCCCTCCGTGTAATCTTCATTATTCACGCGATGTCTCGGCGCCCGCGAAGCACCGCCGAGTGGCCGATGCCTCGCGGTTGAACCAGCGGGAGAGATAGCAATCTCTCCGAACCGATATCTTGATCGATAAATGCCACTCTCTCGCTTCGGGATGAACTCGACTTTTTGTCAAGCAAATCAGCTATGCCCTCGAGTGGCCCCTTATTTGGACGTAGCGTATCTCGAATGCGACAGACATGGAAGCAGCACGTCGGTATGAATCAACAATGAGTAGTCAATAATTGGTATAGAGTATTATATGGAGTCTATATAGAGTACATAATTATAGACTTTCATTTTTCTCGTAGTATACTTTTATTTTTAACTCTCCTTAGAGAAGATTTAGTTAACGTTGGATATGAGATCTAATATTGCTGCAATTTTGCAAAGCTACTGGAACATTGTAATGTTACTGTAATATTCCTGGATGTATATACAAGTACATATCTGGTTTGGTGTAAACTGCTCAATTTAATTTTAGATCGTGAAACATAGTTTTAAATTGAAATCTAATTGACTATTTTTTTATACGGATTTGATAAAAGTGTTGTATATGAATAAGGATGTATATCATTCTATATTTGTCAGCCCGCATCTACTCCCATACCGAGTTCTCGTTCTTCCTCCGTCTCCTCTGCATTCTCGCCATACTACCCAGACACAACGCATTCCCGTAAGTATAATTCCTGGCGTGCTGTTTGTATGCGCATGTAAATGCACGGGTATTGTGTTTGCCGATGTCACGGCACCGTAGGAGAGACGCACGATGTTCCGATTCAAGATGTCGCGACGCGACCTGTTAGACACGCATCGTCTACATCGTTTAATCACACTCGGTTCAGATAGTATATTATTATAATTGCAAAAATAAATTTGATGATTTTCTGAATACAAAAGACTGAAAAGGATCAAGTTTAACATATATGTACGTTAGTCATTTAAAACAATTGATGCAGTCTTGCAATGCTTGATATGACAAATGATAATATTATTTCAAAACAATAAACGCAGTAATTGTTCTTAAAGCAACCTGAAAGTTCTGTTATTCATCCAGAAACTACCTAGAGAGATAACACCAAAGAGAAAAATTTGCCGCACGTGGCACGAAAGAGAAAATAAGAGACAAGTGCCGTAGTGTATTGTTCGACATCAAAAATATGGTGGATCGGAGAAACGGAACAGCGATCGCTTACCAAATATTCTGTTACCCGTGTAAACCGATGCAAATATCGCGATGGATCGAATTCCCCGCAAGACGATATCGCCTCTCGCCGCGCCGCGAGACCAACTTGCTGGGGCACCGGCTCTTGTGAAGCGGACTTAACATTTTTGCCGTGTGTTAAAATGCCTCCGTGTCTATGTGCTTAAATCGTATGTGTGCCTCGTGCGTTGTGTTCCGTGCGCGTGTGTGCGTGCACGACGTAGGATGCGTAAAACGTGCGTCTGCGTTCGGTCTCTCTCACTTTATCTTTCCAAGTGCTCTCTCCTCTTCTTTCTTTCACTGCGTGTGTGCCTCAGGCCCAGCATCACCTGTCTTCCCTCTCCTATCTTTCCCCAGGCCCCATCTTTCCCTCTTCTCTTCTCCTTATCCCCCTGGACCTTTGGAACTTCTCTCTCTCTCTCCCCCCCTCTCTCCCCCCTCTCTCTTTTCTTATCTCTTTCCTTCTTCGTGTCTTTCATTCTCGACTTCTTTCCTCAGTCCCCCGACTACATAAAAAAAAGACCAAAAATATATCCTTGTACGCGCTGTACGGATCTCCTAGAGGACTAGCCTTTAAATCCCGAATCCCTCGGTGAAGGCTTCTGATCCTCGCACGACGTCTTCCCTCTTCCTTCGATAGTTCAATCCAACAACTTTCGAATGCAGACGATACCACGGCTTAGCTTAACTCGCTTGTCCCATCTTTTTTTTTCTCAGCATATGCTTAAAATAAAAGTACTCTGTTATACTTACTGCGTAGTATTTTTTATTGGAAGAAAAAATATTTAGAAGAAAAAAGAAATATTTAAAAGGAATATTCCTTAATTAGTAAATATTTCTATTTGAAGTAAAGCAATCCTTCTAATATTGTTCTTTCGAATTGACGATTATCGTGAAGATTTTCATGATCATGGTGAACAAAATGGATTACTACTCGCTCGCGCGGGATTTCCGTGGCAACGACAGGCGCGTGCTTGCGTTTACGGCCGTTGCGGTTTTGCGGTTTTGCACACTGGGGCTCATTTCTCCGGTTGCTCGTTCCGTTCTTGTCTACTGTGTGCACGTTGCAATACCTCTTGCGTTACGCAGGAAAGCGTATACGAACGGCGCACCTGCATGCGGAGATTGTTAGCGGTCGGCGTGACGCTGGAAAGCACGGAAATAATTTGTAATAAGGACGATATTTGCGGTCGCACACACGTGGGATGCCCGCCTCTTCGCAGATATGAATCCGCGACTCGAGATCGCCTCGAAATGATCCGCGAGTGGGCAACAGTTACGTTATACGAAAGCATTCGAAGTTATCGTTGCAGCTGAAATGACTACACGTCCCGGATTCGCCTTACATTCTCACCTTCTCATATCATAGATATTCTGGTTTGAGAATCTTATCTATGAAAAAAAAAAAATCTTTTAAGAAATACGTCGAATTGTCTAATCATGATATTTCGACATAAAAATAGATAATCAGATGTACGACGAAGATGCGACTGTATGTCAATATAGTCTTGCAACGTTCGGCGACAAGAAGTCGGCTCATTGTCATTATGTAATGTACGTAATTGCACCATAATTACAGCCAATACAACGTCGAGTGAATCATATCAAATTCCGCTATGCGAATGCGTTTTTTTTATCTTCAATGTATCGCACTTTTTACAATGACGTCTAACTCACTGTCGCAATTAACGTAAGGAATACTTTCCGCATCGCGAATCTCAGTAATTACCGTCGAAGATCGGTTCGTTTAATTCGCTTTTTTTTTTCGACTGCACACGTCGCGCTCATCCCTTCGACGGTTCGCGCCTATTTCTTCGGGGCTCTCAAAATCAGGTACGAGCTAAACGTGCCTCGGGGATCTTGAGAAGAAAGGGTAAGAGGGCCACTTTTACTCTTCAATCTCCCTTCTGATGCATCTATAGGCAGTATCGAGACTAGCATCCTTCGTGCGCCATCTTCATTTTTATTTCGTATTAAACAAAATTAGGCAAAAAATGTACTTCCTATGATAAATACTTCAAAATATGCATTTTAATTCTAAATACACACAATGATTTTTAGGTCTTTCATTACATACGATGGGTTGTTTTTGTCTCGATTTAATTTTCATCACTTTTACAAGTATAGAAAAATTATTAAGTGATTTTTACTTTAATATCTAAAAAGTATTTATAAAATTGCATATTTATAAACTTGTAAATATTGTAGTTAATTACTTAATGCTCTTAATATTTCAAAGAAAAGAAATATGTAGAACATGAATAAACCAATCATGTGTATTAAAGATCAGAGTTGATAAAAATCATATTTTAAATGTTTAATCAATATTTTTAATATGCTTTAAACATGTTCTTTTATAATATTGTTTAAAACGTGTATGAAATATTAAAAACATGTTTAAAAAACACACAATATTATTCTTAAAAAAAAAAGGAACATTATCTTTTGTCAACCCTACTAAGGATTAAATCTGATATAAAATAGTATCATGAAACACCTCATTATTCTACTCTGTATTTTGCGTACTCTTGTAACCCGCATATTACAACACACGTTAAAAAAAAAAGGAGATTCACGCTCGATGTTGTGCACTCTTCCGTGAGGGACGTCGGATCGTTCAAGCGGCTCGTGCGTTTCGACTAGCGCCGGTATCCCGTAACTTTCTGTTCCGAACAGATCCACGGCGGTGCGTTTCCACACTTATGCCCGTATAGTCGAGGAGAGAGAGGCCCTCGACCTCGGAACACTGTTACGTGTCAGGTACCATAGCTGTACGCGTGAATAAGTTATGGTCGGTCTGCCATATCCACGAGGCAGCACGCGTGCATCAACCACGGTGCCATGCTTCTCTTCTTCTCTCGCTCGGGAGAAGTCGCGCGGTTTCTAGTATCCAAAAGATGTTGAAAACCGCTACGTTTCATCGTGACTTCATCATCATAACGTATGGTTATTATATTTATTTACCGTTATTTTTGCGACGGTATCCATTTCGTTGGGTGAAACGCTGATCGTCGAAGAAATGAATATTTAACAAGCCTATGCGAAATGATAAATGCAAGTGAATACATCATGTCCATCTCATATAACAAGACAACAAAGATGACGGATTCTTTTTATTGAAATATTACATAGTTTATCAAATTTTATTTTTTCTACGATATAAATTTTTTTACCATATAAATAAAAACAAACAAAAACTATGATAGATTATATTGATAGTATTATGCAATGTATATGAAGTTGATTAAACATCGAGGTATATATATATATATATATATATATATATATATATATATATATATATATATATATATATATATCTATATGTATTAATATATACATATATATACTATAACAATATAAATATACTATATTATATATATCCCGATGTTTAAGATATATATTATGATGTTTAATATATTTTCCTTAGAGAGTGGAGGAGTGATTGTTAGTGAAATGACAGTGGAACAGGGAAGAACAGGGAAGAAAGTGGATGACATGAGGGTGTTCCAAGGCTCCCCATCGCGAACGGTGGCGCAAGTTATCTCTTTCGAACATAATTCACGTTTCCAAGAGGGGGTGGGGCCCTACGTTTGCTTACTCGTTCGCATTGTCCTCCGGGGCCCACTCCCCTCTCTTCCGTGGCAAGCCTTTGAGCTCCCGCATTTTGCGTAGCGTCACTTTATAATATTTACAGCCCTCCGCCAAATTCCTTCCGCGCCGTTTTATTTCGCTGACTGGAAGAGGAGGCGGTCGGTGCCGTTTGCCTCCCTCATCCATCCCTCCCCCTTCGGCAGATAGTTCGTCGGGGCCCAGCGATCGCCTTTGCTTGATTTTCTCTTCTCTGGTCTGAGTTGTAGCTCGAGGGAAAGAAGGAAATAGACATTCTGAGCCAAAGGACCGAAGAACGAGAAGGAGAGTGAAAGAAAGGAAAGAGAGAAAGAGACAAAGGGTGTGCGTGCATCTTCTATTTGCTGGGAAGGGCCCCTCGGTGGGGTCCCCCCTAACTGCGGTCTCTCTTATAAGCTCGATGGGGGCCCCCAATCGGACACATGAAAGCCGAAAGTTGTCGTTGATCTAGTGCTTCACCAGCCGCTTAACTAGGGCTGATACCTTTGGATAAGGCGAGGGGCCAGCGCTGAACCCATCGATGTTTCGATGCTCGGAGAGGATTGCCGCCGTCATCTATTATATCCGCCATTCATCCTTTATCGAGATTCTTAACGCGAGACTATCTCTTTCCATGATTCCGCCGGCGCGACGCGAGGGTAAATGTATTTCTCGTCGTCGAAGATCAATGAGGATCGTCTCATGATTGGGACCGAAAATACAAAAATTTGAAATTTTTAGTTACTTTACGATTCACAGGTGTGGATGCAGTAAAATTGTATAATATTCTAAATAATAAGATGAAAATGATGCAATTTAATCTTCTGCCGGCAACATGAATTTTAACTCTTCCATCAGCAATAAGAGTCTTCAAGAAATAGAGCAATTTCTTTATTGTATTCCGGATTGTATAAAGATCTTAAAAAAATTTATATAGATATACCTACTTCAAAGCATTAATAACAATTTTTACTATCATCGAAGTCAAACTGTATTATTCTTATTTGTTATCTATTTAAATTAGTATGTTAAAATTCACAATCAAAATATTGATGACTGCCTATTAGTCAGTGAAGGGTTAAAGAATAATTAGGAAATAATGAATCCTATATTCAAGAATATTATTGACATTATTTAAATAGAGAGAAGTTCTCTTAAATTGAGACGTTCTATTAAATTAATATTTGCTAATTTTAATATTTTATGTTTGAAGAACTTTCCAATAAATATCTTTCTTTATTTCGGACGAAGGGACAATTGACACTTTTGAAAATAAATACGGCGCAGATGAGTGAAAGTTGAGCAAGTTGTGTGTGTCTTTCACGATATCAGTATCTATTATATGCATGATGCAGCATTATGAGAACTCACGTTAGGAACAGAGTAACTCCTATCGTCATGGGTGGAGAAAGAATTTTTCTCGGATAGTCTTATTTTACAGACAGACTGGGTTAAAGCGCGCGTATATACACGTAACATACGCGCGCTGTTTAAAACTTGGCAGCCAACCGAGATTCAAAGGATCGTGTTGCAACGTTCTTCCTCAAGGTTTTTCGCGCGAGCGTGCTATAAAGGTGTCCCGTAGGCGTCGAGCGTTAAACGCATTCCACCTTAGAGGTTACGCGTTGCGAAACCGCAACGCGTGAGTGTTGCGTCTCGTTAGCCGCGATTCGCGCGTCCTTGCCTCAAGTTCACATCGGTCACGACGCGCTGGAGGTGCTGATAAGGAAAAGAAGAAAAAGAAGAAAAAGAAGTCGTAGCTTCTCTCGAGAGATGAACGCACGACGATTAGCCACGGCTAATCGTCGATACATTATTATGATGACGTGGCAGTCGATCTATGAGAAGATTAATTCTTTTGTATCTGAGTCTCTATGTATTCAACAAAACAGAAAGAGAGAAAAATCGAAACTATCAATTGTGTGTCCTTTCGGTGTATATATTTTAATTTTTTTGTGTCTAGATTGATTTAAATCCATTTCTATCCATGACGCTTTCGAACTCTGACATTTCTGAGCTCATCTCTCGATAAGCTTCAAAAATTTTCGATCTTATGGTTTACCTTGTGAAATATTTATGTATATATGTACAAAAATCTTTTTATTTGTATTATTTATATCACGATCTAGTTTAACTTATTATTATTTAAAATTTTTTTACTTTAATATATATACACTTTACGTCCCACAGTCAGGCAATATATCTTCTAACAGGACACTCACGGAATTTCAACGCTTGCATCAAGAATGAACTTAGAGATCGCGGAACGCTCGAAATGTCACCCGTCGTACTAAAAACAAAGGAAAGAGCCGACGATAATCGCGCTCTAAGGTGCCTCGGGACATGTATACCGCACTGCCTTAACGCCTTTGCTCGTCGTCATCTTAAGACTGGGACGACAAGGCATGTCAACGAAGCTTGAACGAGGTCGAATCGCGGCGCGAGGTCCGAGGGAAAGTTCAATTTATGACTCGATTTAAGAACGAATTGCCTGTTTCTAAATTCAAGCAAGTCCACGATAATCGTTATTAACATGGATGGAAAGGCAATAATCAAGAATTTGCCAAGCTACCATCATGGAATTTCGCGTCCACACATTCGATATAATTTCTGACTGAATTATTTCTCTTTATAGTAAGCAAATATACATTTCATCGTATTACATAGAGTGCGATGAAAGCTCGTAATAAAGTAACGTCATGTCACGTTCACGCTCAGCACGGAAATTGTCTTTACGTTAAAAGTCGCCCTGGAGAAACGTATATATGCACATAGAAAGAAAAAATTAACACCTTTATATATATAATATTGCATCTATTCGCAGGTTTGCCAAGAGCTCTGTGGAAATGTTCGACGAGCGGCCGAAGCCAACCAAACGACTTCTACTTATTGCGTAATTCCTTGGCGACGAAGGCGAGCAGGATCGCAGGTCGAGTCTCTATTTCTATATATACATACAAATGATCTTTTTATTAATTACATATATATAATATAAAATATATAATATATATAATACATATACTCAATATTATGTGAAGTTGGATGTTGGAGAAAAATATATTGTACATTTATTCGTGACAATGAAAATGAGATAATTGACGTAAGCGACTATTTCCATATTTATAGCATCGAAAAATGAACTCACTGAGATTATACCGGTTTTAAATCTTGCAAAATACATATAACGCGCCGTAACATACACCCACACACATCCGCGTTGCACAGCCGCCCTTTTCCTTTTCTCACCGTGTAGCTCCTTTCATTTCGCTATTTAATCGTTTCGTATCGAAGTTATCTCGATCAGCAGCTATCGACAGGTTTTTCCGCAGGTTTTGCAGATCAATAACGAGACATTTCGCGCGCCTGGAAATTTCCTGCGAGACTCGTCATGCAGGGTGTTGAAGAAACGCATAACTAAACATGATAGCGACCGATTGAGAGCACTTTTATGAAAAATGGCTCCGTATCGGATTCCACATAATTAGAAACGCAATATTAGCAAAAAATATACAAACTGTCTCGACGCGGAAGCAAATATCATTCATATTTAAATACGATTAAATGAGACAAGTATTAAACCTAGATATAAATAAGCCTTGATGGTCAAGTGCGACTTGCGTAGAAGTCATTCTATGTATATATAATAAAAAAATAATAAACTGGTATTGTACCGCGGTAAGAATCAATTTTGATCGTAGTTAAGTTGAAAAGTTACACTCGTTAAGAATCGCAATTTCCCAACTATGCTGGCCAACAGCTACATCATTGCGACAATTTGAGGCGAATACAAGTGAATTATTGTCAAGGCTTGCACAGATGAGAGTAGGCAGTAGCCTTATGATCGAGGCTTGATCGAGATAACGGGACTTAACGTACTAAAGACGTTTCGTCTAACACGACGCGCTTAAAGTGGAGCTCAAGGACAGCTGTCTATATAAGGGCTCGCTCTTTACTACGTCGGATTTCGATACCAGCGTTGATTAGATCTCTTCTTTAGCTCGCTCGTTTAGCCCGTCGAAAGATTAGAGTCACTTTTTAGCGGAAAAAGATGTTAATCCAATCGATTCGACGGTGAATAGTCGTAGTCGGGAAGAGATACGCTAATTACACGATACATTTGCGTATACTTGCCTGCACCCGGCCATCTGTATACATTATCTCGTTAAACCGCACGATCTCGTTAACCTACGATCTGTTAAATCGGCTGAGAAAATTATAACATATGTTAACTTGCGCGCCCAATTTGCATTTTATAAAGCGCATTTCTTCGAAATAGGTGCAAAGAATACTCTGCCGCCTACACCTACGGAATTAGTTTCTCTCTCAGGGATAATGATAGTATCGGCGAAATGAATTTCGGGTATAAGTCATCGTAGATCGTGATCGTTCGTTCGGGATAAACGGAAGCCAGACAACGTGGCATCGTGGTCGACCTTTTGGTCGGAGACCTTAAGAGTTGGGAGCGGCTCAGTGATGAAACTGGTTGCAGAGACCACTTGTTCTGCTATTTTTTGGAGCCTCTCTGACATTGTCGCCTAGTGTCGTTCTGATACAAGATATTGAATAAAACAGCTGATATGATATAAGAAGATTTATAAAAGCATTTACTTGTCTAGTTTTGTTGGACCAATCTATTTTATTCTGAAAAAGTAGAACCTAAGATTGTCCTATTGAAAGAATTATGTGCAGAAAGAACAATACACATAAAAATATTTTTTTCTGCATTCCTTGTTCGTGATTTACATCACGTTGACTTGTATGTGTCTGAAAAGACAAAATGAAAGGATAAAATTAAAAAATGAATTTTAATTCTCATCTAGAGAAAAAATATAAAACTAATATTAATAGAAAATAACTCGCGGCAGGCATATGGCGTGAACTAATTTTCAGGTCGATATATACGAACGTTATTCGCAGTCTCTAAATGAACTTGTCCGAACGGAAGGGTACCGGAGGTATTTATGTGCGGCGGTTGCTTGTGCCGCACGAAAGCCACAAGGTCGGGCTGCATTAATAAAACAAACACAATGTATAACGCAATTCTGCATACAAGTAGGCTGTCCGTCCCCGAGGCGATGGTTTCCACGTACGATCGACAGGTACTATCTCGAAGTCCAATGGACACCGAGTAAGTTGCTTCAGTATCTCTATCTCTCCGGCTTCCTCGGTTCCCTCCTTTCGGACACGTCGTCGTTTCACAATGGATTTTCGTGCAGTCCAATCTCTTTGAGATCGTTTCACGATAGGGTCAATAATAGCACGGATTTTAACGCTGTTCCAGATAGCGACGCTTCCATTTCGATGCTCCGTGATGGAATTGTAAGGAAGAATTGAGAAGAATACAAGTGTCGATTGAAAAACACAAAGAGATGCATAATAATAACTCAAATATAACAAAGCATTTTCATTATCTTAAAAAATAATTGAGTAGAGAGAGATATTAGCCACAGAAGAGTCAATACAAAAACTTGATACACATCCTTATTATTTCAAGATAATATACGAGATTTACGTTCTTTTTTTTTTATAAAATCGCAAAGAACGCCAATACAACATTAAATATTAGTTTGAATTCTCATAAACTTCTATTTCCTTCAAAAAGATGACACACTTTTCCGCGCGTCTGTATAATTATTTAAAAATGTATAATTATTTAAATTACTAAATTTTAATAAAAATGTTTTGTTTGAATAGTACAAATTTTACTTACGGTAAAAAAATATTTATTAAATTAAAAAAATAATAGTTAAACCACAAAATTAATGATTCTTGTATAAAAAAAATATATATTTATATTTAGTAAATATTCAGCTCGTACTATTCAAATAAATATTATTAATTTACTACATTTTTTTCTCATTGTAGAAATCGATCACTTTTGAATTGCGTTAATCTAAAGCATAGCATTGCCGTGACACAGCGGATATTCAGGAAGCTGCATTCAGGAAGTATCTTCATCTCCGATTGCGCATCTCGTCAATGTGATTGCGATTAAGCCCAATGTCTTCAGGATCCTCTTACGGCTCGTGCCACACCGCGTTATTATCCAATGCATTTGTAATGGGCACGCTCTCGCTCTTTGCTCTCGCCAGCCAGGTATCTCTAATGAATAGCTCGGTGAGAACACGAGACATTCATGAGACGCGTAGAAACGCATAAGGCCTCTCTAGTCATCCCTTCCAGTTTTCTTTCTACCACTCTATCTCCGTCTTTACTCTCTAGCGTGCTAGGCACGTATTATACACGAGGAATAGTTCTTTCGTTGCGATAAATTTGTCTCACCCTCAACTAGAGGTGCACCTAGAGATGTCCGTTTAATCTTCATCATGTTCAACTTCGCAAAGAAAAGCATTAAAAATAAAACAAATGTTAAATGTCAGATTTAATTTTCATTTCAATTAATAAATTAGTCACCGCAAATATTCGAATTGTTAAGTTTTAATTAGTAAATTATTTCAATTAGTAGATTTCAGTTTGTAGTCTCAATTAATAGGTTTAGTTGAAATCGTTTTTGTCTTCCAAGATGTTAAAATATTAAAACATTGCATAGAATTTTAAAATACGTGCAAATCTTTTAAAAGAGAAAACAAGGATAACAGAAACTTTACGAAATTGCACGGCTAGAACGACGTGACATCGGTCTGCTTGGTAATTTTCTTGGGTATCTACAGCGATCTGGTTCTGTCGATGATGTAACGACAGCTCGAAATGTCGTCGGCCTTCCAGGCATTCGTTCCCTCCAGTCTCCCGCGGAATCCGAAGATCGAGTCTTTCCCTTCGCTCCTGCGTCCCTGGCACGTTTCCTCATCAACGTTTCGTAAGTTCGGACTGTGCTGTGTCCTCTTCTTCGCATTTCGCACATCTCAAAGTCACCCCGATAGTCACTGGCGAATCAGTTCTCCAAAATCAGTTCATTTCCATCAAGAATTCCGATAAGTTATTAATTGATTTAATCTTTATACCAAATAATTATATAATTCTCGAATAAGATCACTATTCGAAGTTAATTTAAATATTAAACAATCATCATTTGTCTCTGTCAGCTTGAATCTTATTATTTAGATAAGATATTTCTATTATTACAATAGAGTATACCGAAATGATGGTTTTACTAAAATATTGTATTAAAAAATTTAATTAGATATACATTTAAAAATAATCTAATCAGATTAAAAAATAATTATGTAAGCTAAATTGATTGTTAGAATGTCAAAATTATTTTCGACGTTGTTCATCATACCTAAGTTATCAACATAATTATTTTGATGGATCAACAAAATTATTTTCAGATCTATATTCAATTAAAGTATTCAATTTTAGATATTTTAACAAAATTGTTCTTTTCGTGTATTTTTTGAATTACAGATGCAGCGTTTAATGCAGTCATCAGGACTGTCACAGTAATCATGGCATTCAATTGTTAGATTAGTGCATCATTGACATTGGATGTGTTAATATATATGCTTTATGAGATTTTGACTGACGCGACGATTGTTTCGCGACGGAATCGAGCGTGACCGAATGGACGCTCGTTAAGGTCTCTCGTGGACACCGATGACGTCGTTCGATGAATGTTGCGACACGTAACGGCCGCCGCTACAGCTTGCACCGCGCGGTAGACATCCTTGACTGCCCGTTTACACCGTGACAAAACTTGCGTCGTTTAAAACGCTACACGTATCCGTCCACGACAGTCGTTTTTATTGTTTATCGCCAGCTTTTATGGCACGACCAGAAAACCACCGATTTTCGCGAAATCGCATCATTTTGCGTGCGCAAGATGTCCGATCTCAAAGTTGTAATTCCGCAGGAACGTCAAATAAATATCGCTCAAATAAATATTGTATCAGCAATTATCTCCGCTATATACTTTTTCATTCATACATCTCTTTTCCGCACTTTTAAAATTCATCGATTCGGATTAACTGCTGCTGAATCGGTTAACATGAATGACTGATTCTCCTCAGTTTACAATTCTATGTGAGATGAACAAAGAAAAGAAATTAATCACCGATTAGACTGCTAATTTACGTCGCTGTACTGTCCCTGAACACGATGATAGCGAGAGCTTCTTGAAGTCCGACATGCGTACTGATGACGTAGTCGGATGGAAGTTGCGACACGAAGCGGACAGGATGGCGGCCATCCTTGAGTACTCGTGGCTCATTCCAACCACGGTAAAACGGTCTTCATATGAGAAGTGCATACGCCCGATACCGCGCAACTTGACTTTATTGCATCGTCGCGACCGGATCATCCAACTGTCAATAGCATTATTGAATAAGTTATTTGTTCTAGTTGTAATAGAAAAAAAACATTCTCGAGCTGCTGTTTTCTTGTCCACGTTTCAGGATCGCTAATAGAACCATTCTTTTGCGCTTGACGGCGAAATTTTTCACGATTCTGTCCCGAGTTCGAGTTTTATTCGATGCGAGTCTTGGAGTGCCATTTGAATTTGGAACGGAAATGGCGTTTGCAAAAGTAGGGCTCAGATGGCTCTAGAGAGCTATTTTAATTCCTTCCTATGATTGGGATTCTTCACGGGTCTCCGGAGGTCACCCCATTCGGATTCACGTTCTTCGACGATCGTCAGAATGAGCTAAACTTTTCGACCAGCGGGAGCGTAAAATTAGTGGAATCTTACCGGAGGTTGTAAATCTCGCATGAAAGCCGATCTTGTTGACCCTGATTGGACCAATGACAGAGACAGAAGACTAGTGAGGATCACTATCTCTGCTTATTTAATTTTCTAGGAGCGTGTAACGATAGAAATTATTAGCCGGTTATCGTCTTCAAATATCCAAAATAGATCGCGTTATCTTGAGACGATCATTTAAGGTCATCGTGTTACAAGATAAATCCATAAGATAAATCTCCTTTGATGACAGAAAAAAATTATAACGGCGAGCGATCGCTTAAAACGTGCAGGTTAATTAGAATAATCGTGACAACGGAATATCACGCCGCAATATTTCTTAATGATATATAATTAGTAGCCAGTTTTTTAACGATTTCACACTAATTGTTAAATAAACGATTATGACATTTAATTTAATAATTAGATTTATAATTATTTTGTAGATTATTAAGTCCACGCACCATCGCGAGATGTTCAGTGTCATCAACGTTTATCTTCGTGTCACAGAGCTCTTCTGATTGAGTCTACTTAGGTGCTATGCTTAGCGCGCGCGATCCTCAATTTACTATTCAAACATTTCACCGATTCTCACCGCCTCGGAAATCGCAGGAACTCGTCTCGGTGTAAACAAGAGAATAATGACGAGATGAGTCAGATGAAGAATAGAAGATTCTTCGAAGCAAAGGGTGTCTGTCAAGTAACTGATCCTGGATCATGGACATAGCGCTCATCGTTGGATACTCATCATTTTTCTTTGACAGATTCGAGAATATCGCTTGACTATCGACATAGAAAACAGCACGCTGGAAGTGATGGCACGTTGTGTGACGTAGACAGATATTTATATAGTCAATTCTTATATTTAAGACTGTCTTAAGGTGTCATGAACTAATCAGAGAGCGTCTTAAGATTACTTAAGATGGTCTTAAAATAAGAATAGATTATATATACAAAGATCTCTAATCTTCCCTTTGGGAGATTTTAATAAATTGGTTTGCGCAAGATGGATCAAACTGACGCATCTCCCGAAGAAAAAACGAAGTCGTAGTTTTCTCTCTCTCTCTCTCTCTCTCTCTCTCTCTCTCTCTCTCTCTCTTTCTCTCTCTTCCTTCTCTCACATCGATTAGAACCAACGTCGCGAACATGCCGAGGTCTCGCGATGACAAAGTGAGCGTTGGGTGCGCCGCGCAATCCGTAAAACGCACACGCATGTACCGGTCCACCTGTGTTCCACTGTGAGTAATTCATGTATAGTTCATCAGCGCACGCAAACATCATCGACGACGATCTAACCACTCACTTCGATATGCTTCATTTCTTCTCGCGTTTCGTATCTCAGCCATGTAGCTTCTGTGTGTTCGCGCGGCATAAAAATTGATAGATCACATCAACTAAATCCGCTTGTCAGGCAAAGGTTCTTCATAGGTCTCAATAAAAAAATAATTTAATTTCTGTTCTTTTTTAAAATAAAAAGCAAATTAAAAAAAAATATTGTTTTAATTTTTACTCAACATTGTTATTTCATTATTATTATTATTTTCATTTTTAGTTTTTGTAAATAATAATGCTATTGTTTTATTTAAAAAATAATGAAATTTTCAAAGAAATTAAAAGCTGGGCTTTATCGGTTTTTAATTTGTGAAGTAATCTTTTCACAATTTTTTGAAGTAATATACGTTATGATGAATGCAATAGGAACGAACATGCTCACTTTCATATTATGTCAACGATTTGGCCTTGGCATACGCAGGAAAAGGTTGAGAAACATTGCTGTACGCGACGAACATGCGTGCAGCAACATTCAACCGTGGAGATATCTGTAAAATGTCTATGTTGTTACTAGTATTACTATAGCGATATCTGTCTACAGATCTCAAGGTTCGTGTATTTAAATATAAATTAATATTTCTAAAGAAATAAACTTTAATGTCAATTAACGGGTAATAGTGCGTTTCAGCACGATAAATGCCAATAATTTAAATGTTACAAGTAAAAGTATTACATTACTTCGCCAGTTGCAATTAACATGATCTGCGTCTGTCAGTAAATGGAACATCATAAGGTTTAATAGCAGTTTTGGTACAGATCTTTTAAATTTTTTGTGATTGTGTAATTTTATTAAAATTTATAAAAAAAATACCGTGAGAAATTATTCATCGCGACAATCTTTCAGAAATTCCATCTTCTTGTCGACTACATGGATTTATTTACGAGTTGCGGAAAGTAGTCATCAGCAAGATATGCAGATCGTATGGTAATTGTGTCGTAAGATAGACGCACGTGTGTATCACATCCTGAGAAGAGGTGAAAAAGATCGAATGATGTGTGAAAAAAAATGGTAGATTTTTAGTTAATGTTCACGCTCTCTGATGTAGAAACCTTTATATGTGCAGCTGAGAAGGTCACGAAAACAATTGTCCAGTAAAAAAAGTATATATATTCATAAATTTCGATCGACCTTAACTTGTGTCTTCTACTGTTGTATAACTGAGACATAAATCGTTCCACTTTGAACGTCACAACCAATTATGCATATTTCGACTGAGTTGGTCGACTTAAAGGACAGAAGAATCTTACGTTGTGATTGCAGTTAAAGTTAGGAACCTTCTAATAACAGTCTAGATTTGAGAGACAGCCAGTTTTGATTAGTTCGTTTCGATCATGTTTCGTCAACTCTCGAAAGAGCGAAAGAGATAAAAAAGAAATAAGAAAAAAATAAAAAAAGAGAAAGGGAAAAATAGTATATATGTATATATACCCTTCTCTTTTGGTTTTGACAAAACTGCGTGTTAGACACTAATTAGTGGATCTCTATTTAAAGTGAAAGCTGACATAAAAAAAATCTGTGGCTAAACACAAATTGTTGGATCTGTACGAAAAAAATTATTTTGCTAAAATATCTAGAAATTTAGCTAGATTTGAAAATAATTATGTTGCACTATCAAAATAATTATGTAGACGTTCATAACTGATTGCAGAATATCAAAACTTTTTGCAACATTGTTCATCATGCTTGAGATTTCTACATAATTACTTTGATTTGTCCAAATTATTTTCAAATTTGTATCTGGCTAAAATTTTTAGATATTTCTAGTAAAATCATTTTTTCCATATAATTGTAAGATGCTTCATGCAAGACAAATAACGATTTAATTTCCTTGATATTTTGTCTTTTTTAATTACGCGGCACTCTCCAGGATTATTCTATTTTACCAATGTAATGAAGATTTGTCTAACATAATCGAATGTAGCATTAACGTTTGGCACGTATACAAAATTACGCTACATCTTTCTGCGCGTGTACACCGTAAACTAATGATTAGGTGCTTATTTACTGGCGAGACGCCGGTAATAAGCGGCAATAAGTTAGAGCGCAATAACTCGAAAGGACGAGCAATACGGAACCGATCGTTGCGCGTATCATCGCTTCCTTTACGAGTCTGCGGGTGTTGCTACTTAATAATATTTAGTGAGCCATTATTACGCGGTTGGAGCCCGCGTTATGCCGGCGAAATGTGGTACATCTCTGGCGCAATTTCTACGTAACGTCGCGATATATTATGCGTCGTCAAACTGGTTTATTTACGTATGTCGGCGTCTTTAACGCTCGTCGAAAGGAACAGAGAGAAAGGAAGAAGGAGAACGAAAAGAGATATTTCACAAAACAGGAAAGGCAACCAGACCAGATCTGTATACCGGATTTTCCGGTATATCTAGACGCAATTGAAAGTTACGACAGATACGTACATGTGACATACGTGTCATCTCTGACTTTCCGCGATCTTTTGAATTGAATGGGTCTTGCACGCAGTGTACAATTTCGTGCTGTTCCAACGAAGGTCAGGTGTCAACGGACATGAAACAGTTGCGACCTCGGTTCTACGAACTATACGCTTCTCAGGATTGCACGTGGTGAGATCGTTTACGACACGCGGACGTAATGCCTCGCGAATAGCGAATCTTTCGAAACGGAGTTCCAGTTTCTGAAAGATATTAGATTATGAGGAAAACGATGGTAGATCGCGATTTCCAGGGACCTGAATTTCGCGGGTCAGTTGCGGTTTCCGCTCGGACGGCGCCTCATGCTTTCTTCCTTTTCAGGTCAGACACACATCAGGCAAATCCCTCGTTCGCAGCCTAAATCACGGGATTACCTATTTGTTTTCTCGTGCAATTAGCGCCGTTGTACTCGCGAAAATAATAACCGTTTCCGCGAACAGTATCGTCCACGTTCTACTTACAGCTTACAAGCAAGCTAGGAAAGGAGAGGCGATGCGATTATCGGAGGTTCGCTAAGGCAATCGAGATCACTGATCGTCGACAGCATCGTCTCCCGCGAGCGTGACAACACGCGCAACTCTCATTTCGAAAACGCGAGCGATCCTCCGTCGTACTTCTAACCGTGACCAGCAGTCGGCCATGGCCGCTGGTCAGAACAGCTTAATCGGCAGATTAATTATTTATGAGGCGTGTTTCATTCATTCATTAAAGTTCCCCGAAGCCTCCGCGAGAGATCATTATGACGTGATAATGTCTTAATTAACGGCGTTTAATGAATCCCTATCGCAGAATCACTTCGCTTTATAATGCGAGCGCGCGACCGCGCGGCTGGTCTCTAAACGGCGAATTAACCCGCGGTTAATAAACAGGACCAAGGGAAAGAAGCGCGTGCTCCTGGAATACACGCCGCGACATACAGAGCAATCGTGCGATCTGCCTGTCCCGCCGTGGTTGATCATTTTTGCCGGTCCACATGTTCGGGATGGCGCCAATTAACCCCCACACGAGGGACATTTGACGTTCAGTAATCGCGAGAAATTCTCGCGACCTTAAGTAAGCCCGATAAGATAGGCCTGGTATGCGGTTAGGGCAGTCACTAGCTGACTCCTAATTAATTTAAAAGCCCAACAGCGAACGCGAATTCCTTGCGTGATAAATCGTTTCTCGATAGCGTCGAGAGGAGAAGAACTAGTTCCGGATGCGCTTTCGATAAGAGTATGACCATTTTATCACAAGAACATTATACGTATAAAATATACTATTCTTAATTATGCTTTTAATATAAATGATATAATCTTGTTTCTTTATTGCTACTTTCAATTATTATAGATATTATTTATATAGTTTCTCATATTTATTTTAACACATGATAACATATTAAACTTATTTTTATTATGTATCTAGTTTCAAATGATTATGTTTAGATCATAAATATACCGATACGTGGCAGAAATGCATTATGAAGAACCAGTCGTACCCGTTTCTCTGAAATAGTATCACCGTCGTTGTCGAACACCTCGTGACTACCCGACGACTACCCGAGTTTCTTCGTATGTAACTCGTATTAATTATTTTGACGCGCCGGGCCCATGTTTGTAGTACTTCGCAACCTGCTCGCAGCGATAATTAATAGCGCCAGACGCGAATGAAATCATCGTAATGCGCCGTGACTGATTGCGTTAGGGTTACCGTGTATCAAGCCTTCTCAGTTGAAGGCATCACAACCGGAGGAATTCAAGATTAATACTGCTTGCTCACGATTCTCGGCGCTACAAGACCCTGTAACACCTATAATATGCCAAGTGCACTAATTACGATAGAAAACATCCAGGATAAATTGGTCATCGGAAAACTGATCTACTTTACAAGATGTTTCATTCAAACTTGTCGCAAAAATTATATTAAGATTTCAACAATAATATAGATTATATAGAGGACAAGATAGACAGATATAAATATATTATAAAATATTAGGTGTTGGAATTAATTCGTAGCGTTTTTAATGAAAGAATGTTATTTATTTCACATGAGCATTAAAAAATACATTAATGAAAGTACTTCCCATCACTTGTAAAACGCTACGAATTAATTCCAACACCTAATAATAAATTTAATTAAATCATAAAATTAAAGAAAAATTCGATCACAAGAGAATTAGATTAATTTATTTCTATGAATTATTATGTTCAGTATTGTCATATTTTTATAAAATCGATTAAATAAGTTTTACATAATTAATAATATAATCTTAATATTTTTATTTTTTGAAAAATAATCGCATCTAGATTTAAATTTTTATTCAATCGCAATATTGTACGTTTATAAAGAATAATTTTACTGAAGTTTAATTAGATCTAAAAATAATTTTCTTGGATTATCAAAATAATTATATAAAACGTTCAAGCTAATTATCAGAATGTCAAAATTATTTGCAGCATTGCTTATCACGTTTGAGTTTCTTACAGAATTATTTTGATAATCCAAAAAAATTATTTTCATATCTGTATTTATTTAAATTTAAATATTTCAGTAAAATCTTATCATGTATTAATTAATTATAACGCGTCGTTGTCATGATGTTCGTAACACGTACAAAAAAGTGTCAGAACGTTAATTTCAGTTCGATACGCGGGTCAGATTTTTACAGAAGGGACACGAGACTATTCTCCGCACGAGCCGAAGTCCATGCTCTCTTTCTCTCTCATCCCCTCCTCCTCTTTCTCTCTCTCCCCCCCCTCCCTCTCTCTCTCTCTCTCTCTCTCTCTCTCTCTCTCTCTCTCTCTCTCTCTCTCTCTCTCTCTCTCTACTGCCGATAATTCTATTATGTACGGTTTAATGTACAATTAACCGATCACTTAGAGGCTGACATTGCGCCGAGTCACGATGTCTTATTAAGTCTCTACCGAGCACCGGTTGGCCGAGAGCACGGTGGCGGTCTCTGAGAGCATCAGAAACGGTTTTAAATCGGGCCAGACCTCAGCTATTTAGCCTCAGCTCTGAGCTGGTCGCCGTCGATTTAATGAATGCTACCGTACTGATTTGTTATTTTGTGCATAAACGTATCCATAATCCGCGAGAATTATCGCAAGCCGTTGATTTACTGTAATGGGAAAGGAGTAATCAGTAAGCCATTCCTATCTTGTGTACATCGAGGATTTTATATTTATGGCGAGTATGGTAATTATATGTGCATCGCAAGATGTTCGGGCGTTAAGTACAAATCGCGATAAGGACGATGAATTCTCCGCGGAACTACCGCATCATTTTGTTCCTGTGCGTCAGCCGTTCACAAAGTAGCCACTGATACGAACAAGAAAAAAGAAATTAAAAAAATGAAGATAAATAAATCCTGCAGCTGCGCATCGCACGAAGATGACGCACGCCCGAGGCGCTCGTTCTGTTGAGCAATTATCTTGTAATTATTGTAAACGATAAAGAGAGAAAAACACGTACATTCTAACGCTTTTCACTCTTTTGCTTTAGCTTTCATCTTCTGGGGCTGAAAAATTATTGCAATTACTATTTGCCCGCACATAGTCAATAAGAATTTATGTACGTCCTATTAAATATATGTAACTATTAAAAATAAATTACGCTTTCTTAAATTATATTGAACGCATACACATACAAACAGTCTTCTTATTTAGAATAAGAAAATTTTATCACTATCGATACATCATTATTAAAGCAATTGTCGCACTCTTCGTTCTTCTTCTCACTTTTCCGAGTCTATTTCATGTATTGACGGTTAAAAAGAAATCTGATGATTTCAGAACGGTCTGTTAATATAATATATTGCTTCCGCAACGGAAATTCAGTACTGATCCGATCTCCCGCGAAGCTCGAGTCGACTCGCGGCGATCGTCTAATTTAAGAGTCCATAAAGTTGGCCAGTCCTTTAGTCCCTTGTCTGAGGATCCGATTCCCCTTTCTCTGCAGCAGCGACGGCGGCAAAACCCCACCTGAGACACATCGTGTACCATCGTCCCTAACGGACCCACACCGATGATATTTCAGTGTTAATTGCACCCAGTATCTACCGCTCTCAAGTCCGGAGCTGACTTCTAATCTCAGGTTCATTAAGAACTCCTACCCGGGACCAACCGAACTATTTTCAGATCAGGACACACGTACATATGTGGTAGCTTGGAGTCCATGAGAGGAACGAACAGGAGGGAAGAAGGAACAGAACGATGAAAAAGAGAAGGAGGAAGGATCGAAGGATGGTACATAGAGTAAGCGAAAACACGAGATGCACTTTGCGCGTATGCGTATACGTATGTGTGTGGATGTATATAGGTTTATATGTGTGTGGGATTCAGTGCAAGAGGAAGGACGAAGAGTACGATGAGGACGATGGGTGAATACAGAGTGGGAGTGAGGGGGAAGAAAGGCAGAGAGAGAAGATGGAAGAGAGAGAAAGAGAGAGAGAAACACATAGAGCGAGAAAGAGATGTGGCGAAGCAACGGCCATCCTCGATTTCCATTTTAATTGAACTCAACGCAACATCATACTTAATGCCAGAAACGCGTCAGAAACTCCAATTAAACGGCGACGCCATTTCACTTTATCTCCCTGCACATTCGTCCTGATTGCCGGACCGATCGTCGCCGAGGTAGCCATCGATTACTCCTCCCCCGAAATTTCTCGAAGAAGAAATGCTCCGCATGTGCGACGATTCACCACTGCGGGATTTATGTATCTGCTGCCGTGCGATCGCATGTCGTCGTCGATGAATCGTGCGCGATACCTCGAGGACAAACTTTGTTTGTCATACGTTTAACGATGAATGAACATTAGTTAAATTACGGATACATTGATAGGATTATTCATATCAAATCAAAGTGGCAAGTCATGTGGTAAAGAATATAAATATTCACATTGATGTAATTTAGACCTGTCCAATATGAGCTCTGGAGCCAAAGCGCAAAGCATCGATACAAAAAAATTCAATGTAAATTTTAGGAATTATAAAGTGTTGATAAGTGTCACTCAGATCTGTATCAACATTTTACAGTCCCTGAAATCTTACCCACATTGAATTTTTTTTACGTCGATGGCTTTGCGGTTTGGTTTCGGAGCTCAAATTGGACAGATCTGATGTAATTCTTCTAAAAAAACAAGGTTTCTTATAATTTGATTCAATTCATCCGTCAGCCTCAATAACTTATCGCATTTATAATATATGATGGAAATGTAAATAAATCACTATATTGTACCAGAAAAAAAATTCGCTTAATATTACTTAGAGAAAATTTATAAATCTTTCAGAAAAATTTCCAGAATGATTACAATAATATTTAAAATATGGGATAAATAAAGGTGAAATTCATTTAACTTTAAATGTCTCTGAAAATGGTCTTATAAACAATATTCTTCTTCTAACAACATAAAAGATCAAAATATCCGCTTTCGTTTGATACTGTCCGCTCTACGTGTTTCTTAAGCGTCTGACGAACTTCTTGCTTGAAAGGCGACGAACAAGCAGAACTGGCGCGGCGGTTGAAACAAAGATATACGTATGTGTATGTATGTATGGCAGATCGCGCTTTTCCCAACTAACTACCGGATGCTGGAAATGCTAGTGGTGAGACGCGTTGACAACCTTCAGGATGACGTTTTTCTGAACGCGACTGACGACGAGACGGTATGAATAAGGAAGCAGCACGCGGCGACGACGACGACGAAGAAGACGAAGTCGCGAGCGGCGGTAACGGTGGCAGAAATGCCGAGACCGGCCCGCGGACTGGCTTGATTTATTGACGGGAAAATCTAGTCGGAGTCGTCGCAGTCGTCGTCGACGCCGTTGAGTCGGTTCGATTTACCTCACTGTCTTCTGCGCGCCTATGGCCAGTATCCTTCGGCCACTAAAATATAAAATATAAAAAAAAACACGTAGAAAGAAAAAAAAAGAGAGAATGAACACCAGTAGCTGTTTCGTGTTTGCCAGGAATCCTTGAGAAAGATTTCGCCGATGTGCTGTCGAGATACCAAAGAATACGTTTAACTTGATCGATTATAAGCGAAACTGCTTGTTCGCATTCTACGCTCTTAGACTAGGTTATTTTACCTTTCGATGAACTTCAGCTTACTCTTTTACTCTCTTATTCTTACGTCCATTAGTTATTACATTTATTCGAAAAAGCAATAACCGGCTCTTAATCTTCTATCGCTAAAAATCGGCGATATATGTTAAACTTTAAATTTTACGTATCTCCTATTAGTGTATAACTTAAATGTCAGTTTCATTTCAAAATTTTTACTTCGAATTTAGAGATACTACGCGATACAGAGTTAAGAGTATACACTTATCCTATACATATTTTACACAAATCATGTATGTACGGGAACTGTCAGATCAGAATGCGATTTTTATTCCTCTACGAAAAAATATGAAAATTTTGGATGTGCGATTGTCTATAACTCAAAACATAAAAATTCTGAATATATAACGGTCTGTACATCGTACTTGTAAAAATTCTGAATATATAATAGTTGAATATATATCGTATTTGTATCACTGGAATGCATTATACATATTGTAAATATCTGATTTTGTGGGTCGATGACATGCTCGACATTTTATATTCCTACCTCTTGCTCAATATATGCGGGAGCTTGAAAGTGTAAAATAACTGCACGTGTCGCTGTCGAACGTCACAAGCGATTCTATTAGACTTTAATTGCCTCAAGATACAGATTTATGTTCAAGTAATTGATTTTTCAAGAATTTTGCATGAGATTTCGACGCCGTTATATGTTGCGTTACGATGTCGATGATGTATATGAAAGAAGTTCTCGCGAACTCAGCTAAAAATTAATCGGCACTTTCGTGCCAATACAAATTGTGTCATCCACGTGTTCCCAAGACTAATGTGGATAACCTTTAATTAGCATTACTAAATCAGACGTAGTTCTTTCTAGCATTACGAGAAGATATCTTAAAAAAAATGTGAATTTAACGAATAAGTCAAAGGTAAAGAAAGCTGTCGGTCTTGAATATAATGAGGTAAAAAATGATCGAATCTTCGAAAGAAATATCATAAACTTTGTGCGAGTATACAACTTCGCATTGCCACACCTTCCGTTTATGGAAATACCGTAATTTATTATGCGACAGAATCAAGATTGCTGGTAACTTTATGGTATTAAATTAGTTTGAATCTTGCTATTATCAATATTTGATGTGAAGAACTCTTTTTTTTAAATATCGGTCAGTCGCTTAATAAATATTACAACATATTTCTACGAATTTAAGCGGATATACATTAATATATGTGCTGTATATATATATATATGTGTGTATATATGTATATATATGTGTACACATTTATATATGTGATATGTCATTAATTAGTTTTGTTTTTTTTCACTTTAGAATATAAGTCTCTCTCTCTCTCTCTCTCTCTCTCTCTTTTTATCTGTCTATCTATCTATCTATCTATCTATCTATCTCTTAAATCCTGTTTGTTGCTCAAGACCTGTTCGGATTTGTTTATCCTAAGAAAGACAGAAACGAAGAGGAGTGAGAAGGAGAGAGATTCTCTCTCTCTCTCTCTCTCTCTCTCTCTCTCTCTCGCTCGCTCTCTCTCACACAGCAAGTTTGTGTTCCAGAGATTCCAATCAGGTATACCACGTCATAGATTCATTCCTGGATCGAAGGCTGTCTTGTCGAGTCGTCTGTCATCTGAGGAGAGGAAAAAGCGATAAGGAGTGTGCCAAACACGCAGGTGTAACGATTTCGACGAGTCTCATTAAGCAACTGCGTTACTCGTACAAAAATTTAGAAAAGGATAATCATTGCGAAACAGAAATTCACCGTAGTCTCGACAAATACTAAATTAAGCTAATTATTTATTAAGCAGTTAAAGAATAACTTCGCTATTTGACAACTTAGTTAAGAAGATTGATTCCCATTACTAAAAAAAGAGATCGAAATTAAATGAAGAATTGAAAAAGTTAATTGCGTTAAATGTAGTTCGTCAAATAGAAAGCCGTATGTTTTCAGTCAGCAACAGTATAGGTAATGAACAGAAATTTCTTAAGGATTTTATAATCGCTTTATCTTCCATCAAATTGTCATCTCTCGTCAGATTTATTCGCCATTTATTCGCTGATCCACTAAGACGCTTTTTTAGCTGTAGCGGACCGTGTTTAACGCGCTTATTTAACGTGCTATGGCATCACGGCAAGCGCATCACGGTGCGGCCGATTAGGCGAAAACACCGCCGCGGGCTACCGGTCTTGGTGCGTCGCAGGGCCGGCCCTTCGCCTCCACATCCTCCACCGGCCATCGATATCTCCGTGGCGAAGCAACATAGCTGCTCGAGGTGACTGCGAAGGCGCGTATGAGGACCGAAATCGGTTCCATTCGGCCCTCTCGTCTCGCACGGCTAAGGGCGAAGGCATTGAGATGCAGAGAGCGTTGGTGCTACCGTGCGATGGTCCCGATACCGCCTAATGGACCGTCCCCGCCTCCTTTTCCCTTCGCCCTCGTCGTCGTCGATTCTTCTTCTCCGCCCTCCAGCACCTTTCACACTCTCTCTTTCTTCCTCTCCGTCTTGCTGCCAGTATCCTACCACTGCTTTCTTCCCACCTTCTTGATTTCCTCTCCTCACTCTTTTCTTCGTCTCTACGGTTTCTTCTCCTTTTCTATCTTTTCTTCTCATCCACATCCTTCGTACCACCGGAACTTCCACGAAGTGCAGAAGAAGCAGAACATCAGCGAATCCTTCTGTCGCTTTGCGTGCTAAGTGCCTCAGCGATAACAACCTGTCTTTCGATCTGACCCCATGATATTTCTATCATGGACAACTGATCGAGACTTTTCTTACTTTCAAGAACATAACAGAAAAAAAAATAGCTAAAAATAGCTTTTTCTTACAAAGAGGCTTAAAGATCTTTTATAGTATATATTTTCTTTACTTTTAACGCTTCCTAAGGTACAAACTAAAAAGCTGTGATGTAAAATCTATATGTAGTAGAGGGATGTGGATAGGATCGTATCAGTCCCTATATATCTGAACCTTAGCTACGATTCACTTGATACTACAAATGCTACGAAACATTCTTTGAGGGGTCAATTAGTAAAATTCTTTTTCCCAATTGGTCAATCAAACGCGTCAAGTATTTGTAGTGTTAAGTAGATTACACCCCTAGTCAGAGAGTTACTTAGATCTGAAGATTCCTTTGTGACTTCCGTTAAATCAGTACGGAATACGAAATTTTTCGATATATACGGAATTTGATATTCGCAACCTATCGGTTACGAGTTCGTCACTCTCACGGAGCCACACGGCATGGCATCTCACAATTTGTATATATTGTAGAAAAACTTTAAAAATATAAGAAGTTGTGAAGAATTTCATCGATGCATCTTCAGGTTCGTTAAAATCACGACATCTACGACATGTTTCAGTCGTAAGCAGTGTATTATTGCCTGCTCCAAAACAAAAACCTATTGCGACAGGATGATCCAACCGCGAATCGGCGGCGACGTAACGGGAAATAAGCGAGATGAGAAACGCGTGTGCAGTACGAGATGATCGAAGCCAAGAAAGAAGCTCATCTATGCGTCGTGCGTTTTATGCTCTCGCATCCGCGCGCTACGAGAGACGAGGGGTTTGCACACACGGTAGCACTATAACTGCGTCGCGGCATCATTTATATTTACGAGACATCGCGAAGCCGTGCCCAGGCCGCATTGTTACTGCCCAAGGGCCTTATAGTCGCCGTCTGGGTCTTATAGGGCCGCCACGATATCTCTCTCGCTCCCTCTTTCCTTCCCTCCCGGGTGGACCAGACAAGTCCGCGGGACCGGCCCTGAACGCCGACCAGACGAAGGAGAGATGCTGGGATTGGGGTCCTGTTTCGATCTCGATTGATCGGATTTAGTGCGCGCAAACGCGCTTTCGTGGACGTCGACCCTCTAGAAACTCACGTAATTGGGTCGAGATGCTTGAAAGGTAAAGGAAAAGGAAGAATCGCACATGTATGACCAAGTTGATAAAAAGCATGACAACATTCGTAGCATTTCAAAATAATCTAAATATAGAAAGAGGTAAATGTGTATTGTATATAATTAAAATATACAACCTATAAAAAAGATATAAAAATCACACACATTAATAAACGTAGACAACTATTATAATTTGAGATAGATTATAAATTTGACAGTCGTGGCTCACTTTCCGGCTCCCAAGCGGAAGATTCTCGCTTGAAGCGAGCTGCTTATTCCAAAAAAATCTTTTCAGAATAATTCTGCCAAGAATTTAAGAATTTTTTAATTTGTGAATAAAAATAAATGATATTGTATCATATTTACACATGTTGCTATGTTTATTTACTATAACACAATATGATTATTCATCATAAACATCATAAACATACAAAAAATTGTTTGGAATCAATCGCTCTTCCCACTTAAGAACTTTTCTAGAAAATCAGTATACATGAAAAGTTAATCTTGACAAATTATAAAAGAATATAAAATCGTTTTGTGTTCGATTTCGCAGCAAATGCTCATCAGGTGTACAACAATAGTTCCTTTGTAATGGCTTTCAGAAAAACGGTCGGCAAAGTCCGTCGGGCCTTTCTAAATGGTGTTCTTAGAGGGGGGCGATCGAAGGAGGGAAGAAAGATTTACCGCGGCAATGGTTCGCGCCAATCAGACACGACGCGGCGCATTGCCGGCGCAGATATTTCACAGTTATGGCCAGATAAACCACGACCTTAGCGCCGGATGTACCGCCGTTTGGGGAATAGAGCGCATCAATGATGCAATGTTCGGCATCGAACACGCGTTTGTCTTCCTTACTGGGAGTTTATAGTCGCGCCTATCACGTATACAACTCCACTTATATATTATCTTTCTCACATATACGCCTACTGTATTCCGTAAACTTCCTCGAAATTCCAAAGAATCTTGCATTATGTAATTTATCATTGATTTGTATAAAAGACAAATTGCTAGAATGAGGAATCTTAGTCTTCTTTTATGATATGCGATAACGATTCGTTTAGAATCAGAAAATAATAATCTCGAAAGAAAAGATAATTTAAATAAACACTTTACAACTATGACTAGTGCAATGACTAGTGCAATGAAAAACCTACACAATTAAAAGACCTTCGTTAAAATTAAGCTTGATCTCTTTCTGATTAATTGACTAATACTCTCGATGGGAATTCCTTCATATCTATTGCTGAAAATAGAAGTTAAACTGTTTAAGTTTAAACTGTTTTGAAAAATCTTACAGATGGACAATCGGATAGATGGACGACTAAACTATTATTAAAAAATTATAAAATCATTGCACTACTTAATAATGAAGTGGTCAGTATACACATCCGATGATTAATATCAGAAACCAAACGTCTTCTCTTTCGTTCGAAAGAGTAGCCATTGACTGTAAAGATAACGCCTCAAAGGTGTCTTCTTCGAATGTAAGTAAAGTTAAGGGTTGCACTTTTTGCTGATCAACGTGCTGAATCTTGGTTTCTTGATGGAGTCAGACCGAAAGAGAGAGAGAGAGAGAGAGAGAGAGAGAGAGAAGGAGAGGGAGAGGGAGAGGGAGAGGAAGAGGAGAGAGGAGGTAGAGCAGAAGAGAGAGAGAGAGAGAAAGAGAGAGAGAGAGAGAGAGAGAGAGAGAGAGAGAGAGAGAGAGAATCATGTGTGGGAGGGAATAGTAGTGAGTTTTAAACCACAACTCGATATCTGCTCGTTTCCGCGCCGTATACCAACCCCTGCTCGTATAAGTCTCTCCAGGGATTTCGATGGAAGCCGGAGGGATGCTCGACAGGATGTGTACGAACCGTACAAAAATGGGAAAACCAAACCGGCGTTGACACTTTCAAAGTCGTTTCTGATCGCACGGGTTAACGATGGTGGAAAAATGCCCTCGTCACCCCGATTTCGGTTAGGGTCGACTGAACGCGTTGTTACAATCGTGACGAGTGTGATAATTAAAACGTTCAATTTAATCCCCGAAAAACCAAGTTATTTCAAAATGATAGAGAATAATTTTAAAATAATTCGGACGTCCGTTATCTAAAGAATAATATTAAATACTTAAATTTATTTAAATTACACTTAAATTACATTTAAAAAAATATTGAGAGCGAATGTGGCAGAGTAGACAGCGCACTAGTCTTCTATGTTAGAGATCCCGGGTTCGATTCCCGGTAAAATCAAAATATTTTCATACGCTCATTTTCCTCTCAGAAGGAAGCGGTAATCCATTGAGAGTATTCTTGCCAAGAACACTTCTCTAAACGAAAACTTCATCGTTCTGAATTGACGTTAAGTCGACTGTAGGTCCCGTATGAACTGTGTATAATCAGCGTGCGCACCATAGAGCATATGAGAGAAGTCACCATGCTTGGACATGAATAATAGGACTAAAGAGTATAGAAATTACATAAAATATCTTATAAAATATATAAAAATAATATACAGCAATAATAATAATGCAATGTTTGTATTATGCGAAAATAATATCCTCTTGTGTAATTTCTTTCGCAAGAGGATATTTCCACATAATACAAACAATTCATTATTATTATTGCTGTATATTATGTCGTGTAAGGGGACGTTCGGCTAGACGTTCCACTTGAGAAAGTTACTCGAAGGCTGAGAGAGAAGTCGGCATAGCACCCGATCCCCCGATAAGTTCAAAATCGTGTTGATATTCGGTGCTATAAATCGTTCAGTTGAGGATCGCTATTCGTGGACGAAGCAAGTCGAATCGGAAACGTGACCGAGCGCGGAAACGGGGACAAGAAATCAAGCAAAAAAAAAAAAAAATATAAAATTCCATCAATTCGCGAGTCGACCGTGCCGATACAATTTCTCTCTCGTCTTGTGGCATTAAGAGGGTACACCGAGGGCTGCAATGGCACTATCGAAGTAGGTATGTATAATGTAGGAAAAAAAAGAGTGCGCGTTAGAATGGCGAACTTCGCCTTATGTGTGTTTGGGGTTTCAGGTCTTATTAATGATTGATCGAGGGATATCGACGTCTCCCCTCAGACGCAACTGATATATATATGGGGTGCGCGGGAGGAGAAAAAGGGTGGTAGGAGGGAGTTTGTCTATGCCTTCGCACGTGACACAATAAAATAGCACGGCCATATCGGTGGCTTATTGCGAGACTTTTTATCGATCCTGATAACTCCCCGGTTGTTGTTCCATCGAAGCGACGTCGATACGGAACTTTATATAAATCGCGCTCTTGTTGGGGACCGATTTTGTTTTGCCAGCAGATTAGCCGGAAGCGTCCCCAAATATCTATCTTAGAGAATATCGATGAGTCGTCGACGATAGCAGAGGATATTGCATTGATTTATTTATCTCGAAATAGTTAATACTACGTAGATATGTCATGGTTTATAAGCTAATTTTAATTAACATAAAGTAGATCAGCGATAATTTTTCTTTTCAATTTAATGATAATATAATTCAATTAAATCTAATAAAATATTAAGTATTATGATAGGTCTCGATTAAAGAGAAAAAAACAAAAAAAAGTTTTTCTATTTACTAAAGAGAATTTTTCCAAAGAATAAGGAAGGTTGTCACGCGCTCACAAAGACTTCGCTTTTATAAGTAAGCGTAGTCTTATCAACTGCAATTAATGTCAGGATCATAAACAATAATTCGGGTAAAGCTATTTCGAGCAAATGTCGACTAATCTTCGTAAAAGGTGAGCGAGGTCTTAAAAGTATAAGGCATAAAATCGCCCGAGCAAACACGGGGCTAGAGCGGGGTGAATACAGTGAAGGTGGAAAAGCCACGTGGATCCCCGAGGGTGGCATTAATCCGCCCTCACTCTCCCTGATGCTTACCCATCTAGACAACGGAGACGAAGCAATCATATTTTCCGCCCCAGAGGCACGATACGTGTCAATGCGAATCAGGCTTAGTGATCTAATGTGAATTCCGATAGTGTCTGATTTACTCTCGACGCTTCTCTCTAGGCAAGATATATTTTTATTCCGTCTGTGGAGATTGCAGCCGTCTGCTTGAGATTTAAAAAAAAATTGGATCGATGTCTCTTGATCGGTCCGATTTGGCGTTTCCATAAACGCTTCTCAAATAAATCCTTCGATATTGTTGTACATATCGATACATTAAAAAATTAATGTATAATATAAAAAATTATATTTCGACACAAGATTATTAAGGATGAGAAGTCTGTAAATAAAATTACGTTGGTTACTAAAGAAACTGATACTGTTATCAGCTACTTTTCGTGGCGTAATCGCGTAAACGATTGCTATCATACTTTCGAATACGGCCTTTTAGGAAGAGAAAACGACGTAAGGATTTCGAAAGTTGGAAAATCCCTTGCGAGTAATCCGACGTCCCACCATCAGGCACGATCGTCGTTCGCGATGGACGGAAATTCGCGACTGACTTTTTTTCCCTCGCTTTCCACCGCCCTTTTCTCCCTACCTGGATCCTTTCTCTTCTCGTTTCTACTCTTGTCACGTATGTAGCGAGAAAAATTGCAGCCGAGCGCTTTGCCCAGTACTCGGTTCTGCACGCTCGGCTCCCTCGCCTCGTCTCTCTTTCTTCGCTTCCTGTGCCTGGATACGCTCCTGAAACCCGCGTGATGAATCTTATTGTTAGATAGAGACGCCCTTTTGTTCGACCAAGTATACGTTTATTGTTAGTTACGACGATACCTTTGTTGAATTGTTAATTTGTATTTTTCTCAATATAATTTATCATTATTATAAATTTTATTGCATGATTCTTTTTTTTAAACTTTATGAGTTCCAACAATTCCGAGAAGATAAAATTCACATAACTTATTATATCACTGTCTTGCGCTATATTGTTTTTCGATACGTTGTTCATATGATTTGAATGCTTGATTACGCTTGACAGTACGCATATCTTACGAACTTTAAAATGTAGATGGACTTCAGAAAGAAAATAAACTATTTTGTAGCTATACTTTTAATAACATCATTGCTTTCCCTTTCTCTTTCTCTTTTTTTTTAATGTAAAGGCATAATAAATCGCAAAGGAAAAAGGATCGAAAAAGAAACTAAAAATATCATGAACACTTTATAAATTTAAACATAATAACAATTTTTTAATTATAGTTAATAACAATTAGGTTAATTTCACTCCTAGATATAGCCAGCAAGATTCGATAATGTTGTGTTACAACGACGATTTTAACGAAAAAACGATTTAATTTTATTGCTCGTATTTCTAAGTACCGGAACACGCGATTGTGTCTAACGAGTTCACATAATAGTATCAGGAGGGCGACGAGGATCATCAGTAGTTACGTAGAAGCAGGCGATTACCTCTTGGACGATCTGGATACTATTCGTATAATATGTAAGTAGGTTTTCTCGAAGGCACATGATACGCTACTCTTCTACAACAATGCAATTTCAACATTACCCCTTCATTACAAAAAAGGGAAACTTTAGATTATATAGCGATACACTATCGATACTACCATTGATTTAATTAAACTCGATTTAACAAATCATTTTATTATTTGTTGACATACTACTTTTTACACGTTTCAAGTCAATTACACTATACAAGAAAAAAACATTTAATAAAATTATTTTATCAATTATAAGTTTATCGCTAAAGACTATAGTATCTATATGAAAAATGTTTAGAGTTAAAGTGATAAAGATTGATGATGCGGTGGTTTATTACGATATGGTGATTAAAAGAGAAAGATCTTGACCAGGAAATTGTTTCCGTGATTTCTTTGAAGTGATAAATGCACGTAAATTACAATCCTGCGTATGATCACTTGTGTGTTAGAAATTACTATAATTAATGTTGGAATCATATCCCTATCGTTTATAGAGAATTAATATCAGTCTGAGTTACTTTACATACATTATATATAATGATATATAATCTTAAAATTTTCGAAAGACTATAATTTGGAAAAGTTTAATATAAAATTGAAAAGTTTAATATAAAATTTGATATGATATTGCACGTTATCATTCAAAAGTATTATAAGAATAAGAAAAAAATTTTTTAAAAGGTGATTTTTAAAAGGAAAATATGCGCTCTTAAAAATTTTTGTAACTTTAGACATTTTCCTAGTCCTAGTACTGAGGAAACGATCTTTTATCCGTGATTCATATCTCTGGCTGGATCCTTACAATCTCAGACACACCCCGGCGGAAGTAGTCGCTCGCACTTTTATGTAACCGACACTACGTGTTTTTTTCCTGAACGATTTCTATCAAGGCGAACAGACTGTTAAGGGAAGACACGCGCATCCTGGGTAAGCCGTGACGACACGCGTGTCTGTCTCGACTTCCCTCCGACTCGCAGCCCCGGGTTTCCTTCGTCTCCTTCGCTTTCGTCACTACGTGAGTTTGATCCTTCGTTGATATCCATAGAAGTAAATTGCATGTAACTTACATGTAAGTTCCGCATAAAACCGTTTACATGACTAGCACGTGATAAATTAGATACTTTACCAAATATCGAATTAGAGCTTTAATTGTTTCTCGTAAAAAAAAAGAATTTTATTTGATTAGAGAGAAATTTGAAGAACCAGATGCGTTAGGGGATATTTCAATATAAAATCTACTTAAGATAACTAGACTGCTTATTGAATTATAGAAAGCAATAATCTTATGGAACATCGGGAAAAGAAAATTCGCGACGATGCAATAAATAGCAAAATGCTCGTAAACTACATCGATGAAGCATCGTTAAATCTTTTGTCTACTAGTCGCGCGAGGTGTCACGGGGAAGCAATAATTGTTTCTTATACATGATACCGTACCATGTCGATCCAACACTTCGATCCATTGCTTATCTTCGTGCCTGTCGATGGAAGTGTGTAAGAGCGAATTGTCAAGTATGCAAATGATGAAGCTACTTGTCCGTCACCTTAAGATCGACCGGCGTTGTTAGCAATGATTCGTAAGCCATCACGACCGTTAGTTAGTATAAAACATGGACTCTTCATGTTCGTGATGTGCACCACGTAACCGTGGATTGTAGATAATATTTCATGCTGCATCGTGCTTCGGACAATATTTCTTATCATTAAGATAATGCGATTGCCTGAAGCGGATAATAGCATGATCCAGACGACTGATTGATCTTTGAAGAGTTTCCGTCTGATTTCTTAAAATCGAGGATTACCTACGGAAGGATTATCACTGGAAAGCTTGTAATTGGTCACTAATTGTAGTTATACGTGCATTAATGGACATCTTCTATTGACAAAGGTAATGATTTAGTGAGTTTACTACAAAACGGTCCGTTGTGTAAATTTTATACACTATAAATCGTGAGGTATAATAATTAAACAAGTTGTCAGTCGAATGTATTTGGAAATAATAGCTATTGTTATTGAAAACTATTGGAGTAATAATAATTTTTATTTGAAGATGACTGATGAGCTGTAAACCATAAATTAAGTAAACGTATAAGCTTATTTCGTTAGTGTGAAATATTTTTTTAAATCTTTACAAGAGATAAACCATCGATGGTTCACTGATATTTTTCGAGAAGATACTGTTTTGTTTCTCCGTACTATTCAATTATCCGGCTGAACTTTCGTGCGGATGAATGCGCGTGATTATGCCAGTCTAATGAATCAGAATTATTCGTCAGACAGTCTCATTAGCGTCAGGACGTGCTGCGCACCAATGACTCCTGCGAAACATTCCTGACATAACACACACTTATCATACACGGTCATTCTTTTCCCGACTCATTGACATGAGTCTTCGAGCTACCTCTCTCGAACGTGTTTCGCTCGACTGAGTACTGATAAAGTCGCGCGATCATCACGGAGACGATCGCAACAGTAGCTTCGTTTCGTAAGCGTTCAAGCGACGCACACTATCAACCAAACTGATTAGCATCTCCAGGGCTGCAGACAACCGTCCCGTGAAAGCGCGCACAAGGTCGGCATACTATCTCTCAAACCAGCCGGCGTGGTAAGTGCAGAGAGGGTTGGTTCCTACCACCCCCGGGATGGGTGTTGCGTGTAGAACGCGGCATAAATATGTAAGAGCTACTCTCTCCCTCTCACCTCCTCTTCCCCCGTCCCTCAAGCTGTTAGCCCCCTCGGTACCCCGTCCTACGCAGCACCCTCCTCCCGTACGCCTGTCTCCTTACCCAGACCTTGCGCAATCCCTGTGCATGTACGCGAAAGAGATGGGGATGTCGATGGGGGTGACGTCAGAGTACGTCCACGTCACCGACTGGCTGCGTGCAACGTCAGTGATCGAAGTCAGCTGAACCAACAGTGGTGCTGGAATAAAAACTTTTGAGCTTACGTAGCCTTGCTGATTGATCTGTCCATTAATATTTATATTCACGCTAACCTCTATACACACTTTGCTGCAACTCTTTAAGGCGAGAGAATCGAAAAAAATGATCGGCTGAAAGTATCAGCTTTTAATTAAAGATTGCATCTTATTCATTAACCTGATAAAACATTAAACATTGATCACAATTGCATAACCATAGTAAATAATTCTAATCATGGTCTTATTATTAGCACTGAGATTAGACTGTTCTATCTAACAATTGTTTACCGATGGCGTGATGATCCTTTTGAGAACCAGCTTAGGTCTTTGGTGATAATCGAAAGGGGTTTCGACCCATCCACTTGAATGGGACGAGAGGCGGAAAGGAGCAGGACGAACAGCAAGGCAAGGTGCTCATTGTGATGAAGCATGAGTCTGACCTAGTGGGGTAGTGGGGCAGGTCGCAGCGGATGATACATACATATTTATGTCGCGCACCGCGTACCACCACCACTGGCAACCAGAGTACCACCGTGTCGGCGCTTCCACCATCAGACCAACCCCCTCCCTGGCTATTCTCTCGCTCTTTCCTTCTCTCTATCTCTTTCGCACGGCACGCTACCCCTTATACTCCTCGCGGAAGACCAGGCAGGCAGACAGGGTGCCATTGGCCTTCGCTCGGTCTGGGTTGCTAATCAGGCCGCGAAGGTGCGCATCCCGAGCACGCGCCGTTTTCACGTTGCCGTTGAAAAGCGCCACGAGGATGCCACGTGAGACGAAAGCGTGAGGATTCCCCCCGCGTGGAAAGTGGAGCGCTTCCGGACGGCTGCCGCCGCTGGCTTTCGCACCGCCAACTGCCGGCACGAATGTACCTACGAACATCCCCCGGTTACCAAACTTTCACCACGTGGCTGACGAAAAGCTCCCCCGCTGTTCTCGTTCGACTATCGTCGATTTATCGAAAGCGCAGTTTCCGATTTGATCTTGTTATTATCTTTTTTGTTTTTTATATCCGTTATATACTTTCTTATTTTATATTTTACTGTTGCGATTTAATCTTTGGGAAGAGTCATTGATCTACTTATATTGATCTTAAAATGCGCAAAAGAAGTCTTTTTAATACAATAATAGTTTGCAATATTGATTTGTTGCATATAAAAAAAATTTTGATTAAATAAAAAAAATCCAATAAGAATGGCATTTTAGTGAGACTAAATTGAATTTATATATAATCAACAATGTGTTCAGTTTTATCAAAATGCCTTTGTTGGACCTTTTTATAGATTTAATTGGAACTTTTTTTCTCAGTGTAGTTTATTTCTTTTGCGAGGATTTTTTTTAATAGATAAAAATATGCTAGTAGTTATTATTCCAATTGTGTAGTTATTATTCCAATTGTGTTACATTAAATATTAAGTTCATTTAATTTATTAATGCACACGTTGTCAAAGATCATACAAGTGATTAAATAAAAATGTAAAAGTCCTCGCGCGTGCAGAATAGTATCAAATATTATCCATCGAAGTTGCGTAAAAAATTTTTGTTGCTGCAAGTATGAGTTATTAATCAGTGGATTCTTTGCATTATGTGGACGGTCGTCGAGGACCTGTCGTCCTATTAATCGTGCCCACTAATGGCTGGCTACTGGCGTAACACCATCATCGTCGTCAGCTAACGTCGCGTCGCAACGGTCACGCGATCCAGATCGCGTTTCAGGCCGTGCGACGTGCAATTATAACGAGAATGCGCCGCAAGCACGCACCATCACGCGGAACAAGCGTGTCCCCAGAGGAAAGGAGGGAGAGAGGACAATTTTATCCTTCCCTTTCCTCGCGAGAAGGAATCGATTTCGCTTACGACATCGTCCACGATCCCTGACATGACATCGAAGGCAGCGACGCTCCTTCCATTCCGGAACGTCCATCGTCGCGTTGTTCGCATTCGGTCGCACATTTACGACGCCTCAACGCGATAATGACCATCGGCTCGTGCGGCCACGCACGCAAGCATGCACCACGCACACACGCACACGTGCGTATTTACGTGTATATATATATATATATATATATATATAAAATGTAAACACTGTGTGTACACACACACACACACACACACACACACACACAGTGTTTACGTTTAAGGTAATACGTGATATCTTACGATCCGTATCGCATTTAGAGAACACGATATGTTGATTGGAGGTGATCCTTTCTCATCTAAGTGACTGGCCTTTCGTTCTGCTATTATCGTGTTTCGGGTTATCGGTGCATCGTTACGCGAGACTCAATTAATTACACCGTATCCGCGATAAGTCCGATTACAATTTTGCGCTCGCGCGCGCGTCTCGACATCCCTATTTAAAAGATACCACATGATATTTACGATCGGCACGAGTATCTTACTCGCTGCCGCGGCGGTTGCGAATTCCATGCGAGTCTTTAATGAGAGAGTGAGGATCCGTGCAGAATTACACATCCCCAGGACAATCCAGATCGACGGGCCTGTGGATTTAGAAATTAAAGAAGCGGCTTATCGCTTGAAGGGTGTTCTTGAGGCTGTTCTTAGCGAATAAAGAAAATACATCCCAAGAAGCATGCCAAGAAGAATAATTTATTTCGCTGACAAACACCAATATGTCTCGAAAAATAAGCTTATTATCTCTTTTTTCTAAATCAACATCGTATCTTCGTGTCTCAAATTTCATCTTTATTCATGTTTCTTCCGTTTATCCTTGAATTAAATCATTTGGTGACCATCTATCATTTTCATTTTATTCCTGATCACGATTACCATTTCTCTTAGAAGACGTTTTTGCGAGGGACGACGTGGTGCTATCAGGAATGCAGTTGGCCCGAAGAAAAACGAGGTGCGAGTTGACGATGCGTATGGAGACGGTTAAATAGAGATGGACATTACATTGCGTCGCGTCGCGTCGGTTTCTTCGCATGCACGATGTGCAATGATCGACGATAGGTCCGTGGTCTGGAAGATAGAACGGGAATAGAAGTGGACGGCGCGGGTTGTAGGTTCCGATTTATCGATTGATAATATCCTTACGTAAAGTGTTTATGCTATGGACGCACCATTAATAAAACCGTTTACTGTGCCTTTTCGACGGGCCTGCCTCATCTGCGATAACTGCTTCGGTGAATGGCTTGCATCCTTCCTTTTCTTCCTATACTTCTTCTCCACTATACTTCTTCATCTTCTTTTTCTTTTTCTTCTTTCTCTACCACTTCTATTCTGTTCATGAGCAACATCGTTATTCTGACATTTTTCGGTTGATCGTGATACTCGAGTATTTTGCAAGTTGTCATATGTAAACGTAACTGGTATTAATAAAACGAATTCGCGATAATTGTTGCATAGGATACATAGGGCAATCTATAAGTTTACAATCGTGCCAATTCTCTTGATAATGTTTATTTAAAAAATATGTTTTATGAATTTATATTGCGCGTCTCATTTCCACGTATTCTTTCGTGTGAGAACAAAAGTGCAAGGATTCACATAATCGCCGAAGAATCCAATATTCCAGAATCACGGATGCGATAAGTAATAAAACCGGTTTGCGTAAAACCGGTAAACGCTAATCTCTCGCGTTGTTAATCACAATAATCTGTGACAGAACGATCTCATTAGTTGAATCGTCGAATCACTTTATCTACGGGGTACGCTATGCACTTTTTGTAAGAATCTAATAAAAAAAAGTGTAGATCCAAAGTTGTTACTAGTTTTTTAATAAGCAATAAATCATTATTTTTTGTTTCATATAGTTTTCTAATATTTATCTTCTTGAATCACCATTTATGAAGATTAGGAAGAAGCCTAGTTGCGAGCAAAATAAAAGACCAACTCCTGACTTGTCTATTAGCCGTGACTTAGCGGTGGAAAAATAGTTTTTACTCTGGTACTGGAGCAAATAACAAATCCGGTCGATGTCGGATCTTGGTATCGAAGAATAAGAGTCTCAGGTTAATGCAAACAGGTTCTATCGGAGCACGCGGACTCATCCACGCCTACATGTTCGCCCAAATGTGCACAACGCTCGCGATTATCTGACGATACTTCGTAATCCGTGGGTTACCACCGTGATACCATCGGTATCATTCCCCAGGAATTGTTGGTCATCGCAAACCTTCGCCTTTGATTGCTTTTAGCTATCTCCATCGAACTGTTGAGCTCCCTTGTCCTGGAAATAATCCTGGGCATAGTACTTTTCGTATTATCAATATATCGTCTCCTGCCATCCTTGCTCTATATATGCAGATTTAATTTCTTGAAATAAAACTTCGATGATAGAATTTAGAAATTGTATTATGATAAATCGAGAATGATTGAGGAAAATGATAAATATGTGATTTCTTTGCGGAATGATAAACATGTCGATAAAAATACATACTATCTAATTAGCAACTTTTAATTTTTCCGTGATCTAATGCGCATATCGACGGAAATAACTTCTGATCGCGCAATCACGTGCCCAAGTTAGAATATAAAATCATAATCATATTACATTTATTAGTCGTTCTGTTATTTGCATATCTGCGTGAGTTTCGCTTGTTTAGAGGTATTTAGGTAAAAGATGTCCTTTCGTACTTCAAACAAAACCTGTTTTCCAATAAAGTTTCTGTAACCGAACCTTATTACGTAAGGCAAGATATATATGTGTCACCTTGACTCTCTCCCTACTCAATAACAAAAAATGACGTGAGTGCGAAAAGTAACAAGGACTCAATGTCAACTAACCGACAGATGCCTTGTCAGAGCATCTGATGAACAGCTGATGATGGCTTACAAATGCAATGTCAAAATGACGCGATAGCGGCGTCGGAGAGAACTGCCTTCAACAAGTCGATAACAGCAATTAACGCGATTATATCGCTCAATTCTTAATCATTAATAGTTGCTGCAATAGGAGTAATTACAGTTACGACGATTTATTGCAGATAATGGCGCGTAATAAGTTTGTGACAGTGGTGGCTAAGCTTCTACTTGCGTTCCTCATTCCTTTTCGCTTCTTTTCACGCGTTTCTACTCGCGGCTTTTTCTCTGTCTCGCCTCGTGTATCCGCACGCGGTACGATTACGTGGACGAGGACACATCTTGGCACTTTGCGATCAGTACTGCGAAGTCGGGACTCGGCGACTAGGTGTCCTTGCGCTTTAAATAAATGTGAAAATATCGCCTGCGCTGTACAGTGCGTCGCCGATACCGTGGCGCTCCTCTTACGTTTACTTTGAGAGAGGCGAGTTTCTTACACGCCTACGCTTATACGATCGCGATCAACGTTCTTCTCGTTTCTCCCTCCGTTCGGGATCTGTCGCCTATTCTCCATCTCTTATTGATGTAGATTAGAATTGTATTACAAGTGTCTTTGTGCAACGGTTATCAGATTGTAACAATAATTGAAATGTATTCTTTTGAAATTATGCCTTCATAGTAATCCACGCCCGTGGATAAAACCGTTTATATTAGAACAAATAAGTATTTAAAGTGCCAATTATTTTTTGACGAAAAAGGTATCTCGCAGTCTCGGCGTGTAAATATTAAATATGGTAATGATGTAGCCGATACGCATCGTTATCACGCTAATAAATTTGCCCAATCATCGCGGCGATTGATTAACGGCGAAACACGAGTAATCTGTGAATTTTCGGTTGCCGGGTTCGACGATTTTCGTTAATCGGCGTTCGCCGTAATTCGTGTGTTTGCACAGTCATTATTATTGAGCATTTTATGCAATGCCAGGTTCTTCGTCGCAGGTTAAATTTTGATAATTGATACCTGTGAACGCACCTGTATGCACTGTGACGAAAGGACAGCAATGCAGTTGCGCGACGGCAAAAAAAAAAGAAAACAACAGGAAAGAACGGAAGAGAAGAAGAAAAAGAAACGGAAAGACGGTTTCCCGAAGCAACACAAGGCCCGGGGCAAAACCGATCGCTTCTTTTCTACCGCACCCCAATTTTAATCAGGACCCGAAGTATGCAAGTAGGATGGATGCCTGCGAGCTCTCCCGGCGGTACTACCAGGCGTTACGATGCATGTAATTTATTTTTATTGCTACCAATTTTTTTTCTACCCCTCGATCAGCTCCTACTAATTCCGAGGAGGAGAGCACTGCGCGAGAGAGGCATCCAGGCGACCAGCCCGGGGTTATTCCGCGCTTGAAATATGCAGTTTCGAAATTTTCATCAAACGCCTGTTTAAATGCTGTCTTTTTATAATAAATGAAAGATTCCGTCTAAAAAAATTAAAAGATTATTTTACTGATAGAATTGTTAAATAATTGTTAAATATAATTGTTAACAACTCGTGAGCTTCGATAAAAATACACTCAGATTCACACGAGCAATGCTCCACGAATAGTTGAGAGGCCCATAGTATAAGAAACCCCGGCGATATTCTGGAATTGCCTGCCGGATTCCATTTGTGCAAATCTTCGCGGGAGCGGCAGCTCTTCTCTCGATGATCCACCCACGTGGTTTTCCACCTTCGAATCGCGTTTTCTTTGCTGCCTTCGGAAAAGCTGCCGTTCGAGTATCCAAGACACTTTCTTCCGGATTCCTCCACGCAAGGCCGCTCGCGCGTTTGTCCGATTTAGAGGTGCGTGAGATTTATAGCGAGTCAGGAACGTGTAAGAGGTGGAGCGGCAGCCAGTGATGGAGGATCCCGCAGGAAGGTTGGAA
This sequence comes from Acromyrmex echinatior, assembly GCF_000204515.1. The sequence continues at coordinate 171,727 of NW_011627259.1, read as the reverse complement.
ATGAAGAGCGGGGGCGGGGAGAGGTAAGAGAGATACATAGAGTGAACGGCGGGTTTTGAGTCTGAGCCGTGAGGGTTATTGCAGTAAGCCTTCTCTTGGGGGTTCAAGAATATTACGATCCGCGTGCTCGCGCGCGCGCGCACGCGGGGTCTACCCTACGCTTTCATCTAAACCATCCTCCCCTCTGCTGTTCACCCTCCATGCCGCCTTACTCGCGCGTTTCTTTCCCTTCGAAAGCCTGAAGCGAATGTGAGACGAGGAAGCCCGGAGACGAGGGAGGAAGAACGATTCCCTCGAAACCCAAGCGATCATACGTGCCTAGGCGATCTTTTTAAACGCGCCCCACTTAAAAGAACACGGTTTACGTTTATGGCCACTCATTCGGCGGGAGAATGAAGGGACGAGGAGAAATACTGGTAAGGGTGAGAGAGAGAGAGAGAGAGAGAGAGAGAGAGAGAGAGAGAGAGAGACTTTTCTCCACACAGAGATGCGCAAGCTGATAAGCAATAATAGTTGGATTAGAGTGAGGTGAGGGTAGTGTGTAGATACCTATGATTTCCATAAGAGCGTTTCATAATCAGAGGTATATTTCCTTGGCGAACAAATCCACGAATTTTTCTCGGTTGAACTTTTTGCAAGCTAGGTGGCCGCGAGCGAAGGTATGCGTGAATAAGAAAGAGTTAATTATACGGCAAATACTGTTTTAATGTGATATTGAATATGTACATGCGTTATTGCGCTATAATATCGATGAACGGGTCGCGTACATTCCCACATTCGCTATTCAGAATTTGCTGGAACCGATACCGGGTTTAGTCTCGCGTTGGATTTGTGTACCGAAACGAATGCATAGCGATGGCCTGTCGAACTGATACTTATTCTATGCAAGCAAAGCAAATACGGTCAAATAATCATAATGCAATTATAGTAATGGAATATTTTTCGATCAAAAATTTAATAATCATTACAAACACATTAATTATAGTTATTTGAGAAATATCTCGAAATAATTATTAATTACATCTCGCTGCTGCAAACAGCTTTTATTTCCGAAGAGAAATTAACATAAATTTTGTTGAGAAGATAGGTTTTACTTTCATTTGACAAAAACGCTTCAGGGTAATGCGGAACAATTTCTCTGTTCGGAAGTTATGAGGCTCTTTCATCCCTCGTTTCACTTTCTTCGCAGGCGCTTTGTTCCTCGCCGCTCCTCGATCCAGTAAGACAGGACACGGTCGAGTTAGTTAAAAAAATGAATTAAAAGTGTAATCCGCGCGCTGATTGCGAGGAGGACTTCCGAGATGGAGAACGGTCTCGCCTCGTGATTCTTTCCGCTCTCTTGGGGACCGACACGGCGGCGGAGGAAGCTGTCTAATTAAAGACGGGAGTCGATCCATGGGCACGAACGAGGCACTTTCTGACAGAAAAAGAATTCCTCCTCTTTCGAAAGAAAGGGAGAGGGGAGGACAAGGGTGGAAAAAAGAAACACAACATCGCCTTCCCCGTGACTCGCAGCAGTCGTTCGAATGGAAGCATTAACGTTCGTTGGAAATTCCCAACGGCGCTTTATTGACCGGTCGATATAACCCGCTTCGTAAAAATGCTCCTACCTCGCGCTAATTCGCAATTCCGGGTCGGCCCGGAAAACGATACGCTTCGTTAAAGTGGAGCGAGAGACGACGAGAGAGTCTCTTCCGACTCAATCAGCGACGAGAGAGTCTCTGCCGATCTCTCAGGAGTACGGAACATCGCCTGGCCAGGAGATTATTGCTAGGATCAACGGCGCGGCTCAATTTACCACAATTTACCGCAGACTTTCCCCGATTCCGAATGCTCCCTGGGAATCTTACGTCTTCGGACCAAATCCCCCCACACGCACGAACGGCAAGAAGAGGCGAGACGAGGGTCGCTCTCGCCCTTCGGTATGCTACTCGCTGTGCTTCTTTAGAAACGCTTACGTCTGTAAACCACGCACTGATCTCCAGGCCTCGAAGCTTAGCCCAGTTTTATTTAACGCGTGTTTAAAACTAATAAAAGCCGGCAGAACTTCTCTCCTGGTAGATCCGCAATCAGAGTCTCAACGACGGACAACTGCATTATCCACCCCCAGTGTTTATGCCTTCTCTTTCTTCTCCATTTCTATGTGAGGGATGTTATTTTAAATTGTAGAACAACAGACAAAGAGAAAGCTAACGACTAAGTAATCTTCAAGTTTCGTTACGATGTTAACTGCTCAGGCGATTTAAATATTTATCGTTTATGCTTTTATCATTCTATATGAGTCACTTGTTTTCCTACGTATACATAAATTCAGACTATTCGATCAAAGTAAGAAGAAAATATGATAACCATTATCATATATGACAAGTTTAATGATAAGTTTTATTATGACTTAATATCATCCTGTTTATTGTCGCATTTCGATTTTTTGATCCATCATTCTTTCGATCTTCGAAATAAAATACACCGTGGTATATATCAGTATATACCGTTCTGTACCTACATGCAATTTTTTGCCTGCAAAAACAGAAGCGACAGAAAAATAACGTAGGAAAACAGCGGGATCGCTTAATCCGACGCGACGCGATCCATGCAGATTGATAAAACAGCCATGACTGAATTTCGCTTCCGATGCTGGTAGCCAGAATTTTGCCAGCCGGTCGCGAACGCAAATATAGAGTACTCTCCCGTTCGAGTTACGGCAAAAACAGCCGCAATTCCGGCGACTTTCGGCTCGCAGTTTGTTTTCCGTTTATAACCGTTTGCCGCCGTTCGCGTTCCGGTATTGGGAAAATTCGCCGCTGCTTCCTGCGAATTATCCGACGTTGCAGGTACATGGAAAAGTTTACCCGTCCACGCGGATTGTAAACGAAACGGTGCGTATACCACCATTGTCTACGAGCTGGTCGCTCGGCTGGATGACCTGCGTGTTGGTTATTTCGGCTAGCGGCCGTATTTACACGGGACCAGCGGGTGGTTCGGAACCAACCGTTACAACGAATCACACGCGCGCGCATGTTCGTTGAGATCCGCTTCCGTCGATGCTGTTACTGACGAGGCTGCTGAAAACATGCTGCCTTGTCGAAACTATTATGACTATTAACGTAATCGTTTTTTAACTTAAGTCAATTACTTTACTTCCACCCGCGTTTTAAATGATTGAATAAACATGGTCAACCAAAATCGAATTCTTTAAGGATTAAGTCTATTACAATTAGTATCTTATTATTTGCTATCATTACTATATATGAACTATCTTCATTGATGGTTTAAACGATTACTATTCACAAATCAAAGCCAAAACTATTTATTAACGTTACATTGTTAATTTAAACTTTTTATCTTATAAAACTTTTTATCTTAAAATTAATTTGTAAATTAATTGTAAATATCACAAATATGATTCTTTTTATTTAATGTATTCTTTATATTCTCTACACGAATTTCTCAAAATATAATTGTAATAATTTCAATTTTCTAATTATGTTCTAATTTTAATTTGTTTAAATCTGTTTTAATCACAACATACACACACTTTTAGTAATATGAAAGTATGTTGACATCATTTAAAAATTATGAACTATCTAAGCAATTAAAATGTCGCAGTTAAAGAAAAAAATTATTATTGATACAATAAGCTTATTCTTTTCAACTGAACTTGTATAGTTCAGCTTTCCTCTTTTTCTCTCTATGTTGAAGCATAAAAGAGAAATGATAAATGATATAAGAAGTTCAGTTAAAAAGAACAGGTCTAAATATATATACATAAATCCTGCATCTGACATGATTGTCAATCATCTGACAATTTGCAGGAACCCGTCTAAACAAAATAATTTAAACTGAAAAACTAAAAAAAATCTATTTTTTTGTTAGAGTTGTTTTTCTTTTCGCATTTTCTTTGAAATATTTAATGATTGTATGGTATAGTTGACAATACACAATCTGAGTTTTGTAAGCTATCTCAATACAAAAAGGACGGCAGATTCGAGAAGTATCCATAATTACGTCAAGCATCAAAACTGTTCGGGTGGAAGAAAACCTGAAAAAAGTCAAGGTATATGTCAATCAGATGTGATTGACGATCAAATATTGGAAGTTCGTAAAATGGCTGTATTTACAATCATATTCGGGATTTCAAAATTTAGTACTATATTTTTCTTATCGTTTCTTTCACGCCTTTAAATGATAATCTATTCTCACAAGCTGTTTCTGATTAAATATATGATCCATATTGCATGAACAATTATTATTTTTAATCAGTATGCTTCAAATAATTATCTTTGCAAGAGTCTAATTTCAAAAATATTTTTATGAAAAATAATATTAACCTGTATTAATTTTATATCCATGTCACATTAAAATTTATAACATTTTAAAATTTATAAGTATCAAAGATAAGCTTATTAATTATTAAGTTGATCAATTTTAAATAAATTCATGATATTGTTTTAATTAGATTTTTGCGCAATAATTATCGATGCGGTTGCGTAACTTTTTTCACCAGATATACATCAGACGCGATTTAGTATGCTATAACTTTTTGTTTTATAATAGGGATTAAAAAGATAATTGGCGTCATTCTGACTAATTTTATCATCAGCGAACTGTTCAAAATCCAAATCGGACTACGCCACGGAATCGTTAAAAAGCAAGTTAAACGCTCATAAAGGATTACTTTACAAATTTAGTATTCGGAAGTCTAAATTACTATATTAATTATAACGTAAACAAAGATTTCAGAAAATACACTTGACGGAATATGAGCTTTGTCCAAATGTATATTTATATAAATGTTATTTCTTTCTCCCAGAAGCACAATCCCTTATCCGCAACATATATTTCATTCGTGATTTATTTATTTAGAAAATTTCAAATTTGTTTAAGTTTAACATATTAAATATTATAATATAAATTCAACTTAAATAAATTAAATGGTTAAATAAATAATTGAGAAAAATTTTTGTGAGCACTATTACTTCTTTTACCCACATAAAAAAAATGAAACTATTTTTATTGCGATATTACGACGAGGATTACATTCTGAAATAAGTTGTTGTTAAGTCGCCAGGTACGAATTTAACAGAGAGCACACTCTGTCGTAACTATAATTAACATTTTCTCTAATTACAACGAATAACTCGCCGCGCTGGCTAATCTCTTTCGTTGCTTTCTCAACGGAGACACAAAGAGCGGGCGTGAAGAGAGAGAAATGCAAGAAGGAATAAGAACCTCTCTGAGAAAAAGGAGAAAATAAATCCTGCTCGCATGGCGAAAAGGAGGGAAGCGCGGGAAGGAATCAACCGACTAGTACCAAGAGGTGTTCTCCCTTAAAAGCAATCGGCTGTACTACTATTTTGAACATTTCGTCGCGGTTAGGGCCTGAGATATAACCACCTCGCGATGAAATTATAGCTGCTTCGCGCTAACCGAGTCTTTAACTTATGCGATGCACAGGCCATTAAATTATCTAACGCCCTCGTAAATATTGCACTGTTTCGCTCGCACAGGATGTTTCATTGTATCGATGTTAAATCGCGCCTCAACGTTTTATCCCTCTTGGTTTCTCGTCGAACTTGCGCGAACTTGTACCTCCGAATGGAGCAATTTGCTAAGTCTCGTTGGCCAAACAATATGAACTGTAAGAGAAGAAAACGAAACGATTTACACGATGATTTAACCATATATTATATTACATAATAGCATAATTTACGAAGGTAATATTGATGTAATTGGATACCTACATGATCTTATGTTTTGTAATGGATTAATAGCTTAATCCTTTTCCATCTACTCGATTTCATCAACATTGTATAAACTTAGTCACAGAATTTTTAGGCATATATAGAATATTCACAGTTCGTGGCCAAATTTATACAATGTGTTACTGAAGTCGAGTAGATGAAAAAAACTATAAATTTATTCTTGTTATTTCCGAAAATTTATTTAAAAATTATAACATTCAAAGATATGCGAGCAGAATGCATTTATTACTATTTCCAATAAAAATATTCAAAAGAATTCGACAGGATTCATTGGATGAATAAAAGCCTACATTCTTTTGAAAGAAAGACTTTTCGAATATTTGTTGTAATTATCGTTCTATTGTAACTATTGTTAAAGTGATTAATATTCTGTCTAACTGTCAAACTCTTTCAAATTTCTATTATAAATTCTATTAAATTATTGGAAATTCTATTAAAAATAATAAATGCATTTTGCTTGTAAACTCTTAAACGATTTAACTTTTTATTGAAACATTTTCGGACATAAATTTACATAAACTTTTTTTACTCGACCTCATTGACACATTATATAAGTTTGGCCTCGATCTTTGATTCTATATTATTTCGCAATTAAAATACCTGTATATTTTTGATATACAATAAGTGTAATCTTCATAACTGAGAAATTATTCCCGCCAACACTTGGTGTATACGAGAGCACAATTCAACCTTCCACCTTCGAGCTGGACGATTCGTTTTCCGATAACGGGGAACCATTTTTTCGAGTACAATTGCTTTTTAAAGAGATAACCGTAGAGAGTGCAAACGGGGACACGGTACGGCGGCACCTCTGTATCCGTCTGCCCTCGTCGCCCCGACCTAGTTCTTGTTACGCGATGTAAGAACGAGAGAAGAAAAATGAAAAGACTCGTAGAGTGAATGAAAGAAAGGATTGAGTAGTCCCAGGCTCGCGCAGCCTGGATGTAACCAACAAAGGGTGTGTCGAGAAGGGCAACGATGGCCCCTACAATGCCGTTCTGATAAACGAGGCGACATTGTCCGTCCGCGTCCGTACGTCTCTTTTTCTTTCTTTTTCTCTCCCCTCCCCCTCCCCTCTCTCTCTCTCTCTTCCTTCTAGACTTCCTCTTGCCATTCTTCACGCGCGAGAGGATGAGAGGTCCCGTCAATCACGGTACGACGATTCCTCCGCTTTTTCACAAAACGAAAATTGGATTCGTAAGTAGGCCGAGGAATCGGAGAGCCGTTTAGTGAATGGAAGGTACTTACTATCTTGCGCAACGAAGGTATTGTCTTATTTTCTATGTAACAATAATCAACGCAAAAACTACTTGAAAAAAGAGATAAGTAGAGATACTATTATCTGGCACTACGTATATAATTGTTTTTTTTTCCAATCGATATATCAATTAAACCCACAGGACAATCCAATTGCAGGAACATTTTCGACGTTAATTTAGAGGTTATGTATTCGGTTGACTCGTCTGATTAAAGCAACCGCGTTTCCACTTCTGCGAATGAACAGAAGTCCTCCTTAGCAGACCTAATCAATTTTCGATCGAGATGCATTGCGTTAATATGAGCCGCTTCATTTCTGGCGGCGTCACACACGAGAGAGATAGGACCGTTTTGCAGCGTCGAAATTGCAGCCGATCGGATGGTCGCGGATTTAAGGCGAGAAAGCGGGGCTGCACGAACAGCGAATGCCCGACGTGCCATGAGAGAGACGGCTCAAAGTTGCAATTTATGTTTAACTGCCCTGACAGTTCGTTAACGAGGCCCTGTTACGGTCTTTATAAGCGCGACGTATATCTACGATCGGTCGACTTGAGTGGACACGTTCCCGCGGCTTTCCTCTCATTTTTTTGCCTTCATATTTTCACTCGTTTAATATGCCCGCCAACACATAAATAAATCCCTAATTGGACCGAGGTCCTATTTGTTTCTCTTCTACATCACACAGCCATACTAAATCCCCTCCTCCTTCACCGTTCACGGCCCGTTGGAGATAAGAACCTAATTTTAAGAATTAGCGCAAGTTCCCCAATTCACCTGCTTCGCTACGGATTTCGTGACTCTCAGCAGTGTGTTGGAATTCTCAGTCAAAACCACGAAGTATTCAATTAAAGAATCAATAACAGAAGTTAAGATTGTAAAGAACATTATAAAGAATAAAAAAGAATAAACAACAAATTATTTAAAGTTATAAAACGTGAAAAATACATGAAACACATAAATAAAATAAAAAAATTTAATTTATAATTGTGATAATTTTGGTCAAAAAGTGCAATTAATCTAAATATTACACAGAAAATAAAATCTGATTAAACTTTTGATATAATACTTGTTATTATAAATTTTGGTAGCATAATGTTAATATATTATAGAAATACTTCACATCATCTCTACACTTGTTCATTCTGTTATTGGCAATATTAAACGGTCACGCCTTCGGATTTAAAGATTAAAGATTTTGAAATTCCGCAACAACAATAATAAATATTATAACGCAATCGATTAAAAATTGCTGGATATGATTGAGACGCGGCAATTTTTTTTTCTCCACTAAATTAGTCACCGCAAAAAATAATTAGCGGCGTAAAAAATTCGGATTTATAATACAAATCAAAACAAACGTACAATTTTCAATCTGATTTTCCTTGGTACGAGTGAAAATTTGTGTTTTATCGGAGCATCTATTGTAGAGTGTCAGTGTGACTAATGATGTGCATTTTGACCATTCGGATAAAAGTTGAAAATGAATTTCCTGAGGTACGATGACCTAACGTGGCCTGACCGTGCCCGATGATGTTTATTTCTCGATGTCGTGCGGGTCAATGCATTATTCATGTGCAAATCTACTCGTCATTCTTTCGCGTGACACGGATATGGATTTCGTCGTAAAATCGTCGGCGACTTTCAGCGAAATATGCGATTAGCGGTATTACGCTTCTCATTTAATCTGCGCCATCAGTCAGATCGTTGTCTATCTGAGAAAATAACGGAACTAATAAAGTACAATGCGATATTATATTGTATATAATACAGCATTATTCTCACAAAAGGAACAAATATAAGATTCTATAATTATCAATGCATCGATATTTAATGACTGTTACATCAATATCAATTCCGTAAAAATAATTTTATCAAAATACATTCACGCCTCTCTTTTGGGATACGCTTCATGGTCTCTTAGGATCATTTATAGCTCACGATATTATAAAAGACATCGGAGTTGGCTCTCCAAATCATCCGAACCCGTTTACTCGTAATCTCTATGGCTTGCAAGCCAAGCGGTAGATAGGGTGTTACCGCTTGTTTTTGCCACCGAGCATTGTCGTCGGAATTCTCGTAAAATAATTAAGAGAGCTACCGCGACGCATTTTAAAGGATCGTAAAAAGGACATTAAAACCGGCGTCATCTCTCTCCTTTTCACGGAAAGACATCCGCCAGCTGGAGAATCGCGAAATTCGTAATGATAAGTATCCTTCCGGATTTTCTCTGCTTTTTAGAACATGAATCGGCGTAATCATGAAAAGTTGTTCGTCATCGGACAAGGTCCAGAAATGCAATTAATAGCAACATCGATTGGCAAACGAAACATTTATTGCTGTCTAATTTAAAGAAATCTTATTTGCTACGCAATAATAATCGCTTTATTTCACAAGATGTCTCGCTATACAAAAATTTTTAACTATGGTAATAATGAAAGAGGAGGGTTAAAAAATGGAGGCGAATGTAATGGAGATAGTGTTTTTTTCTGCATTGTTAACAAAAAAAGAAGAGATCGCAAAAATCAACTGAAGCATCGTGCTTTGAACATTTGATGAAGATAGTAGGAAAGAGAGCGAGGAAACAGAAAGAGAGACGTAGACTAAGAGTACTGCAATTAATTATGTATACGCGATTAAAAGGAAGACTCGCGCGCTTTCGTGTCCATAAAGAAGTCGGACGGACGAGAGAAGGAAAAGAAGCAGAGGTAGGTGTTGCGTTCATGAATCGTGCATTCCTCGACGCACTAATTATCTCAAGAATCATATTGCATTATCACACATTAAACATAAATGGAATCGAAGAAGTGGGATCGTAAAGACATCTTATAAACGCCATTAACATGCGGAATCTCCGTTAAGCTTGTTTACTCATCTAGTAGTCTTACGTAAAAGTAAATGCTCTACTATGTCGATTAATTGACAGTCGAGTGGAATAATTGCACCCTATTAATACAAATAAATTGTGACAATGACGGGGTATAGAAATACGCATTCGCGCATTCATATAATTGCATATAAAACCGGAGTGCAAAGAGATACTGACACGTCGCTTGAAACTACAGAATATTTATATCATGATATATATAATATTATTTCCAGATTCATGTAAATGGTGCAAGTTTGTTTTAAGTCGTTCATTTGGTTTATATAATATGATATTACTATGTTATCAAGCCGGTTTACATAATTTGATCGGATACTATCTAAAAGAGAGGAGAAGGGAGGGGTAGTAAACGCGTCGCGTATTTTAATGAGACCCACGGAAGACCAAGCGTGCGTGGTTAACGATTGCATAACGACGAATAAAATTCGCATTCTATTGGTTAGCATTATATAAGAAGTTTTAGAATATCCCAAAAATCAAAGATCGTTGCCTTGTATTAGAATACTCGCGTGGTCGCCGTGACACGACGACGAAGACGAGTCGTAAAGTGGGCTGAGCCCGTAGTCTGGACGGCGGAACGAGTTTGGTGACATCGATAGGGTCTTTTCACAGGCCCACCTTACCACTTTCTGAGTTCGGCGGCCCCCCGAATATTGGACTTTTCGTGAGAGGCACAGCTTAGAGAAAGTGCGCGTTACACGCGTCGGTATCTCTAAGCACCTACTTCTTTTTTTCGTCGACCAAAAAAATACAAGGCCTTCGCTTCAAATGGCGCTATTTTTTACGACACATGCTTTCAGAATGCCTCGTGTCTACTTCGGGACATTGCGCGACATAGATGACAACTTTCGAAAACAGAACGCCTCGTAACTTTGACGTCAACGAAGACAACTAATGCGGAGCCTTGCCAGATATTCGTTATTTTATCGTCGATCGACAGCCAGTTACTTATTAAATTTATAAGTAGAATGGCAAGTTGTATAATGGTAAGATCGTATAATACTAGTATACATACTATCAGCATATATCATTGGCCATTAATTTCTGAACGTTCACAAAAGATAAAGTTTTTTAATAAAAGAATAAAATAGTGTCTATACCATAAACAATAGATTTTTTTATTATAAATTTTTATATTATAAATCACAATAAAGAGTATTTATGTGTACAAAAAAGCATTAGATCCATCTCGCTAATAAAATTAAAATAAACAAGGATTTTTGGCATTTTCTTTAGACTGATGATGCTAACATCTTGGACGTTACACTCAAATACAAATAAATACAAAATTAATCTCTTCTTATTCACTTCTTTTCGTTGAGAATAATTTAAAAGTGATCGAAACGCATACCATTCTTAAATATTGTATTTCTTTGCTAATGATACAGGATTGCCACAGAAAATAAATTTAAAAATTCCCTGATTTTTCCAGGTTTTCTAGATGAAAATGGAAAATTTTTCAATATAAAATATGTAAATTTTAACACATTTAAAGTCAAGAATTGTAGAAAAGCTAGCATATATTATAAAAAACAACGCAAAAAAGGTTAGTAGTACACTAAAATTTTGGGTGCAAATTCAAACAAAAAAAATTAGTATTGGAAAAAAGAATGCAGTTATAAAAAAGGACTATCAAATAAAAATACTGAATAAAATATAAATTTTAATTATTATATTTTATTAAAATCATTTAAAGTATGCGAGTTTTTGAATTTATTTTACTATAAACATTAGATATAATATTAAAAAATCAACAATTCTCTAGAATAAAAGCAGTTTAAGGAAACTGTGAGCAAATTTCAAAATTTCAGACTTTTTTACATTTTGCTCTGACTTTTCTCGGTTTTCCATGACCAATTTCAATTTCCTTGACTTTTCCCGGTTTTCCCAGTTTTTTCCAGGTCTGTGGCAACCCTGACGCGCGCGATCAATTATTAAATTATTATACCCTGAAAAATTTGAACATTAATTATCGTGCTGACTCCCAATATTAGAGATCCGTATTCTACTTTTTCATTTTGTAAAAAAATCTCTGTACAAAAAAATCAATATATATAAGATTTATAAGAATTATTTCTATAATATTATCTGAAACTTTCTTGAATTTGATAAATGTTTACAAATTAATAATCAGCTCAACAGTCTCGACATGTATTATGTAAAAAATTTTCAATCAAATAGGTACGATTATCGCATTTATCATCATCGTGTTGTTCCGCTTCTATAACAAGATCAAGCATTGTACTCTCATACTTCGCACATGATCGTCTCATCTCCTGCATTTTCGGAAAGAGTATCTCGAAGCATTATATCACAGAAATAAGTGTCTACGAGGATGGTGGTATCCCGCAAAGTACATCTTCGATCTGGTTCCTCACGATTACGTACATACATACGGAGCGTAACTCCTGGTACATATCCTTCGTTCGTGAAGTCCTTTAAGATCTTGCCCTTATCTTGCATCGGGTATTGTCGCTCGCGCTGGCTGACAGCGCCATAGGACTACCGAGGAAGGTATGAAAGTAAGGTAAGAAACGAAGACACGGAGAATCGCGCACCGTGTGTGTGAAGACGACGACGACGACGACGACGACGACGACGACGACGACGAGAGGACATCGTTGAGCGAAGGATGAGATCGGATGTCTCGAGCACGAGATGCGAGAACGAGCAGCAGATGCGCACTTGAGATCGGTCCACGATCGCGTTTGCGATCGAGAGCCGAGACCGTAGCCCGTCACTTGTCCTTTCGCGGACAAGTTGCGTCCGGCAGATTCTACAATTACTCGAGCGCCTTTTGCGAACTTACTCCACAAGCTTTTAACTTCGAGGATATGCGTCTCCTGTATTTCTGCGTATACAACAAGAATGATTCCTAGCTTATTCTCACGCACACGATATTTTATGCACACATTTTAGATATCAACGTGGATTAAAAAAAAAAAGGAAAAAGACGATGATTAGAAACATGCAGGAAGTTACGTCTTCTTGTGTTGTAATTTATTTTTTTGTTTATTTGGCTACGAGATACAAAGATATTGAAGACCATTCTTTAGCGCATTAAAGAACAAGGTTTTTTTTTAGCATACGTCAAGGCAACCGGTTCGGCTGTTTCTAGTGTTAAAATACGACTGATGTTACGTCCCGTGCCGGCTGCTCGTTCCACAGGCGTTTATGACAAAGTCGCGACGACGGGGCAGCTGCGCGATAAATAATTTATTCCCGATTTCGGTGAACATGCTCCCAGCTGTAAATAATGTCACCGGTAACCTCAAGGTTTTGCGATACACGCCTCGCGGGAATAGGCTCGGTTAACCTTCGCACGAGCCGCTCAAAAGAGATTGCAGTACGCCGTGGGATCCGCACAACGGTCAGGGAGGATATCCAATCCATGATTTCCGGTTTGCCCATCGTCACATAAATTGTTACGCCAAATGGGCATTGGTTTGTACGCGGACGGACGAAACCGCACTGCTATTCACGGTATTGGCCACGTGTACCACAATCCTAAAGAGATCGGCACGTTCGGGATAATCAAAAGGTACTGCCCAGTGCTGAGTACTAACTGAGTATAACACAGCGTGAATCTGTCAAGGATGTCGCGATGCCAGAACACACGAGGATTCTAAAAACGCGAAGGTGCACAATGTCAGAATACACGATCGTCCATATTTAGATAATCAATGATTCGTCTGACTCAATACTTTTATTCTTAAAAATCTGAAATTTTATTTTTTAAGACAAATTTATGCGCTCTGAAATTATTATACAACTAATGTGTAGACTTTTAATTTTAGATAACATTACAATCCGAAGCGCCACTACGGTCTAAGTATTAAGATGTTGAACTAATATATATATTATTCAAACGAATGAATTAATTTCAGAAATAATAATTACGTGTCGATATGGTTGTCGACATTAACGCAATTAATCTGAAATGTAATAATCCCCCCAAAATTCCCCAAATTAATCTTAAAAAACTGTAATAAACTTATTGCGAAAAAATATTGCCTCGGCCGGGAGTCGAACCCGGATCTCTTGCATTCCGTGCGAGCGTCCTGAGCCTTTAGACTACCGAGACCTTAGCAATAATTTTTCGCAATAACCGATATGTATCGAGAGTAACGCATTATTTCAGCGCGCGTTTATAAACAATAAGATAGGAAACAAGACCGTTTATATTAAATAACATTACAATCCGAAGCGCCACTACGGTCTAAGTATTAAGATGTTGAACTAATATATATATTATTCAAACGAATGAATTAATTTCAGAAATAATAATTACATGTCGATATGGTTGTCGACATTAACGCAATTAATCTGAAATGTAATAATCCCCCCAAAATTCCCCAAATTAATCTTAAAAAACTATAATAAACTTATTGCGAAAAAATATTGCCTCGGCCGGGAGTCGAACCCCGCTTTTTTCGCGTTTTTTCGCAATAAGTTTATTACAGTTTTTTAAGATTAATTTGGGGAATTTGTAATTATTATTTCTGAAATTAATTCATTCGTTTGAATAATATATATATTAGTTCAACATCTTAATACTTAGACCGTAGTGGCGCTTCGGATTGTAATGTTATTTAATATAAACGGTCTTGTTTCCTATCTTATTGTTTATAAACGCGCGCTGAAATAATGCGTTACTCTCGATACATATCGGTTATTGCGAAAAATTATTGCTAAGGTCTCGGTAGTCTAAAGGCTCAGGACGCTCGCACGGAATGCAAGAGATCCGGGTTCGACTCCCGGCCGAGGCAATATTTTTTCGCAATAAGTTTATTACAGTTTTTTAAGATTAATTTGGGGAATTTTGGGGGGATTATTACATTTCAGATTAATTGCGTTAATGTCGACAACCATATCGACACGTAATTATTATTTCTGAAATTAATTCATTCGTTTGAATAATATATATATTAGTTCAACATCTTAATACTTAGTGGCGCTTCGGATTGTAATGTTATTTAATATAAACGGTCTTGTTTCCTATCTTATTATTTTAATTTTAGATTTAATTATGATATCATAGATAAAAAAATCCTAGAACGTTTTGAATCACATTACTATCTGTCAATATTTTATCTTTAAAAATCTGGAATCTTGTTTCTTATAATAAAATAATTAATTCCGAAATTATCATGAAAATGTTATTACTTTTAATATTCTATATTAAGATTTTTAATTATAAGATTATCATAGATTAAAATTCTGAAAATTCGTTTTGAATCATATTCAAAGTATGAAGTTGCTGAAGAGCTACAGCGAATAAAAATCTCGTGATTAGAATTCATCTAATTCTGAAGATTGGTCAAAGGCTGTAAGAACAGATTTGTCGAAAACCACGGAAGTGCCACAAGGAGACAACTGAATCTCTCAATCATTGGGTATCTAACGAACTCATTTTAACAATCACACATACATGTGCGTACGTACACGCATTATACTCAACATACGTACGTGAATATATGTATACATCGGTAGTATCTCTCAGTTTCGTTAAAATGAGCGTCCCGACCAATGCCTTCGTCGTTTCTTTGGACCACGCGCGCGTCTGAGGTTCGATCGTATCGTTGTCGAGAAGGTACCTCCCCGCGATGTCGTGAAAGCTGGTTCGTTTTGGTTTCCCGGGATCATATATTGCGAATTTAGTGGGAAGCAGGGACCGTCAGAACGATCGGTTCGATCGTAGCTGGATCTTCGCCCAATGCTTTGCCGTCATTCCATCCCCCGCCGTCCCGTCCCGCTTCCTTTCGCTGCCCTTTTCCTTTTTTCTTTATATCGACGTACATATTCCGTGCCGCTTGTTTTTATCGGCACGAATGGGACTTTATGACGTCCCGTCACACTGCCGTGCCGCTCTCCGCGAGCTCTCCTCTCCTCCTCGTCTTGCAACCGTCGTCCTGCGATTCTTACCCGGATCGGATTTTATATCGGGAAGAACGTGGGACAACCACCCCGAAATCCCGCGAGGATTTTTTCGACCGCGAAGCTACTCACCCAGCTCCCTAAATTCTGCTGATTCGCGCGGATACAAATTCTCTCTCGGAAACGCGTGTTCTGCTTGTATTTTGAATCTGTTGTTCGCCTGACCCCTCGTATCCTCGACGGAAAAGTTACGGAATAACATCGGATTACTGCTTGATCGCGTTATTTGTTTGAATTAATTCGTAACATATTGATTTTTATTAACTCCATTATTCTATAGTATTTATGTTGCATACATTCACGTAATGAAAAGGAAACATCTAAAGATTATTTAAATAGAGTATTTTTTAAATTTACAAAAACGTGAAAATTCTTTCGAAAGTTACCTCTTTATATAATCGTTAGACTACATTTTTCTTCCAGGTTAAAGTTTACTCTCTATTCGCGCGTGTTCGTATCGCAAGTTATCGGACGCAGGAAATTCGACGCACGTCGTTTCGATCGAAGGTAATCAGATTAATTGCGATAGTGGTCCGATTTTTCTATCAAGTGACATATTGAAATGGCATATTATTTTTCTATTGAGTGGCATAATACGCGAGGTATGGCGTTCATTAAAGTTCGTCACTTTGATTTATAGTTTATATTCGTCACATATCGATGCGTGAACGATTCCAATGATCGCGAAATAGCAGGCGACAACTTCGATTACCATTAAACCTGACAACCATTAAAATTTATATATGTTTTTGGCATGGCATGCCGAGTTTCCATTAAACAAACATATATTTCTTAATTGACTAGACATTTCGTAATAGTTTCCAACATAAATTGGTCGTTAAAAACTAAAAAAGAAAACTGTGATTTTTAATGTTTACAAAAAATTTAATCTTTTTGCAAAAAAGGTACACACAAAAGTACCAAAGAAAAAAATATATTTCTGTTTTAAAAAATAGAATTAATAAATTTTATTCAGAATATATAGTTACAAGATATATATTATATTTAATATTTGATTAAAGCTTATCCATCAAAAAACATTGAAGTATAATATATTTTTTGTTTATCTTTAACTTGTTCTAAATAATAGCATCGCATCGTTATTTTGATACGGCTGATGAATATCGGTAATATTTATTTGGAAGTACCAGATGACTATCAAACAGTAACGCGATATATGATTATCGTCGCCATCATCGAATAAAGCTCAGTCACATAAAATGCACCATGTAATTGCATTGTCTCGTCATCGAAAATAAGTAGGCAAACGATTTGAATTATAAAATCTTCGATAAAAATAGCAAGCTGCAATTATTCGTAATTGCCGCACGTCAAAACAACGGCGGCGTTAAATTTCTAATATCGATCTGTTCGAAAAATGTCAAATCATTTATCATTCATAATCCATTCGGATCACCGGCTTTTTGCGACGTGTTGGAAGAACTTAATATTCCATCTGTAAACTGTCATGTGGCCTTAATCGCTAAAAGCTTAACTAGATTTAACGCTCTTGACATTTACCAGTTTATTGTAGAGTGTATGCGCGTTCTTGTTTCTCCCACTAACGGCGAGTATATAATATTATGCGATGCCATTTATTCCTAACGGCGCGCCACGATACAATTACAATGAAAAATAAAAGTACAGATAGGATCGATCGATCGATTATCTTTCATAACGTAAATTCAGCATGTAATTAACTTACGTCGCTCAGGGAAATGAAATACGGTAGAAAAATGCGAAAAATGACGAGTGCTATATTTACTTTTCACACAATATAATAATTTCGCGGTCGATTTAAGATTTTACGTATTAAGATACGCCTCCAAGATAAAATGCAACAAATTAGCGAGAAACATCTTTTAAATAATTCTTTCTCAATTCTCTCATAATAAAAATTCGATTAGTCGTTATGTTTTTTCGCAACTACTTTTCCAGTTGCTTTTTACTAGTCAATTTAGGATTTTGCGTGCTTCAAGACAGAATGCAACGAATTAAGAAACATCCTTTAAATAATTCCGAGTCAATTCTCTGATCATAGGAAAAATTCGATTGGCCGTCATGTTTTTTCGCGACTACTTTTCCAGTTGCCGTTTTCTAGTCCAGTCACGCAAGAACGTGCGCTCGGATTTTTTTTCCTTTTTTTTTTTTACGCGGGTGTTTGCGCGCGAGCACGCGCCTGACTGGTAACGGAGAACGCCTGGGAATTTTCCGCAGGTCCGACCGCACCTATGCAAGAGAGAACGAGAAATCGGATTATTTTTTTCCGGTATATTGCGACGCGGAAAACGCGTCGACGTCACCGTTGCGTCGTCGTTGCGGTCATCATCGGCCTTCTCTACGCGTCGCCGATTTCGCGCACACGTGATAATAAAGTGCCCGCGGGGCTCTCGATCTATCGAGATCCGACGTTACGATCTATGAATCGCTGCGGGCTGAGGCAAGGTGAAATTATCGCGATGTCCTTTGATGGATGTGATTGTCGTTAGACGTTACTAAAG
The DNA here is from genome assembly GCF_000204515.1 of Acromyrmex echinatior. The sequence goes on along the minus strand of NW_011627259.1, from coordinate 153,386 downwards.
AACCAGTGATCAACAGTGAGTAGCGATCGATGCGAATACGCAACACGTTTGTTCAAATTGAACTTTGACGTTACTACTCTCTTCACTATACCTGTATATCTCTTCACATTTTTCTATCTTTCCTAATTAATGTCAATTATATGAGTTGTATATATATATATATATATATATATATATATATATACATAAACTTAATCTAAATAAAAGATATCATTCTTTTATTGATCAAGAGTCTTTTATTATTAAATAATATCATTATTATGTATTATTATTATATTGACGCATAATAATTTTTGTTCAACTTGAATGAACTTCGTCAACAAAAACAGGTGATATTGATATTTTTCAAATCGATTTCGACGAACTTTCAACGGATCGCGCGTGGCTGTTCGTGTCCTTCGCTGGTTTTAATACCAGTCGCCTCGGTTGCGTAAGCGATCGATCGGCTAGCGAACCACTACAGTAGACAGTATCGATATACTCGCAGCTTATACTGGAATTGAAACGATTATAAACGATTCAGGTTACGCCGCGGGCAGATTTCTGCTGTGCGCGGATCAGCTTGAAAAAATTCCGAAGCAACGACTCGTCGTTGCACGAGGGTAGGCAGACCGTGGTCAGGAATCACGTCGGTGGGACGAAATGGCACTCGGTTGGATCTGCTCCCGCGGATAATCGATAACAGTGATTAACGGTGCCAACGACGGGAACGGCAAACCAACTGGAATACTAAAAGTACACGTACGGAGGAAGCTGATTGGATCGAAGAGAACAAGGTAAGGGACGCCCTAAGCGTGAATGGTGTAAGTTATAAGTATAATGAAAAACATACACTTTTCTCTCTTTCTCTTTTCCTCTTATTTATTAGAAATTACTAATTGCCAATAATGGCTAAATTAGCAAATTCTTAATTCTCGCGGCTAATAAATATGGCCTTTTAAAAAACCATATAATTGATTATCTCAATTATATAAATTATAAAAATTTTTTATCAATAATTATTAAATATTAAAATACTTAATAATAATATGTTAAAAGAGGTATAAAAGATAATAAATAAATAATATTAAAATATTTTTAAAGTTTCAAGATCAAAAGGCAAAGTATCTTATTTGAAGCTTACTCGATCCATGGACGTATAACCTGATCGCGACAATTCGATCGACTATATTCGATCAGTTGAAGATCGGACATCGATAGTCGCCACATCGACGAATCTGCTGCAGAATGACGCGCGATGATTGGTTTTCGCGGCACGATCTGACCTAAAACCGAGCTCCGTTCGGTTGGCCTCTGCCCCTCCGTCTCTCTTGCTATCCCTGGTCGACTTTACCTCCTTAATCCTCTTTCTCCTCCTCTTTTATTGACTTCTCCCTCATCTTCTTCCTACATTCGTGATCTTAGTAGTGCCGGTTTCTGCGACGCGCTGGGAAAAACGTTGATTTCACTCGTCTGGAATGGTGACACGACAGCGTACACATCGGATTTATACGCGCGATTTCTTCGTCCCTGTCGCGATACAATTGTACAATTGTGGCTTCAACCACAAGGTATTATATGACCATCGCACTGTGGACGGTTATGGATGTCTGGAGAATCTGCCTAGTGTCTTTGAAGAACAATTTTGTAGTCGTGCGAGGTTATATACCAATAATAGCTTACAATTAAATTTCATATACTTTTTTATGTCTCTAATTTTTATACTTTTTAGTGTGGATATGTTCAACTTCATGGTTCAAAATTTACTTCGACAGATCTAATGGATAGGATTATTTTTGGGTTTTCTAATTTCAAAGCGTCATGTCTCTAATAAGTATAAAATTTATGATCCTAGTAATTTGCAGAGATCAGTTTCTACGTACTTATTTAGACTACTTGCTGAGTCGGCTGGTAGTCACGAACGCCTCCGTGCAACCGATCTTCCTTTGCACGTTATAAATACTATTCCAGAGATATATACCGCCTTAAGCGCAATCGACGCAGCACATTTTGCAATTTATTGTGTCACACCAAACGAAACGCATGCATTTGGCCAGCAGATGTTGTCAGCTGCCTCACCTGCGTATGCAGCATTCCGGTGCAACATGCAGTCCTAAACGGTGCGCTGTATCGCGAGAAAGCAACTTCCCGCCCACGTCTTATCCTTTTCATACCATTCTATAGTTACTTATTTTTTAGTCTGGTTACTTTTTATAGAGCCTTCGTACATATCGACATCTGCATTTATGAAAATATTTATATGTCTAATAAAAAATGTTAACATTATAATCTCATTTCTTTATCAATGAATAATACATATATTTCCTAAATTATGAAAGCTAATTGTTTATATATATATATATATATGATATTTTATTAACAAATTGGAACAAAAATTCGTTCGATATTTCTTCAATAGATAGTAATGAAAGTATTAAAATTGTTCAAAAGTATGAGACTTCGCTGGTTAAACATTAAAGTTCCTGTCGCCAACGGCGATCAATCACTTTATAATTTTGCATGTAAACGAAAGGCTATCTCAGTATCATCCTATTACATCATATCCTTCAATTATACCAATCGCATTTTCTAAGAAGCAAGTGAGCGATCATTTCCCGATGATGAAATCCATCGAAACTTACCAGCGTTGCGCGTAGAAAGAGGGGGGGAGGAGAGAAAGAGAGGGGGGAGAGAAAGAAAGACAGAGAGAGAAAGAGAGAGAGAGAGAGTGAGTGAGAGGGAAGAGAGAGCAGCGAAGGCTAAGGGGATGAAGTGGGCGGAGATAAAAGTGGTTAAACGTGGCGGAAGAAATAAAGAAATATCAGCGCGGTACAACCGTGCACACTTGGTACCGGTGGCACCAGCCGCAGGTACTCGCGCGACTGCGGATGTGTGTAAGTGAAAAGGGTTAGTCTTGTCGAGGCACGAGAATGCGGTTATGATAATGCACCGGCCACCGTGCTACGCGAAAGACTTCGAAGGTAGACGTGGCGGCAACCTCGCCGGTGGGGAAGAAACTTCTGCATCGCATCGCCGAGATGCATCCTCTTCCTCTCCCGACGATGCGGCGACTCTTACTCCATAACGTACCGGGACACGCCGATAACCGATTTTGGCAAGGAACGGCATCGTCGTCGTTCTGATATCGTTTTCTTCCTCGCAGTTCTACCGCTTTCAGCGTGCGAAATCCGCGAGCGCGCAGATACCATCGTGGCTACGCACGGTGGAAACTTGCTCGAATCTCCCATTGTTCTTCCGAATGGTTGCACCGCGTCGCACCGAATCGAATCGAGCCGCACGTTTCTCGGTCGATTTTATTGTCGTGACTTTTTCGCCGCGCTTCTCGAGAATTTAGCGAACAATTGTCCTGGCTGTTTTATGGCGTCGCCAGTTTTTCTAAGTGGGCACTGTTCTTTATCCAAATTTGGATGAAATGGAGTAGAATAAAACTATTTGACATATGAAATAAAGCAATGATTTTTCTTTTTTTATTAATAAGATTTATTAAGATTCATAATCATTACACGTACAGAAGAACCTTTAGGATTGAAGGTGATAGTGAACCGATTCGTATGCATCTCTGTTGGGCGTTCTCAATCGTGTAGTATCGATAAAAGAACGAAGATAGGAAAGATAACGCTCCGAATGATGTGATATTATGGAAACTTTTGAGCGCGACTCGATAACAGCGACCCAAAATTTCGCTCACATCACATCGAACAGCGCTCTCTTGCACGATAAGTAGCGCGCACTTGGTTTTGCGCGTACAGAAAGAAAAGACCGCTTCGTTGCGCCAGTAGGGCTAGCCACGTGCGCGCGCGCATGAACTAAACGAATAAATTGTTTCCAGTCCATTAACTATTAACCGTACCGGGGATTTGGATTCGAGGTTTTCTCCGAGGTATCGTAAGACAATTCGCCACGAAGAAAAACGAATCGAAGAGACCGATGGTGTTAAAGTATAAGACATGCCGAAGGTGAAGAAAGAGGGAAGAAAAAGAAGATTCTCTTCTGTCAAGAAATAAGAAAGAGAGGTAGCAGATAGTTAAAAAAGAGTAGAAGGGAGAAAGAGAGAGTGAACGAGAGCGGGTATCACTGGTCCACCCGATAGCAGCCACCGCCATCGGTTTTGCCCATCCACTCGGGCGATGAGGTAGGGGTGGTTTTTAAATAATTCCACTATTTCCATGCATATTGCAGGAAACAATTACAACTGTAATTGCTAATAGAAGATTCCAGACGAGGCTAGGTTTATCTCAAGGTTCAAACCCGCTCCTTACCCGCCCATTTTGTTACCCACCTTACCCTCTTCCATCCCTATTGCTTGTCCCTTTGCTCAATATAGCTCTTCTTACTTGCAATCTTCTCAAACTTCCGATTCACCACGACCAATAGCACCGCATTTCTCCTTGTTTTACTTTCTCTCTCTCTTTCTCTTTCTTTCTTTTTCTCTACGAGAATGTAGCGCGATTGTGTAACTAGGTAGACGGTTTTACGACTGTTGGACACACCGTTTTCAACCAACGATTGTTCACAAATATATGTTATTGCAGTGCAAATTGTTATCCATTACGAATGATCGTTTATAATTTCGTATATTCGACCGGCGTTTACAACCTACTACTTTCACGCCAAGTTGCGATTTCGTTTGCTTTCACTAAAATTTCGCCCGAAAGGCTCCTGTAATTGTCCAAGGGGATCTAAACTGCAGTGGCAAATGTCACACGTGCTCTCTCCCTCTTTTGAGAATAGTATTCGTTGAAACGTCAGGGGATCGAAACCGATTGTGACTGATGTAATCATGATAAGCGTGGTTTTCGATATTTTAAATAGACTTTAAAAGACTGAAGTCATCGAATCAACAGCATAAAAAATCAAATGAGAATTATACGAGTTTTATACCGTTTTCACGTGAAGACAGATAGAAAGAAGCGTTTCGTCCGAAGCAAAAATACGAAGAAAGGGAGACGGACTAGCTACGGGAGATGGGTGGGTGGAAAGAAGAGGGTACAGGGGGAAGAGAGAAAAGTGAGAAAAGGACAAACATAGAGAACGAGAAGGAATGGAAGGAAAAAATCAAGCAAATTGGTATGCAGCACACAACAACCGGCGGGTGGAACGAAGGGGGAGTGAAGTTAGGCCAGCTAGGGGTTCCTGCTCCTGGAGGGAGGGTGGGATCAATACTCTCTCTCTTTCTCTTCCTCTCGTCTTCCCTTACACGCCAGCACGTACACGAGAGCGGGTGCGTAGACACGCGAACGCGTACATGCACGCGCTTCCCCCGTTCTCCTACTTTTCTTATTTTCCTTTCTTCCCTCCTTTATCGGTCGTCTCCGCGCAGCAGCCCGTGGCAAATCCCGAAACACACGTAGGATGGAATGAGATCCGCAAATGAAAAGAGAGAAAGAGAAGGTGGATTTGTTGCCGACGCGACGTGCCGATGGATCACTAGAGAGTTGGGATTCTCCCGGTCGCAGAGTTACCGAACTGTGGTATCAGGATAATTATATTCGATCGGAAGGATGCGAGGTACAATAACCCGGTATCCTGTTATTTATACCATTATGTGTAGGGGCGAAATTGTTTCGAACCGTGCACGGTTCCTGGACTCGCAGGAACACGATCATTTGCCGCCGAAAGTATCGCTCACGCAACCATTATATAGTGTACACAGTAACAACAGCGCGATTGATTAATTTAATGGAAGCTCGAGATAAAACGAACCTATAATATTAAATTAATTTTACATTTTAAATGATCTGTCTGTTCGCTTCTATCTCTTAAAAAAATATGAATTTGGGAAAATATTGAATATTTTGTTAAAGACAAATCAAAAAATGAAAAAAATGAAAAAAATAAAAAAATATATGTATTATATTTACTTTTACATGTAACGCACGCTCTTCTCCCTTAAATAGCGCTGTGACAAGGACCGGATGGCAAATTAGCTGGGCATGGAAAAAGCGAAGAATGGAGGTTGCGACTATCCTTCCATGGAATTTCGCGAGAAAATTTCAACGAGCCCGTACTAATATAATTACGATATTCCGCCAGAGCGGAATATACCGTGAGATTAACAAGGCATACATTCTTGTGAAACACCGGGCAAGTGGCGAAATCACCCTAATTCGAAACCAGGTCGCCATTTTGCGCTAACATTTGCTCTTTTCCTTGTCGGAAAAAGGTAGAAAATTCGCGAAGCTCGATGGTTGGCCTAAGTCATTTCGTTAATGAGATCACTCTTCTCCCTTTATAATTAAGCTCTTTGATGGCGTAAGCTCATACTTGGTAGCTTTGACGCTGTAAGAAGAAGCAGGAAATGAAGATGACAATGAAGATGACTTCTATGAAAAATATTGTGCAATATTGTATATACCCAGTTTACACGAGACGTACGTTTTAAGCAAACAAATTACTATTAATTGTGATATAAACCTGCATGATTTAGAAGATAAATTTTTCTTAAGAATGCGAATTCCCGATAGAGAGGATGAATAAGCGAAATGGATGAGAAAGGATAGACGAAAACTAGGAACGTGCGAGCGGTCGGTCACGTCCTGGGTTAATGCTGCATGCAGCAAAGTCACTAGGTTTATTAAACCGTGGAAGGAAGAACGGAAAGGAGTTGGCGACTAACTTTGAAGTCGCGCGTCGAATTAATGCATTAAAGCGGTAGCGCTTTCTTGCGGGTAATTTGTCTCAATGGCGATTAAGCTCGTGAAACTTGATTAATCTGTACCACCAAAGTTTTCACGAAGTCAAAAGCTTGTATTCCCATGTATTTATCATTCAAGATAGACAAGTTTGTATTCTCATGTACTTATCATTCAAGATAGACAAGACATAAAGAGTTTGATACTTACTCTTCAGTAGTATAAGTTTTGTGTATGAGAAAAAGTGAACTATTTATCGTGATTTATTTAGCGAAAATTAAATAAATACATCCTATCAACTGTTTTCTGGTTTTAATTTTATCACGCTATTCTTGTCGAGAAATTTATAAACGGGATCAAATTACAGTTGATGATATTTGATAATGGAAACTTTAAAATCAACTTCCTGCATGAAACGGCAATAATATATTTATTTTATTTCTAAAAATAACAATTATAGCATAAACATTTTGCATACGATTTGATATTATTCATGATTAAATAGAAATTTATAGGTACATATCAAATTATACAAATCATCTCGATTAAAAACACGCGAGTTAAAATTTTACAAAACTGTTCACTTGAGTAAACAAGTTGATGTTTCTATCATCATACATATCAATCTATCATTAAAATTTTTTTATTTCTTTATAAAATCTTATAGATTTATATATAACACAACATACAAATACAGACAAGGCAGTAAAATTTCAGTTATCAAATGTTGGATAAACAAAATTTTCACTAATGAATGTTTTTAATTCAAGTTTTATAAAAAAATATTTTTATAAAAATCAAAATAATTATACACACGTTTTATAAAACATAAACATAATTTTCTACGCTGCAGCTTTCAGCTAAATTTAAAAAATTTTAAAAATCAAGCATCTTGCAACTAGCCAAGTATAGAAAAGTAAAATATAACGAAAGATATGAGTCTTGTAAAATTCCACTTCAGGCGCGATTAACATAACGAAGAATCATCCGTTCGGGCATTTCCTGTTGAATGGCGACATAGAATAATACGCACCGGCAAACAATGCGAAGTCTTTGCACATGGTATCGCGCGGCCAAGAGTTCACGGCTGTTGCCTGGGTTAGGGGTTAGGATTTCCGATATTATTTATTTTGGGGCCAAGGTTAACCACCTGACCTGATCATACTCCAAGTTATTTTAACTTGAATCACATAGACTTCCTCTATTAGAAAAAAAAAACAAAAGGGACGTCTCAAATATAGCATAAAGCTACAAAAATATTTATTGTTTCGAAAATTATCCTCAAATATCTTTTCAACTGAACTCACTTTAACTAGACTCACTTCAAATGATTTAGAATATAAATAATTTAAAATCTGATTTATCACGATCAAGTACTAATAATATACATAAGAAATTCTGAAAAAATCTATTGCGTATCTTGTTAATGTCGTTGCTTATTTTGCAGTGTATTTTTTTAAATGTATTATCCTTTGCGTGACACCGTGGCAAATAAATTTTCCTAACGATCGCGCGCAGTAACTTGTGCTGGCATTGATTTTATCCGAGTATAACATCTGGGAGCTTAGTGACAGGTACTGTGCCGCAGCAGTTGGTAACCGCCCATGGAGAATGGGAAGCTGATGGGTGAGGAGCGAAAAGGATGAGGAAAGTCGGTGGTTATGGTCAAAACGCACAATAAATAATAATAATTGCCGCTACGTGTTTGCACAATGCAGCCCGTCGCTTAGGCTGCTACATCGGTACAAAAAGATGGCTCGTATAGGCCATAGCTATGACTGCAGTTATGCTCGCGCGCTGGAAGGAAGCGGCGATTTTTCTATGAGGAGATTAAACGATCCTGCTCTCCCTCCTGTAGGCGAGAGAGAATTTTGCGTTGAAAGAGGAAGAAACCATTGAAACGTGAATACGCGACGAGAAAAAGCGCTTTTAAGAGTAATATCGCGCGGATATTTAAAATTAATGGTACGTAAAATGACCGCACAAATTTTTTAATCCCATATTGCAAAATTTTCGCGAATATGGATTACCAAGTTTATGGAGTAAAATATTTTTCATGCAAATGACGCTTGGTGCGCTGAGAGCTGTTTCATTGCAATACTCGACCGGTGACCCTTTTCGGGATTAATTAAAGAACCTTGCGGCGCGTTCTTGGAAGAACGGTGACTACAACGGCCGGTGTCGCTGTCGGCCAGCACAGGATCGCATGTTTCGGTCTAAATTCTTCGTGGTCTACATCGGTCATAAGAAAGCACCAATTTGGCGTCGGATGCACGAAAGTCCAACCACGTCGTTACGAAAATGCTCGAGCAGTTTTCCAAGCTCGTCAGAACTCGGTCAGAGAAGAAGAGAGAAAGAGAAGAAAAAGAGGGAGAATACCGGTCACACAAAAGAACCGCGTACGGATATGAATTCTTATTTTACCGATGAGGTAAAATATTGAAGCCGGTCGCATCCACCGGGGTGGGTCCACATCCATAAATAAGATTTCATCGTGTAATACGTAATATCGCGTGCGCCCTATCCATTGTGTATTTTTATCTTCATTCACTTTGCATAATTTCGCCCGCGGACCGCGTACTCGCCCTTAAATCGAGCCGCGGCGTCGTTCCACGTTGCGTAACCGAGAAAGATTGATCGATAACATCGATATTTTTTTTTTTTTTTTTTTTTTCGTACGAATCTAGTACTTCCGACTAAATCATTGTGAACAATTTTTCAATTGTTGTCTTACATAGGAACTTATAACAAATTAAGTGTGTATTCTAAGTCAATAACAAAGGCATTTTGTTTTCTAAAATGTTCGATGTTAAACAGTCAACGGAGTCCTTATTCAAAGATCAAAAGCTATGGAGAACCGCTAAAACTACATTCGCACTATTCGTTGAATGCTACTACGTGTTCTTTTTCCATTCTAGTCGTAAAAAAAATATATGAAAAAAATGCGCGCAGTGAAATTCCCTTGGGGAATACCGCGTTAAACGAGGGAATTAAGGCAGCTGAAGGGCGCTTGTGGTTTTTCATCATTCTTCATCTTTTATTCGAAGTAGAAGCACGCGATTCTCGGGACTCGGAGATGTCGGTGATGCCACGTTCCTAACGCGTATAAGCATAACTAGGTAATCTAGAAAATTGGCGAATAAATCTCGCGAAGAAGCGCATGCACTATCTGTAAAAAAATTTGTAAAAAAAAGCGAAACACATAAACGAATCTACAAAAATTATATTTTATCATTATCTATAAATTCATTTAGAAATGTAAAATATAAAATATAAACTACTTTGTTATATTCGAATAATTGAATTTATAAAATAATCTAAATTCCAATAAGAATTTCACTTTCCGTTAGCATACATATACAGACACGTAGGTACTATTCCCGACGATATTGCTTGCAAAACTCGCTATTCCACATCGCAAGACTGCATCGAGCGGAATAAGTAATCCAATCGGAAAGAGAACGGATCTTTTTGACTATTTACTTCGATTCTTATCGCATCGAGATTCTCTTGTGCGAGATTGCGCGATTTCCTCGGGGAAGAGTTCAGTGTGCAAGGGATCGGTTCGACGCGCGGAACCCCCATTCTAATGTTTACCATTTATCACGGAGCTCCAGATTGCCTTCCGGATGACAAAGAATCATGTGTAGGTTGCACTCCTTCTCTACTCTCCGTTCCTTTATATGACGCCCTTTTTTATTTTGCGGAAATGCGTGCGTGCCGGTGCATAACTTTCAGATGTCGTGTGGGCTTTATCGCGCGGACACCTGTCCTACTTACAGACTCGTTATTATCGGAACCTCTTATCTCGTGCCTCTGCCAATCTTTTCAAAGTGAAGGATTGCATCGTCGCGTTACTCGCCAGCTACTCGCCAACTTGTTTTCACAGCAAAATTAATAAAAGAAAGAAGGTAAGTATGCGAGAAACGAAGTGTACATTAATTCAATTACGTTGAATTCCCCTATACAGTTCCTTTCACTTTCACACAAACCCAGATCTAGATTACTGAGAATATAGATAATTACGTCTGTTAAAAAAAATGAATTTTTATGAAAAACGCATGCACTTAGCCTGTAAATGATTTTCTTAAATAGCAAATCATGTCGCATAGTTAATTCATTCGGACAATTCGTATTATTTTTTGTCGTACTCTTTTTTTTATGAAAAAATAATTATTAAAAATGTAATGAGTCGATTTTTAGTTGCTTATTATCTCATTGTATTATTCAATAATCAATTTTCACACTGGAAAAATCATCCCTCAATTGCATAGGGCGTTTCATAGCTGGATGCGCGTCGGGCGGACCATCGAAAGCATCGAATACCTATAATTAAACATATAGAATCAATTATATGATGGGGCTGAGAAAAAAAATTTCTGCATAGTCGATGCTATCCAGTGCTCTGTGGCATGCACGACGCACGTACGAAATAGCATTTAGTTAGGCCCAGTTATGGGATCCCGCTAGATTAGGGGTTATTAGGTGTTGGTGTCCCTGTGTTTCGAGTACGGCCCCTTACAGAGTGCTGTTTAGATCGGGCGTGTGTGTGCTGTGTTTTCGGTTTCGACGTTTTTGGGCCTCGCGGTCCCTGGCAGCCGCGTAACGTGTTATTACATGTCTGGCGGTCTGAGGGCCAAGAGGAAAGAAGAGAGCACGAGAAAAAAAGAAGGATCAGGAGAGGAAGGAACGAGAGAGCAGGATGGTGCGTGGCTCCACCTCAACTACAGCAACCCCTGAGCCAACTAAATCGAGGCCCGTTGTACCTCGCGGGCACAGAGTGCCATCAGTGTCTCTCAATAAAGATTATACAAATTGCTTAAAGACTCTTGGAAACGATTGCAGTATGTCCTCCTTCGGACGCCTCATCGATAAGAGAAGATTACAGAGAACGAAATAATGGCACATAATGCTTAGGTTGCAAATGTAGACAAGTTATAAAAATAGATATTATTATTATTGAATGTTAATAATATTAAATTTTATTATTATTAGTTATTATTATTATTATTAATAGTAAGTTATTAAGTAAGTAAAATCGAATGTTTAGGTCTTATGTTAAACATGGAGGGAACGGACTGACATTTCTATCATAGCTGTTATTTTACGTGTATATCGTGGAATAAAAAATAAGAGTCTATTATATATACAGGGCGAACGATGAAGGGGAGGCACTTTTAAAGGAAGCGCGATTAAAGGAAGCCTCGATCGTTCTTTCATGGCTATGATGAATTTCGTCATTTCGCTAAAACAAGGCAAAAGCGCAGCGATGCTCTGGGCGAATCTTTATTATGCGAGGATAGGGTTGCAGGTCGTTATATTATTCAATAGCTATGGAGTCGGGGAGAAGAAGCGTTTCTTCCAAGAAGCCGATGTAGTTTCAGATAATAGACCGGTGAATTGGGATATAACGTGTCTTAAATTGTCTAATGAGTGTCCGAAGGGTATTACGAGTCCAAGGTCACTCTATTTTTTCACAGAAAGGACTATTATCTTAGAAATGCATCGAGATAAAATATTAGTGAGATTAAATCTCAATAAATTGTGCTATAAAAAGGATCTGTACTTCCTATAATTTTCATACTATACGCTATGAAGTCATCATGTTTTTGAAAAACATGTTTGTCAACAGTTTGAACTATCAAACAATTTGTTATTCATCATCCTTTATCATTATAGTGATAAAGACTCTCATTTATCGAATATATGTGTAAAGCGAATATATTTGAATATATTTGCGGTTTTTTAAAAATAAAATTATTGAACTTGAATTTCGTTCTTTTGCAACGAAAGATTCTTCCTATGGCCGATCGTATTTTGAATCCTTCGCAAAGATAGAATAGGCAATGCGTCTTGTTGAGAAGAAGGGAACTAAAGGCGCGCGGGATTCGATCGATTTTTAAAGTAACCGCAATATTTGACAGCTATAGACCATGGTTTTGGCGCCACCTGTTTCACGACCCTCCGCCCTCCACTCATATACACACACATACACAATAACATAATGTATATATATGCATATATATGCGTTTCACGACTCACACACACACGTACGAGAGAAAGAGGGAAGTAGAATCCACTGGCGCGCGTCTGCGGTCCATGAGTAACTGCACCATGCCGGAAGACACGCCGCCAATAAGTGAACATCAGTTGTGTTCAACACCCTCGCTTTGTTCCACCCTCATCGCGCGCTTACGCACCATTCTGAAATCCAATGGCCCACGACATGCCGCAACGATCTCGATTCCAAGGCTGTCAAATCTATGCGATCAATTCAGTACTTCAGAGCTTGTATTTTTTAAAAATAAAACTACTCCTATGAACGCAGAAGAAAGTCACGTATCGAAGAAACGGATCAATATAACTAATAATCTGTAGATTCATAAATTGAATAAATTATCTACTTTAAGATTATGTTCTCTCTCCTAAAACTAATTATTGAATATTTATTAAAAAATTTGTCAGTTTGTAATTATTTGCAGTTACAAAAATAGGACAAGAATCAATGCTACATTGTAAACAAATTGGTTACGGAATCCACCTGACCGTGAATAGCTGAACGAAAGTTGAGTACGCAAGAAGGAGAATTGAGTTGACAACGTCAATGATGTATGTAGGAATGACCTCGAAGTCCGTGGGCGAGACCCTCCTGCGAATATATCGAGGCCTTTGGACGACATTGCGGTGTTATATGCGTAGTGTGGCACGGAGAGACATTGATTTATATGAGCCGAGAGTCAACGGGCTCGTAGAACATCTCGACCTTCTTGGAATATCCTTCGGCAGCGAATCTGCCACGAATTTTCCAAGCAAACTCTTCAAAGAAATGACTTTTTTTCAAGGAATGAGTCAGCTAAGCTGTTTTTTCATGAAGAAAAAATAACAATTTCCAACATTTTAGTCAAATAGTATTTTTTCTCAATTGTAAATGTGTAAAAAATTATTTTTTGTCTATTTGTTTGTATATTAAATTTAACAATATAATTTAAAACATTTTTTCTACAAATATGATTATAATAAAGTTAATAACATTTGCTCTATATTCAAAATGTACCACAGTCGAGAAAACTCACGCCAAAATCGAATATTATGTTCGCAGAGGATCGCAGGTTAAGTTCGGGGGTTAGTTTAGATAGGAATTTACGTATCGACTCGATTTTGACGGAACGTGGACATTATTTATTTTAACCCCAGCAGTATGGCCGATCGGATGGGACGATGGGTGCATTCTTACCAGGAGTCACGTATCCTAGAGGTGGTCGGAGGGGTGACGATGGAAGGCGATATATTGGCATACCTAAACCAAAAAGAATTTCCAACGTGTACGTATCCTCGTTCATCGTGGACTTTGTCCTCCTCGTTTTCTCGAAGCGCACGTCTTTCTGTCTGTCTATCTTTGCTCGTTGTTGGTCAGACTTCTCGCCGAAGCAACACGCTCAATTGCGGATGTCGAGGGTGTGATAGATGTCCTTCCGGCGTAGGAATGCGAGACGAGCCTGATGGAATGGAGGATGACACGTAGCGGAAATATTCGCGATCCCAAAATACCGATTCAGGAAATTCAACGTATACAAGCATTTTTTTGCAAGTTATTCTAAAAGTTGCAGAATTTCTCACATTTTGGATAAATTTAATCAAACATTAATCATGTTTGTATAATTTTAATCGAATTAAATTAAATAAAACTTTATAGTATTATAAGAACTAAAGAACATTGAAAAACAATCAATGATATTGTGAATCGAACATACTTTTTCATGAGATAATGCAAAAGATGTTTTTTTTATCATAAAGAAATGTTGCTTATCATATTCGATGCGATGAACATCTTGCGAATAAAACACGAGCCAGGCGTAGGCCGAAGTATAATCCAGGGTGGCACATAAAGCGACGTTCATCACGTACAATAGACAGCCATGAAGCAAAATGTTGAGCCGCGGCCGTAAACTGGAAATATGTCAAAGATAATAAAACAATTAGCCATAAAACATAACGACCCCCGTATGTGCCGTATATCCGATGTGATGCTGCGCGGTCGGTGAAGAACGATGAATGCGAGCAGCGGGAATGGCGCAGGAGGCCACAGGATGGCACGGCGATTGTAAGTGGAAAAAAGTCACCCGAAACAATGAAGCGAAGGGAGAGTATCCAACATCGATGTCTCGGGGAAGGAAGGGATTTACATATGTTTTCGTGGTAATAAGTGTTTCTCCTACAATCCTGTGCGTATTTCATGTAATCGCCCTCGAGATAAATATTGCCAGAACGTGCCAAGTAAATCGACCGTTTCCATATGCGTTATAAATGCATTATGCGCCGATTCAACGACTATCACATGCCGTGGTTCGATTCAATGACTATTAATGACGAATACAGGTAGTGTGATCGAGTGGATTGTTGTAAGTTGGAGTTAAATATGCCACGAAATAAATATAAATCGAAAACGGACTTTTCTTTCGTTGATATTAGTTACGAAAGAATTTTTGAGAAAGTGAGAGTAGGTTTGCAAAATCATGTCACGAACTCAAGGTCGTTCGAATTTCAGTCGAGAGAATAGGACGGCGAAAGAAAGAGGGAGAAGACGGGAGCCTAAAGGAAAGACCTTGGTCGAAGTGCGACTAGCGCGGCCGGAATGATAAATCGCTCGCGACGAAAGAGTCGCGAAAGAGTATTTAAACGAGACGATTCTCCTCGGACGCAGTGAAGAGATTAAAGCCACCGAATAAGTAATGTAGCTCTTAATAACAGTCACGTTACAGAATCCGGATCATAATCGCCACGGATGTCAACGCAACTAATTGCAGAGAGCATTATCTTTTACATGGCGCGCTCTTTAATAATTACTTCGTTTTTGTTTCTTTCAATGTTATTGATAGTTTCAATCATATATCGACTTGTCGAAGAAAATAAGGAGAGCAAGAATTTTAACTTTCGTAATATTAATTATCTTCATTTTATGTAGAGTCAGATTTCTTATTTAGCACTTTTATTGAACCAAATATTCATTTACACAAGTCTTCTGATAATTTACGTCAATATCGTGTTGATGATTACGGACGAAGGAAAAGAAACGGCTTTGAGGGTACATTTATTTCGACAGCTTGTCAGCTCCTAATACAAAGTGAATTCCTCGAGAAAAGAAAATGCGTTTCAGGACCAAGGGGGAGAAGGCTATCGAGCGAACCAAGGGATTCGTGGTCCTTTTCCGGCAGGGTATACACACGATGCACGGTCGCGCTGCATCAGCTAGGCAGTAATGAATTCGGAGATAAATGGCCGGAGATACCAGCCAATATGTAGAACTGTCGTTCCTTCGTTCCGTTCCTCGGACGCTTTATCGCCCGGGAGAGAAAAGAAAGGAACAGGAATGGTCTCTAGCAACTACCAGTCGCCGCATAACGTCTCCTTCCACGGGATCGTGTCTTTAACATATGAAAACACGTTGTCAGATAGCAGCCGCCGCGGGGTATACCAGTTCCGCTAACACACGGATCTTTCCTGGTGGGGAAATTTATTAGACCGGAATACGATTTAGAGTTAACTCTGCGGACATCTTGCCCTCGTGTTGTTTGAGCAAAACTGGTTCTGCAATCGATACACTATTAATACACATGATGTTATTCGCACTACGATCTAGAACTAGACGCATTTCATAACTGCAAATATCAATTCTTCTGCTACTAAAAAATAAGTTTCCTCCGAAAACATTAGATCTAAGCGGTTTTCCCACCATTAAAGTAAATAATTTTTTCAAGTAAATAATTTTTATTGTGATAGTTCAGGATTAAAATAAAGCGTGCTGGAATGGCGGCATAATTTTGTTCGAGTATATAGTAAAAAAAAGTGGAGAAAAAGGAATTAAAGAAAGTATATAACAACAAACGAGGAGACAAACGCAGCTCATCTCTTGCGATTCTTTTATAAGTTGTACAGGCAGGTCGATGTAATAATACCGTTCGACACAATGCATGGTAACATACTGTAACGGTTTTAGAGAGAGATAAAGCAAGGAAGCGAGAGAGAAGCTTCGCCTTTTGCCACTTGGTTCGTTTCCGGGATCGCGTCTCGAAATAGAAGTTGCAAACCACGACGCATCATTCTCGTTTTAACGCAGTTTTATGGCCTGCCTACGAGCTATCGGTTCGTTTGACGGCTATGAATCTCATCGTCGCCATCAATGTGGGTTTTTGACCACCGGCTGTCAAGCTCTCCGTACTCACGCGATTTGCGTACTTCGAAACCGAGAAAACGTCGTCGTAAAATTTATACAGCCAAACGGTATATGTTATTAGAAACATATCGGGTTTAATGCATTTGAAAGAAATGACAGCAGAAATTCGCAAAAAAATACATCACATTACAGCTTTCCACAAATTTAAATTTCGCTTAATTTACAACGAGAAAGTTTTCACAAATATTTTGAAGATTATAAATAATTCTTCTTAAAAAAATGCTGTCCTTATCATTATGACAATCCGTCATTATATTGTTACTCCAATCTTAGCAAATGCAAATGATGGATAGCAGATTTGATCTTCCTTAACGTTAAAACAACATCGCATTACCAAATGTTGCCAAGGATGTAAAAGAAAGTTACGAGCAGTGGAAGTTACAGCATTGTCTGCAGACCACTTTACGAAGTTCTGGTTCTCCTTATCAAGGCTCGGAGAAATGGTGACTCGACTGAGCGAACTAGCTTGTGACAAATCTTAGCGGGGATGCTTAAGCGCATAAAGCTCTCTCTTATCCCGAAAGGCGACGGTAGTCTTGGGAGGGTGAGACGTTGCTATATTTTCCATTTCATGCCGCTCATCTGTTCCTCCATCTGAGAATTTCGGTATACGAGTTTTTGGAGTCACAATATACGCTCAAGAGAAGAGAAACAAGTAAAATGATTCTATTAATTTTTCCATCGGGAGCGGCACTCGTGCATGCCACCCCACGCTTCACGTGACATCATCTTTCAGATCTTTCCCCGCCGTTATTCTGTTGCAAAATCGTGTTCCAAATATTCTTCAGTTATGTTACGATTATAAACACGTTGCAATGTACTTAATATTGATAAAAAATCACCAATAGCTCTGTGCGTTACAAGATTGTTGCAAATCAAACATCTTCCATCTCCGTATATATAAGTATGTATATTTTATTTATTATATCAATTACGTTTCTATTACATGATTTAAAGATATAAGGGTACTTCAAAATATCAAGGTAGTAAATCTCCCGTTACCCTGATACTTGAATTTCCTTGTACGAATTATATGTACGATTATCACGTGATCACTATAACAACACTTAAATCCTACAGCCAAGTACTAGTACTGCCATGATCTTGAGTTATTTGCGTTTCCCTTCTGGATGAGATACAAGTCGAGGCCTAGCCAAGATATATACCGACAAAAGAGGCAAAGTATACGAAACAGAATGAACCTAAACTAAACATCGAGGGCTGAACGCGAGGAATGGAGGGAGGGGACCAAGAGGCGCCACCGTGACCTCCATCGACCCCAAACCATCCGTCACTCCATAGAATCAATGTGCCAGGAACGAAAAGGGCCGGGTCACGAGTCCGAGCCAGCCGAGGAGAACTCTCGTGTCCCTTCCCTCCCTTGTTCTTCTCTTTTGTCCATGCGGAGATTGTGCTCTCGCTCGTCTTCCGACACCATTAGATCCGCCGAATTATAAGGAGCAACGTCTCACTGCCATTTTTATTGGAATACGAAATGAATCTCGCGTGTCATCAACAACTATTGATAACTCGGAACGAAACATGGCCAGTATTATGTACGAAATGATTTTGCTTCGGCTTCAGACAGACCGGACGTGACATTCGAATTATCGCAAAGTGACTCATTCCGTTTTTCTCTTCTCGATATTTCCTTCTCCTTTCGTCGGAGACATTGCTCGGCTGTAGAAATACTTTCTATCTTCGCGCAATACGCCGCAATGTGCGGATTGTCTCGTCGCCGCCGTCGTTCATTATAATTTGTCTCCCATAGTCAGCACCGCGACCTACACATCGTACCTCGCAATGTGCGCTGGCACTACCTGCTTATATCTGCGTGTGCCGTGAGCCGAGGTTATTAGAGGTCCCCTATGCGTTTCATTGTTTAACGACAAAGAGAGGAGGGAACAAAGGGGGTCCCGTGGCTTTTTCTGCGCGTGGGCGCAAGGAGAGCCGATGTGTCCACGTGTGGTTAGGCAAGTCTGAAGTCACCGCCCTAACACATAGGTACATCTCGCCGTACGCTCATCTCAGAACACCGCAGAGGGGAGGCGAAGAGCGAAGCCAGACAGAGAAACGGAAAAGAGAGACAAGTCACATTCTCTTGAAGGGGCTTCAATTAATTCTACATGATGAAAAAAATAAGTTTGAATACGCCTTTGTATTTATCTTTTTTTTTCCTTTCATTCAAAATAACCATGATATTAATAAATAATTGATAAAAAACAATGATATTAAAAGGCACAGTTAATTTGTAGCATTAACATATAAAACAACAAAAGTCACATAGATTGTAAAAGCAAAGATGCCTTTTAGACTCCTGACAACGTCACATCCGGTTAATTTTCTTTACCGGCAGATTTCTTCGCAGTGGAGGTGTGGCGAGGTGCATCCTTGAGTGAAGAATCCATGTCTGAGTCCTCCTTCGTGTTTTCCCTGGTCCTCCGCCCCGACTACACGGCGACTTCGTCAGTATCGATAAGAGCAACACCTCCACATCCGCTCCTCGCGACCGACTTGATCTGACCTTCAGTGTGATCGCGGTTGCATTGTGGTCCACCATCTCTTTTCTGTGCTCCTTTCCACCTCCTTATAATCACGATCTCTTGAATTCACGGCGTCATCGTGTTCGCAGTCGGTGCGTACGAGGGAAAGACTGACATGAATGGAAGGAGTGAATGGGTGAACCAGGGTGAATGCATTCGAATTACGACGACGACGGGTTTCTTCATGGTCAAAGGGAGGGAAGCGGGGACAGAACAAGAGAGAGAGAGAGAGAGAGAGAGAAAGAGAGAGAGAGAGAGAGAAGTAGGACGGGTTCAGAGACAGGTCAACCCGGTACACTCGGCACGACGTGTTTACAAATTGTCTAATCTCGTCGACAAATCAGTACCAGGCCTGTTTTTCGTGCCCTCAGGGTGTACCCCCTCTCTTTCCTCGCAGTATATCGGTGTATACATGCTCGGTCCTCGAACGACAGCTCTCAAAGAGTCGAGGTTCATAAAATCTTGGTGGCTTCCAGAGTTCTAATCTTTAGATGGACAAGGCACGTGTCGATGCACATTTGTGAGACATGACAATAGATGTATGCAAAGCAATATCAACAGCCAGTTTCAAAAAATGTTCTATCTTAATTTAAAATTATAGTTTCTGTTGTTAAATTACAGTTAAGATTTACAAATAACTGAGTCAAGAGTCATTCAGCGACCTTAGAGCTAAATATACTTTGAAAACATTCACCTATTTCAAAGTTTATGTATACAGTTATAAGTTCAAATATATTCTTTAGACCATATGATCACTTGTTCGAAAAATTAGAAACGGACGGCAACGCAAACGAGCAGCCTCTGCCGTTCGTTCAGCTTCTCAGGTATGAGAAGTATAGTACGAACGCGACGAAACCGCAAATTAAATTAGCGAGTTGTAGAACGACTCGAGGCGGACAAGAAAGCGTTGGCTGCCCACTGTTTAACCCAGCTTAATTACCAATTAGCCAATAAAAAGCCACTGTACCCGGTCGCGCATTATGGCCGCCCTTAAGAACCCGTGGTTGCGCGTACCAAATGAACGAACGCTGTACTTACATGATCGTCTAAATGAAAAACGAGCTTGTATAATTATAACTGGCAAAGCAACAGACATATCGCAAGAGAGCTTCTTTCCACCCAGACTAGAGTCTTCTTGCAGCAAGTCGATACCAGAAAAGATCCTAAGGGTGTCCATCCTCGTGGATGAGCGAGCATGAAACGATTAGTGACTTCTGCATGTCTTTCTCATACTGTCCGTTACACGTTTATGCCCATTAGGAATTTACACATTCCTCATAACGCATTGACGTTCATATCTATCCAGTGTATTAAGTGCGTTTAATCAGAATACGGTTTAATTTATCTCCCAAGATATACATTTCTGTATAATATGTTTGATCAAAAGATCTGTTTTTAAAATTTTGTTAATAAATGTATTCGTTTTATATTCATTCCGAAGATAATCCATCTGGTGCGATAGAAAAAAAAATTCCATGCGGAGGAGGAAGAGGAGGAGACAAAAGAATATGGAGACTCTCTCTTCTCGTTCCTCAGGGGTTCTGATAATTGCCGTGCTCTTCAACTGTTATTATTAAGCCGATATTTTACCGAGGGGACACACGTTCGCGCATATAATTTAAGAAAGCCTCTAATTATGGGTTTAGTGGATATGCGAACCGAACGAAGCGGGGGAAGCTCGAGTGAAAAGAATGGAGTTAGACAGTGCCAAGGAAAGGGCGAGGCTTCGTCGTGGGCCTTGCACTCTCGATTCGCCTACGCATTGCATCAGCCCGGGACTTTCCTTTTGTATCTTAATAGTAGTCATACAACGTCACTGGTATCTATTATTTTAACGATTATCGCCCGCCAAGGGAAAGAAATATGAATTCCGACGCGTATCGAGCAAATTTGTAAATGCCATCTGTTAAGTATGTTATAAGTTCCTCGATGCCGATTTAAAGATGATTGTAACTCACGTAGGCAATTTTATACAATTTCAATGCGGAAAAAGTGTTCTCTTTTATTATTAATTCAAAAACTTCGAAGAAATTGTTATAGAAATAATATTAGAAACAAATTTTACTGACAAAGATACGAACTATGAAAAAAAAAAATTTTTTAATATATCAAAAATCAATTCGATCAATAGCGATGAAGGACAATAATAATCCAATCGAAAACGAATCGAAACGAGAATCGTGACGGATCGTCAAAAAAGAAGATGAGATAAGCCTTTGGCTCCAACGTTGAAGACGTCGTGTCGCCGTGGCTCATTGTAAGTACGATCGACCGCGGGACATCGGGAGCGCGTCCCTTCGTCTATCTAGCACCTCTATCGATCGCGGTTTTTGTTCGGGGACACGTTGCACGAATTATCGTGCGCGGTTATAAATGATTGTTCGAGGAGCAGACGGGCGATCTGACAGTGAGACGAAGATGGCGAAGGCGGAAGGGGAGGAGGCAAAGGAGGAAGAAAAGAAGGAGAAGAAGAGATGCGGATCGAGGCGGTGGCGGCAGCAGCGGTTACCTCGCGGCTCGTGTTTCTCATAACTCCGGACCCCGGCAGGGCAGAAGAAGAGGAGCTTTTGAGTGACGTGAGTATAATGACGCGCCTCTGCACCGAGGTACGTATAGTATACCCGGCTCGAAAAACGTCGACGGCGCAAAGGGAGGATGAGAGGAAGCACGGCCGCGTCTTCGTACATGCCTCGGGGCACTTCCCGCCCAGGGAGCAAGGTGGAAACCGTAAGGTGAGATAAGGAATCTGCGATTTAATCGCTCCTTACTGATCCCACCATTAGACAGTGAACGAACTGTCGAGGAGCGAGGTCTAAGCATTCGCCGATCGAGATACCAACGGAGTTTACAATCAACGATCGAGCATACGGGCAGATCAATCGAGGACGACCACGATCGCCGTCCGCGCAGGACTTTTCCATGGACCTCCGTGCGTTAGTATCGACTTAACTGGCGTGTTTTCTCACGATCTAATCGATCGAACAAGACTATTTAAACGCACGTCCATCGTTCCATCGTCGCCGGCGCTCCTCATCGAGCAACTTGCTTCTTAGTGAATGTCCCAATACGACAAAGTTGGCAATGACCGCCGAGTTGATTCCTAAACGGGTTACCGTCGCTGCGAATGTGTGTCAGCCGCTGCGAGAGCGAGAGCGAATCATTCTCTCGACGTCGTTCAGAATTCAACGCTGTCCTTGATCCTTATCAAATTACCGATACTCATCGCAATCCCTTTAGTAAACCACACGTGTCCAGTCACCGATTGTGAAAGCCGTAAAACACGATTACATTTAAAATATATCTAAAATATATCAGGATACATTTCAGTTTATGATCATAAACATTAACTTATTCAACTGCGACGAAACTATCATTGCACTAAAATACTAGTAAAAACTATATGGCTTGCCACCATCATCGACGCCAGGAAACGTGGCGGAGACGGTCGGCAATACATCGATGTTTGTTTTCTTGTGGGCGGGCCGACAAGTCGAGCCAGCGAGCTGACTCGTGGGTAAGGTCCGGTTGCAAGTCACGAGCCAACAATAGTACAAATAATAACAAGCCCGTGCGGAGGTCTCCACTGTGGAGGAATCGTTTCAGCAGTGGCTACTACGCTACCCCTGTAAAGCTTCTTTCACATTAGTAATACGTTGTCCGTGTCTGGCGTTGAGCAAATCATTCTTGCCGCTAACATTATGTCATACATCAAACATTCTGAACAGACCACAGCCGCAAGAGATTCCAGAATCGATGATAGACTGCGTTAAGATAACGATTCGCGTGTCCAGACTGAAAATGAAAAACGTAGTCGTTCAGGCGGCTATGAAATAACTTTAAGAAATGCATAACCGACAGATTTTGGTGTGCGTGCATCTTTATCGGATCTATCGCGTTTCCAAGAGCCGCCAGTTCTACGAGACCGTGAAACCGAGCAGCGATGCTGCCCCTGTAGCTCTCTCGATGCCGTTGCAGTTGCTATCGTTCCTCTTTCGAGAGAGAGAGGCCCACCCACAACGCACGATCTCGGCTTGGACTCGCTACCGGTATTGAATCCGGCGCATTGTTTTTCTTCGGTCATGAGAGGAAGAAGATTATTTGCATCGGAGTTGAAGGCATCAAGTTGAGAGAGGAGAATGCTTTAGACCTTCCCCATGCTTGAACACATCCGTTAAAACTGTCCGGTTGTTTTCCGAGATGAAAAATACTTAAATATAAAAGAAACCCAAAGTCATGTAAGAAGTTCAGAATTTATTTATTTCAGATAATGAGAAAAACGGGACAAGGCGGTAGATTATGATACGTTACATTTTTGCAGAAAATGATAATAAAAACGCGCTACAACATCTTTATATATATATATATATATATATATATATATATGTATATAATTGTTTTCCACGTTTATTTCATATGAAAATGTATAGAAAATTTCTCTTCTCTAGAGATTTTCAATTTTATCTTTGCATCTATATTAAACTTAGAAAATATTGTAAAGCAATAAATTGTACCTTATTCTCTAGCATGAAAATAATTAGGTACAGATATGAAACAAAAGATATCACAAAAATTTTCTATAAATATCAGAAGAGACGAATCAAAATGTACAGAAATTTCGCATTATATGATGCGAAAGAGTGGGAAAAATAAAGAAAAGGGTGATAATATGGAAAAAGAAAAAAGAAGGGGGCGGGCCTCCCGCGCGTAATGGCACCTGATAGGAACACGTGGGTACGGGAGAAAGGGCCCTCTCCGAGAGAGGAAGGGATAGGTTTTAGTGGATACATGGGGTC
>NW_011627259.1:95175-129143 GCF_000204515.1 Acromyrmex echinatior | reverse complement strand
GAGAGGAAGGTATAGTTTATAGTGATTACATGGGGTCAGGTCTCGGCAATAAACCATCTCATGGTGGCAATGGCTATAAGATCGGGTCTATGGTTGCGACCGTTCATTCTCGTCTCGGTCTCGGTCTCAAAGCTCGACGAGACCAAGAGAGTTGCGCCTACGCGCGGGCGGAGCAGAAGCAAAGCGACTTTGAAAAAGCAAAAGGATCAGTCGACGAGGGGCGACCGGTATACGAGAGCAAAAAGCGCGTGGCTGCGCGGCCATACGATGGCACGGGGAGAGAGAGGGTGGTGGGAGATGGCGCAAGAGGGAGGACAGAACCGCGATGGAGAGAAACAGAGCGAAAAGAAGAGGGAGATATGACGAAGGAGGAGGGAGCCGCAACACCGGGAGCCATCCTACTGGAATTTAAATAATAATTATAGTGTTTAATATCATACGCGCGGGCCTCAGCATCTCTCTGGTATCCCCCCTCGTTCTCTCTCCCGCCGCCGCCGCCGTCACCGCGGCTTCTCGAACTCCTCTCGCGTCTCAAGACTCCTCTTCTTGCGGTACGGCGACCAGAAGCCCGCCGGCCGCTGTTGGTTGGCCGATGGATACATACCCGGTAAGGTTCTTCTTCTCTTCCCTCGTAACGTAGACACGTGCAACCGTATGGCGTCCAGCCTGACCGGCCCACAGTCTGTAATAAGGCGTCCGCCAGATTGGAAAACGATCATGGTTCCCTCGGGAACTCGCCGATATAGATGCAACCATGCGAACGAGCCTAAATTTGATATCTAAAAATTTGATATCTCGTTATATAGAAATTATCGGGGCCGCTTTTCGTTCATTATTTCTAAAAGAATATATGGATAACGTTTATATATGCAGCGTGTATGTATTCGTAAGATATTGATTTAACTCGATAGTGTATTCTATAAATGGATCTTAAGACCATTCGTATAGCGGATTAGCATTTGAGCATGGGACATCGAAAATTAAATTTTATTTAAAAATGTTATAATGATTCAATTATTGAATAACAGCTTCTTTTTTTAATTACAGTTCAATCTATTAAATAAGAAAAGAAAAATGTGCTTGACTAAAAGCGTAGATCGAAGCATAGATAATTAGCCCTTAATTGGCTAAAGATGACAAGTCACTCGGCAAAAGCGATTCAATTACAATGTAAGAATAGAAATCAAGCGCCAGGTTTTCTTCAGGTACAAAGTACCGATGTGTGTCTGGTAGTCGCCACTGCTGTCACTTCGATGCTGCAAATGCATTAGTCGTGTTCTCCGGCGCTCCCGCTGACCACCAGGATCCCGGAAGACGGAGTGGTTTACCAGTCGCCGCAAAACGCTACCATTATCGCTACTTGCGGGCTTTACAGTCGAGAGAGAGAGCGAGAGAGAGAGAGAGAGAGAGAGAGAGAGAGAGAGAGAGATAAAGAGAGAGTGCGTTCTCTCTTTCGTCCCATCTCGGTGTCCATTCACGCACAATGCCGCCTGTCGTTATTGCCCTGCCACGAATGTATTAATAAAATTTATTGGTCGGCCTCCTGAGCGCGCAGCAAACGTTAATGGATTTCGAGCCACCGGTGGCCTCGCCGACGGCAGCAAACGACAGCAACGACAGCAAATGAGCCACTCGAGATGACTCCGGATGGTAACTCCTTCCACGCTTTAACGCGTTAAAACTTGACGGGAATGATATTACGGTACAGAACGACGTACGCGGCAAACGTCGACCACCTTGCACGTTTCTCTAAGAAACTTGTGAAAATCAATCGTGATGCACGAGCGATATGAGTACTTAAGCTTAGAGAAATTTCGATAACTGTATTATCTATTATTTAATATTTTAGCTGGCTATACATCTAAAAAAAAATTAGATTACTTTGCGTGAAATATATTATATTAATTGCCCATACATATATATTTAATTGTACAGGAAATTAAATATTTTCGTTACTTTAAATACGAAATGCCAATAGTGACACTTCATATTTAAAGTAATGTTATTTAACATAAACGGTCTCATTTCCAATATTATTGTAAATATTTTCGAACTGTCGTACATACAAGTGAAATATTGCTGTTCCAGAACATATCGATTTTTCTTTAAGAAAATACATTTTTTATTTTCAAAATGTTATCTTCTGTGCAAGAATAATAATAATAAAATAAATCTACGTTTAAAAATAATTTCTAAATACGTTTCGCGTGAAAATTTCCGAGGTGAGCGCGCGAATAGCAAAAACATCGATCGTCTTGCGAGACACGGTCGTTAAAGGTTCGACTCTCGTACAAATAACTTACATGACGCGAGTTATTCGTGAGCGGGGATAGGGGTGAAGGGGATGAACACAGACGGTCGCGGGGCCGAGTGAGAAGAAGAAGAGGAAAAACAAGAAGTCGACGAACGCCAGTACGTCAGTTTATCTTGTGGCATACGTCGACTATTAATCAACAGACCCTCCTAATCGCTTGACGAACCAATCGATAAATCAATAACTTTCATTCATCGTGCGGACGTTGAATAACCTAACGCTATATGCCGCGTGTCTAGGAGTTAAAAAGTTGCCCCATCGATATTTCGCTCCATTTCAGATGAGAGATCTAATCTTCATTTCGAGTCAAAATTGTTTTTTTGTTGTTGCATTTCTAACTTGGGACCTGTACGTTTTAGCACATAAGCTTCTCTTATAGCAAATTTTCTCCTTTAAAAAAAAAAGAGAAAAAAATGGTAGTTTGCACTCAGCATATTCAAACGGGTCCATCTGCTCTAAGAAAAAAATTGAGGATGAATGAAGCCTCGGAAGGGCAGTGACGAGCTCGTTATCCTTATTGGAGGCGAGATCAGAGGGTAATAGAAGAAACACAAGAGGAGAGATAATCCAGCTATTAGAGGTGTCCCCAGGAGATTCTAGGGGTCATAGCTTCCCGATAGATCGGGTCGTCGATGGACCCGCGAGCCGAGAGGTCACTCGAGGATACGTTGGGTTTGTCACGATGGCAGCTCCCAATTTGTCGTAACAGGCGACCGACACGTTTTTTTTCCAACTCCTTATCCTAAGACCCTACCTACCGCATCTCCTTCGAGTATCGCACAGTTCAG
Organism: Acromyrmex echinatior; assembly: GCF_000204515.1. The sequence continues at coordinate 126,041 of NW_011627259.1, read as the reverse complement.
GTCTCCCTAACTGAGCAAACTGAATCACATTGATTGACCGTCTGCTGGGTGAAAAACTGTCGCGAAGAGCATTTCTCCTGAGAACGCGCTTTTTGTCTGTCGCAAACAGAAAACAGGCGGCCCTTAATGGAAAGATCCGTCAAATGAGAATGCTCGGATATCTTTAGTGTACACCTTGTGCATTTATCATGTTGAATAACTATATCGCATAATCGTTTAATTTAATGTCAAGTTGCGAAAATGAATAACTACAGATGTAGTATGTTACGTGATTAAAACCGAGAAATGACGCAATAACGAGAAAATTGTTTAAAGACCGGAGGTGAGAAACGGTCGTAACACGAAACATGCAGTATAACAGAGCCGATAAAGGCAGATATTCTAACGACATCATAAGTTTCGTAACGGAACGAGCCGCGTTAGGTGGGTGATGGGTGAATAGTGGCGAAGTTTTGCAAAGTCGATCATCATGCTTTACTCCTCCTCGGGCACTGATCGATTCGCAGGATCTTGAATAAATTAATTATTCGACAAGTTAATCGAGTTAGTTGGCCAATCACAACTCGGTGCTTTATTAACCGCTTCCCATTCGCAATCTGCCCGGATTAAAGGCCACGCTAACCCGCGGCAATACGAGGTATCGTACGACTCAGTCCATTCAATCGGCATCAAATAATGAAGTAATTTCATCATGCTCCATCGATCGCCGATACAACACACGATTGTCGATCATCGCCAACAGACGCGGCACTAGACACATAATCACATCGTTGCGGCGAATAAAATTGACATTGTTGTTCGATGATCTTTCGAGCAGTCTTAACAATGTCTTGCTAAAACGCTAAAAAAAAGATTCGAAAGTAAAGTAAGTACTCAGATGAGATTCTTTACCAAGAAGAATGTTTTTAGATTTGAAGAAACGCGATAGAGATCGGGAAATTTCGGGCTGATTTCAATCACGACGTATCCAATAAGGAACATCGAACTTTCTTCTTTTCTGAAATCGTGACTGCGGGATTTTTCGCCGCTGGACGGGAGTGCAGGGGTGAGTAACACGATGAGAGGGGAGGGAGATGAGATGCGGGGGTAGAGAACAGAGGGAAGGGAAAAAAAGGTATCGCAAAGAGAAAAACGGCAGCACGTACACCCCGGTGAGTTCGATTCCACGAGTTTAGTTGCAGGACGGGACAGGGCTGCCGCGCGGTCACCGGTGATTAATGATCCAGCCAATCAGATATAGTCGCTCGGTGAGGTGGAACCGAGACGGAAGGCGATCGAACGGAGACGGAACACGGTGATGGGAGCAGAGGGGTGACAAGGGGGTTACGCGCGAGAGAGACGAGGGGAGGCAGAGGTATAGGCAGCGCCCTGTGGAAAGAGAGACGCCCGGTATATGAAAGGGGAAGCGAGATAGAGCGGGAAAGAGAGCGGACGTACAGGCTGAGAGCACACCGCGGTTGATATGTTGCGCTGTCACTGCTCTGTACCTGCGCCGGTGGGATGTTGCCTGGATTGTAATATTGTATTGTACTGTTTGTTGCCCTGGTGTTCCACCGACCGTCTGCGCAGTCGACAGGCTGTCCAAATAGCCGCCACCGGCTTCGACGTAGGAACGTCGGACAAACGCGCTTGCCGCCGGTATGCAATCCGGTCGCGTTCCGCGTTCACTGGTGTTACACCCGCTGCGGGGGATCGTCAGCCTCTTACACGCTAAATATGTTGCATGTTTCAGCGACAAGCAACGATCCTTCACGTCAATCCTCTTGGCCGTTGCGAAAAAAAAATACTCTCGCTTTCATTGCGTCGTACAGCTAGAATAAGTTGAGACTTTGGCGATCAATATAAATGATTAACTTTTTCTCGCAGGCTCGAAATTCTATTAATTAAAAAAAATAGTATTTCGTGCTTTCTTTAAAAGCATTAATTTTTTTATCAGTGATGGACACGTGACAATAAAGATATGTATAAAAGCAATGCGCACGCGGTAACAGCCTACATCCACTGTGTCTCATCCTAGTCTGTGGCTTAGTCATCTCGTATAAGAAATTAGCGAATGCTTGGCTAGCCGTTAGCTTGAACGAGTAAGCGATATTAAATGGCAGCCCTGTTACGTTGCGCGCGCGCGCAAATCTCTCTCTTTCTGCTTGCCGTTCCTTCCTCCGCTGTCTTCGTTTCCAACGTCTCTCGCAGCGACGTTGCGGTCAGCAGCAACCAACGCTCAGCCTCAACATCAGCTTCAACAGCGTATAATCTCGGTGGTTATTAATGGCGATGCTTTGGGAAACTGCTACCGGGCCCGCTCATTCCCCTCTCATCTTCTTGCGATCGTGAGCGCTATCTCTTCCCTGCCTGCGGTCCAAATCTCTTCTTCTTCCTCTCTATCCCGCGATCCTTTCTCGCTCTTTCCAACATACACGCATCCACTTTGCTCCTCTTCCATCTGGTTTATTCTCTTTTCCCTCGCCACTTCAACCCGCTATGAAACTGCATTCCAAGCGTCGTTAAACCTCGCCCCGCGCCTATCGAAAGTTCGCGAAACGCGAGCCTAAGCGCGAGTCGCTTTAATTGCCTGTCTATGCCTGACGATGCCTTCTCGGCGCGCGCAATCTCGTCCGAACGTCCTCGAAAGAAGCATCGCTTCTTTAGGAAGCGACCTCGATTAATTATCGACTCTTATTCACTTGCTCCAAACTGCCCTAAAAAGCGTAACGTCCCCATCGTGAAAACACTCTTTGTGTACGCTCGCTTTGTAGCTTAGCGAGAAATATTTTTCATGCAACTCGTATACAATATAAAGCGAATTAATTAACAAAATAAACAAAGCCAAGGTAAAAGGATACGTCTGATAAATAATAGTCCACCGAGAAATTCATGCGAGATAACACGTACTTATGATACTTGATATTTTTACACTTTTATGAAACGTTCTGAGACACATACATTCATACACATACAAGCACTACGGATATTCCTAAGTAGATTTGCTTGGAATGATACTTTACAGTTATAATGAATATTAACTGCTTTTAAAACAAATAAGAAATTATTCTTTCATACATTTATGCTTTTCGTGGAGAACAATCTATGACTTATAAATTACACATATTTAATTTCCAAATTTACAATTTCATATTTATATTTTACATTTTATATTTTAGTACACATACACAAATTATATACATTAATTTCTAATTTTAATATTTTTTTAGAAAGTAGATTTATTATATAAGAAAGTTATTATATGTATATTACATTTGGATAACTCAAAATTTTTTCTCGCTCATATCTATTTCTGTATCTTATAATTATAGCCACGGATATATTGCTTAATGCAATTGTAACAAGAATCCCGCACAGGCTCGATTCACAGATTTTCTATCCAAAGCGAAACAAGTCACTTGTAAATTGGTAGAAAAGAAAGAGAGAGTAAATCGACGAGTCAACCTGGACGATATAAAAGAGCACGGGAAGTTCATTTAACAGGTTATAAAAAGGAGAAAAAGGGAGCAAAGATGCTCTCTCTCGCAATAGAACCTTTTGCCGCCGGCATCAGTCAGTTTTGTTCAAGAGAGTGCCAGAGGATTTGGAATTGGGTGCTAGCTAGTTGGAGTATGTTAGGGCCATGGGCTATCGGTGATCAACCTCGGGGGTCGAATCCAAAGGCTTATCTGGCCGAGAGGAAGGCTTACCAGGATAAACGTTGGGAGGGCGCGCCGCGAGAATCGCTTGTGCTTAGGTTCTTTCGCGGGATCGACCGCAGGATCGTTCGATCTTAATCTGTCCGAACCTACGCCCATTGCCATGGTATTCTCTAAAAGGAGGTCGACCGGCATTAACCGTTCTCGAGTATGGACCACAATTCATGCGGTGAGTTGGCAAAGATGGGCCTCTGATTGAGTTCTCAAGGAATAACGATCTGAGAGCTGATAGGAGGCAAACTTAATAGTTGTCCGGTATTACGTATAGAAACATTCTTTATTGCATAATAATCGGGAAATCTTTTTATTTAAAAAAAAAATGTATGATAATTCTCTTTTTTATTACGATTCATACAGGAAAAATGTAAAACACAAATAAAAGTTTTTCCATTAGAATATACAAATATATATGTAAAACATGTTTGATATAATATGAGTGCTATCCAATTCTGTTTATGCGGTATTTATCTTCACCCAAATCAAAGGTTGCATAATAGAAATTTCTCCTAGAAGTTATTGTCGAGTCGCGTTTGTTAGATGAGTATTTGGAAACAGAGAGACGATTTTTGCGACGTGCGTGATCTATACAGTTGTAGCACACGGTGAGACTCCCGACTAACGCTTTCCTCCACAAGAAAAGATACGCACGTTGCACGCCGAATGGCTTACCGCTAAGTATTGTCGGTGGTCATGCGCGACTCATAAACGCGCCATCGTCGAGGTTTCTAATATCATGAACCACAAACAGCTTTCTCTCTCTTGCTGATGTAGGTATAGTAGATCGAATATATCAACTAGCATATTACTCCATTATTCATAATAAAAAAGTATTTATAGTAAAAAATATTTATAACTCTTTGTTTCAATTAATTATTATTTTCTATGTATTTATTCTTCAATAATTATTTTTTTTTTATATATCTTATTTAGCATAGATACAATAATAGATAAAATAATTTTAAACCAAACGTTTGTCAAATTCTCAACTTAGCTCACAGATAAAAAAAATGGTTCATCGTTTACATAATTCTTGCATAGAAAAATGTGATGCGATAATCGCAATTTATTATATTTTTTTTTAGAGTTCTGAATTCTGTGTGGAGAATAAAAAATTGTTTTTACAATGCATGTCATTTCATGTTATCACGCCTGCGAGTGTAATATTCTTAAAATAGCTCCTACGTCTTCCGCATTGGGCTACTTCGCGGCGCAAAACAGTCGTATTCCAAGGATCGTAAAAAGGAGCGCGCGAGCGCATCGATGAAAATGCTTCGGCTTCGAAAGTTACGCAGCATTCCACGTTACGCTCGTAGGTCATGAGGCATTCGCACGTTGTTTCTCGCTCAGGTGCGTCTACGACCGTCCAAATGGACAAGAAATGTTCACGTTTTGACTCGCGACTTCGATCATTTTCTGGTCTGTACACGCGCTGATTGACTGATGCCGATTTTCCGGCCCGCCAACTACAGGGATCGTCATTGATCGGGAAGACATTACGCTAGGGATCGCGGTAGCTTCGCGCGACTTCTTTTTCGCCACTCTTCGCTGACGATGATTTCGCGAGGGTGATTTTATGGTGAAATGTATAGCAACAATCTTGGGAGCGTCGAAAGGTCGGCAATCCCATGCGGTCCTAAGAGCGAAATACAGAATTCTCAGAATTTGCAGCTTATAGTAATTGTGAGCGGAAAACCAGAGTACATGAGGAGCACAAATCATTTTATGTTTCTTGGTAACCCACTTTCCTTACGGAAATTTAATACTAGAAGGTAGTGATTAATTATTTATTTTAAATATTATAAACACTTGTTCAAGGCTTTTACTCAAAATGACTCAAAATGACTCAAATACTCAAAATGAATAATTTTCAAAATTAAATTAGATTTTGTAAGAGTTATCCATAACACATACATAGCTATATATTTCAAATGTATATGTTATATATTATAAATAAAATGTATCGACAATATTAGATACTTGTAACTGCCGACATATTGTTGTCAGTGTGACTTGACAAATTAAAAAGTAAACGGACACTTAATCATTAATATCGCGCAATTTTTGGCAGCATTACATCTGCGCAGAATCAATCCCGCGATAACGAAGAGCTCGACATGGCAAAAGTGGTGGATGTCGACGTCAAACATGTTGGTAGAACGCCGGCGACAGTATTTTTACGAAAAAAAAAAAACGACAGCGCGGTGATCCAGGTGCGACGGTGTTTGCGTTAGCAAACCGTTTCCCGGACGGACAGGCTTCGTTGTGGCCGGGCGACACTGATTGCCAATCAATATGCCCATCTCGCTGGAGTCTAATTCGGCAACAATGTTGATCAATCAGTGCGCACACGGGCTGACCGGCCGGCCAGCCAAGCCGGGGAACTCCCGTTCCATTTCGCGTTCCGCTCGCAATTGCGCATCCACAACGACGAACGAATGAACGAACGAACGAACTAACAACGAACCGTTCTGCGGACAGTGGGGAGAGGGAGGAAACGCGCTACTTCCACCACTCTCTCGCTCTGATCATTTCCGTTTCCGGTCATACACCGTACAAACATCTAGCACTCCGATTTCTCGCCATCACCTGAGTCGCGTGAGATTCGCAAAGAATTACGCGATTACAATTACAGAAAGGTGAAACGTCACAGATTCTTCAAGATCTCAAAATTTTATTCTTTTTGCATACATTTCCGCTTCCAAAATGTATCAATGTAAGAAAATATTTGATAAAAGCTTAAGTAATAAAAGCTTAAGCGTATTTGCGTCATATCGTTTGACATTCAGCCTTCCTTCGTGAAACGTCAAAGTTTCCCGAAGGAGGTCAGAACGAGGTAACGAGAGTATGTCGCCCTTTAACACGCGTCGTTGGCTAACATACAAATAAGCCTGTTATGCTGTTAATTCGTTATTCTCGCAGCGACAAGGTAAGGAATCAAGGGCCGATTGAAAGGCAATCGTTACAACGAATGCCGGCGTATGTTGATGCACGTTTGTTCCCTTGACAATGCACATGTCAGCAGGATACAACAAAACATATTGATACGCATGGGGCCATGTTCGCACTCGATACAGTCGCGCCACTGATTGCATCTCTGTTTGTGCATTCGCACATTTCCAACGAGCGAACGGCGCGCTACTCCGTCACATCGACGTAAAAACGAAAATTCTAAACGATCACGTACGCTGGATCAGTTGACAGTTAGTAATACTTCTCGTGTCGCTATCGAATCGATTAAACCGTTGAGAATTATTCGAATAACATGTCTTCTGTTCTCAAATTGAAAGAAGGATAAGTATAATCATATCTGTTCGCACGTATGTCGAAGCAGACGAATCTTATAATACTCGTTATTATCCAACTCTGCCAATTATTAGAAAATGCCGTAATTAATCGGCATACTTATATCTCTTTATCTGACGTGACATTTTAATTGCAACACGACACGCGGCCTCAAGGGCTCTATAAGAGATCGAGATAAAATCTTAACTTCGATCTTGATATTAACGCATCGCGAGAGAAACGATTAATTAATTTCCAATTTTAATTAATTGGTGTTTCAAGCAAACTGCTGACTGAATCGCTCGGACATGCTGATCGATTCTCCTTACGGCACGTCAGAATCGATTGGTCGAAAGAAAACGGCCGCTAGACATAGACAAATGCTGCCCTTCCGCCGTCGTTACCGCGAAGGGTCAGCAGGCTAACCTGATATAGCGGACGCATATCCGCGGACTGGTCGTGGAGAAGATGTATGCCGACCGGAAGGCACCGTACCCGGAAACCATTACTGCCCCTCTAATTTCTTTACGATCACGATGCCATTGGTCACGCTCCCACTATGCCGTAGTTTACGGCCTAATCTCACGGTTGGGTCGCGGAAGGTTTGCCGAATAGCATTTTTTTCTCTCACGCCCGCAAATTGAGGATTTCCCTCCAAATACTTCAATCTTTGTAAAATCGCCGCTCATCTTATCATCGCGCTGCCGATCATTTTTCTTCTTCGTTTTCTTTCGAAAAATTACCAGCGAGTTACTATATAATCATTGGTACACCATAATTAAAATTTTTATGATAGATCTCATCGATTATAATAACAATCTATAAGGTTACAATTTCATTCGGGTTACAAAAAAATATTTAGGGACAATTTCATGGTCGAAGACAATGTGATTCAACAGAAATTGTGAAGTACCTGTTGATAAGAGAAAGATGATTGAAGACATGAGAGAGAACGACAAAAAGAGAGGAAAAAAAGAGAAAGAGATGCAGCGAAAGACAATGACTGGTATGGTGGTAGCTGATTCGTCGGTAGTGCTAGCAGATAGCACTGAATAGCTCGGGGCACAATGAGCCTATCAGATTATATTTCTATTTTCGACACGCGGCCTATCGCGCAATCCCATCTCTTCGAGGCGGCTACCGCGACGCTGTGCGCCATATACATGGGATACATGTCGATATATACTACACGTACGAACGCATACGCGTTACAGATCGCTGCGAAACATGAACAGCGTGTACGCCGCATCGAGCTGCATGGCACAGCAGGCACGCCACACCAGGCCAGGCCACGCCGCTTCGCGGGACCCATCTTACGTTGCCCGCGGGGCCCGCTGACGCTGATGCTGACTTCGATGCTACCACCGCTGCCACTCGCTGCCTCTATCGTGTACGTACGCGTATACACCATCGTAAGGACAACTACAAAACTTTTAGTATGCATATACTGCTCGAATATATCTGTGTCGACTCGCGCGATTAATAGATAAAATATCAGAAAAATGCCAGAAGTTACAACTCTTTATTGTCATCAAAAAGATTAAAAGAAATATGTTGAGAATGTCTCTTCAAATCCAAAACTATTTCATCGCGAATCATTATTTAACATGTAATCAAATCTATTATGGATCATTTGTTTCTTTCCAAGTATTCGCACCAATATCTCAACTCAAGTCAAATAGAGGAACGTACGGGAACTCGATGGCTAATGAATATAAGCAGAGCCGAACAAATGCCGTTTTTGATAGTTAATAACAAAAGGTACTAAAGGAGGGAGAGAGGGACAAGGATGCGACAAAAATAGTAATCATGAATGACGCTCTGGTCATTCGTTCAGATGAAACATAGCCGCAAGCATCGTAACCACGCGAAATACTTTCTTTTTGGTATGCGGCCGGTTCCGAAGCATTCTTCGATTCGAAGGAGGGCGCTGGTCATGCCGTTCGCAACTCGGATCTTGGTGGTAGCTCTCAGCTATTCCTACGAGACCGCGCAATTCAATCTGGGTCCTCCGCAGCCGGAAGGATTCGCGATATCAGGAGACAGCGCGGGCGCCTTTCATATTACGAGGTGCTCTTAAAATGCACCGATGAGCTCCCTTCGCTTTTTCGCATTCATTGCCCAGGCAAAGTTACGTTCTAAATCGCGAGGGTGATGACCACACCATGTTCGTCGTACGCGTGTACGCACGCATGCATGTATGCGTGATAGGTATGGTGGGAGCAAAAGAGATAGAAACAAGATGGAGAGGTTGAAGAAAGAACAGAGATGGAGAGTACTCGAACCGCTTTCTTTCCTTCGGGCGGTGCAGCTTCTCCTGCAACGTGTACTACTACGCCCCTCTCATCTCGTCTTTACCTTCTCTATCCCCTGTTCTTATCTTCTGTTCTTCGTTCTTCATCTTCTTCTTCTTCTTCTTCTTCTTCTTCTTCTTCTTCTTCTTCTTCTTCTGTGGCTGCTGCGCCGCTGTGTTGCTGCTGTTGCTTCTACCTTCTCTCGTTCTCTCGCATAAGCACGAGTAACGCGTTTTTAAAGAGATCGCATATTTCGCTCCGATGACGTTGTCAACGCGACATGCGTCGATTATCGGACTGAATAATCTTTTTAACTAGAGTAAACTAGCGAAGCGCACGTTAACGGACGTCTGAGTGATTTAAATTATTATCGTAATTAATCACCACACCTTCTGGACATTCTTGAAATTCGTATTAAACGTTCGTTATATTCAGCATCATAAATTTTATACAGTAGATTCAATTTATAGTATATATATTTGTAACATTTTATATACACACATACACTTTTACAATATATTTATTTTAATTTGAAGAAATCGCACAACACAAATTAACAAATTCTTCGCGACATACGCGATGGAATAAGCCCTTCTGATATATGCATGTAGATCTCATGCTGCCGCTTATATTTAGGGACGACTTTCCAAGAACGATTAAACCAGGGAGCGAAGTAAATTCCGCGTTTGGCAATCTCGAAACTACCATGACTCTTCCATCGAGACGTGGAGACGGCTCTCGGAAGATGATTGCGGAGAGAAAACGTCAAGACAAGACGTTGGTTGGAACACCTCGAGGTGTTCCTGGTCGACGTGATGGAAAGGACGTGCGACTTGGCAGATGGCTTCCGACCGCGATGGTGGAAGCCTGTCGTGCACCATGGAATGACGTCCAAAAAGCAAAAGAACTGGCTCAGGTCGCAGGGAGGAGGTGGAAAAGCACGGCAGTTATCACGACACTTCGCGCCGCGGATGTGCCTGATATGCCCACGTGCCGCCGATGCGTGTGTGTACGCACGACACTGTAAAATTACAGCGTCAAAAACAATTACGTTACAGCCCAACAGTTCGCATAACCCGACCATGAGACAATGAAGATGAACCAAACCACCACCAGCCAACCGTCGTTGCTGACGAAATACCTCACGCTTTTCCACCAAATCCGACTTCCGCATGACAAGTTGCCGTCGTAGCCGGGGATTAACTCGCATAATCGTCCGCTCGCGTTCTCTCCACTTTCTTCTGCAAAACCCCACGCAACGCATCGCGTCCATTTGACTAATTTCGAAAATTACTAGTCCGTACGCTGACGCAGCTTCGAAGCAATGACAGCGACTTCTATTTAACATCCGCGGATGATTCATTCGATAATGAAGCGTTATAGTGAAATGGTCGCTTGTTGATTGCTTCCTTAAACATTAGCATTTTATGATCTTCGTTTTACTTTAATGATGTACTATCTCTATTAGCAATCCTATTTTATCTTGCGATACATTATGTCAGAATATCTGAGAAATTAGCATTCAATTTTAAATAATAAAATGATTAAGAATAAAAAGTTCTTCTTATAATACTTTTTTTTATTAAAAGCTGATACGTCTGACAGTTTTATTTCACGATTATTAATTTCTATTCGTCATCGACGAGCCGTTCGTTTGATATTATCAACGATGTTGGTTCACTCATGGGGTGGAATCGAGGGGGCGGGGGTCGAGCCGCGGTGGCGCAGCGTTGTCGAGTGGAAAGGGGTCCAATCAATCAGCCGCAAATCAGTATGCACGGCACGTTCGCCTAATGCCGCCACTCTTTCATCATATTCATTTGATCGCGACCCCCTCAGCCTGTGCACGCAATCGTTAATGGCGCTATTTAAAGATCGCAACCGATCGATGTTGAGACGCGCGCGTCCGCGAAGAAGAGACATGAATGTGCAATCCGGTTAAAAATTACGTTTCTCTTTGTAGTCATGCGCCAATGCTCCAATACCATTTAACAGAAACGAGAACATGGTGAACAAGAGTAGAAAATATTTAAATTTGACGTTTAAGCAAAACTCTAAAATTTTAAATTCTGTAGATAAAAATTTGTAATTGTAATTCGCTACGAATTAATTCCAACACCTAATATATATATATCAAATATTATTTGAATTTTATTCTCTTATTTGCACAACTTAAGTGACTGCAGAATATAATAAGTAAAATTTCCAAATTATAATCCCTTATACTTTTTTATAATCCTTTTTCCTTAAACATAAAAATTATAACGACATAAACATTACGACAATATCACCGAGATACCTATAATAAATCATTTCCTGAGTCAAGAACATGCGTTTTATAATAACCGCAAGCTACGTATCCAAGAGAGTCTCGTAATCAACGAAAAAGAAATCAAAATATTCGTAGTGTTTTTATTATAACTGCAGTTATACACATCGTGATAATAATATATCTATGTACACGGTCGATATACGTACGCTACACGCGTTTTCGTGGCTTCGCGAAACGACCGGCTGCCATTCGTAAAGCGTTAAACAGATTACAAACGGCAGACGGTGCGATGCCACGAGGCAAATACGTCTTTGGCTCCGACTGGCGTGAGATCGAGATGGCAGGAGGCAGAGAACCAGGCAAATACGTAATCCGGATTATCGTAGATCCGCTTACCTTACCGGACACTTGCACGGTGGAACGATACGGCGCCGATACCGGTGCCGGCTTCTCACTCTCTTCTTTCTATCTCCCTGTCCCTATCCCCTCGATCCCTACACTCCCCCGCACTTCCACACACCCGCAGCACTTTTAAGAGGATTGTCTTATAAGCCGTAATATTTTTAACGAGGCCTGAATTTTCTTGGTGTGTCCGGTCTGATGTGTGTTTGTAGAAACGCAACCTGTCGAAAAATAATCTTTATTCGCGACGGAAAAAGAAAAAAGGATAATATAATCCTCCTGAAAAAAAAACATTTCATATTAAAGCCAAAATTAATTTTTTCTTCGCTTATTACTTTGATCTTCTATATCATAATTTAATTCTACAAACACGTCTTGATTGTCGATAAAACGGTAGCAGCTTCCTGTATCAAATCGAGCCATCGAGGCGTAAGTCGCAGGAAGTAGATATAAAATGAGCGAAGATAGGCAACGGAAAGAGAAAGGGGAGGACGTTCAATTTAAACCGAGCCCACAGCACAAAAATGCTTCCGAAGGCTCTGGCTCGGTTCATTAAATGAAACCCAATAGCGGTTGTTTGCGTTGCCAGACAGCGAATCCGTCGCAAATTGAATGCCATATTGTATAGGATCCGCCCATGTTTCCTATATAGCTTATACACCGTAGTTTTATAAAATCGACGCAAATGGCGGTTGGCATATAGGTATCGTGCACGCTGTTTATCGTTAATTTGCAAGTTAGGCATTCTGGCGCAGGAACGACAGTATCGTAATGAAATAAAATGGATGATCTATCATTCTTTATTATCTCAAAGTAATTTAGTTATAGCGATGCAAAATTATGCAGTGTTTTCCGATATAGGAATTATTTCTTGGAGAATACGAGACTATTTTAGTCATTTCCTAATGACGCAACAACGCGCATCAAAGAATATTTTACGACAGTTTGAAACAATGGACGGGCTATCGCGACGATGTAGAGCGTAGTTAAAACACAATTACCGCGACGCCCTTCTACAACGACCCCACGACAGACCGCGGGCGTACCGCGCTGTCAAAATAGATAACGCTCGGAGTAAGTCACCCCGAAGTTAAAACCCATGCCTGCAACGGGCGGTGTAGGACTATTCACTTTGGGTTAACGTCGACAAAGGGTATACAGGAGGATAGGAGAAAAGCGGAGTCGGTGGGGAGAGGGATCGTTACGATGATACGCTCTGCGTATACGTTTTGTTACTTGCGAAGTTAGGGGTTGATATTGCGCGTTGCTAGGGTTGTCAGTGACGTCACATTGCCTGATTAACATAAACGGACATACGTATGTTGACAGAAGCGTTATCTTTTGTTGCCCGTAACTACCTTGCATAAGGAAATGTCAATTAAACGCGATAACTTATCAAATAATTCTTTGAAATTTTATTTCGCCGTTGATTTAAATAATGCGAGAATGAGCAACGGTTGTTTAGCGAGAAACCGTGCTACGCCTCATTGATCCGTGGCTTATGACGAATCTTGGACGAAGGGATTAGTCTTCGGTGCGGATGACGCGCACGCATCAACCCTTTTATTACGAGACCGGATGACTGTAACTATCTAACGTGACGACATTAGCGAAACCTCGTTGGCTCCGGAATTATTATTATTATTCTATAAATGAATATCGTAGAGGGAGATTTAGATTATGGAACGCGGCTCGCATACCTATTAGAATAACATGCGTCGACTTTTATTTACTTGCATAGTTCCTGAATATTTCCCAACATCTTCAAAGTCTATAACAATAATCACATTTCGTTTTTCAATAAATTTTTTTTGTATTTCATATAATTACTTAATAAAATCTTTCTAAAATTACGTGAGTATGACTATTACTATTAAAATAAAACTTGTTTTTAAATATTTCCAAAAACACTTGACAGTTTTGAACATTAACAGATTTTAATCTAGAATATGCTATCTGGATTGTTGCATTTTTCAGACCCGGGGAGGGGAGGAGGATTCACTTTCTAATTTATTTATGGTTAGATTTAACCTGATGATAATGTAAAAATTGTGTTAATTATGATAATGTAAAAACTGATTTTGTAATAATAATTTTTAAAGTTAACCACTACAAAATCATTAATCTAGTGATTAAGCATAGCTAGAAAAACATAACTTTTACGTTACCATCAGACTAAATATAAATCATGTAAGTTTATCAGAAAATGAAAATTCGAGTTTCATGATTATCTGACAATGCGAACTCTAAATCTCAATTTATAGATCATTTATGGTTCAAGACCAACGTATCATGTTGATCGTAATGCGCACGATTATTTTAGAAAAAAAAAAGATACAGGTATTACAAATAAGGGTACAAAATAAATTTCTATTATGATCGATCTAGTGGTAATGCATGTAATCAGTTCTTGAAGATAAGTAACATAGAGACGTAAGGAAAAAAAAAGAGAGTGAGAGCGATTGCGTCGATGGGACGAAAGACGATCGGGGAACTTTATCTCATTCATACTTTTACATTTGAAAGCAAGGTAATTTATGCGCGCGGTGAAGTGAGATGGAATGCATCACAGAGAAACGAACGAGAGGGAGGAGAAGATAAGTGCGACGGCGACGGAGCGTGCGTATCGGCGTGTATGAGAAAGAGGCACAACGTCGCCATTATAATAGATATGTTAGCATGCAAACGCTGTCTTTTATACGTTTGCCAGTGCACGGTAGTGGTGGCGATCGTTCAGGACCGTGCGCTTTCCCTCATCGTACCCGAATTCATTCAGCTATTTATCGATGCCAAAAAAATCGATCGATGTTATTTTGGTAATACCAGTGATACCTTGTGGAATTTTCTCTCTATCTGTGTTTTTCATAGACATTGTCCAACTAAAGATGAAAAAGTGTATACATTATATGTATAAATATATCCACGAAGATTACACACTACATGACATTATAAAAACTTAAATCTCTCAAGTGAAATTAGACGGTAAAATATTTGATCAGAAAGTCCAAGATAAAGTTAATTGTATTATTACTTATTATTGTTTATTTTATTCATCATTTACATATTTATTAAAATTAATATCAGATTGAGCATCAAAATATTCTAGAATATTAGTGTTGACATATGATCATATCTTCATATCTTTATATCAGTTAAGAGAAGATCGACCCATTTGTTTGAGATGCAACGGGATTGTCGTTACGAGACATCGAGATTTGTCTAGCAGGTCCATAAAAAAGCGGAATTCTGATAAATCGGTGGATACGTCCCTGGAGCCTCGCGAGCGAAACGTGGAGGCGGTGCGAGAGGGGCGGCAAAGCACGGTTCGCCGGAGAGTGGTGAGAGGACAACGCGGTAGCAACTGCGACGGCGGGAGATCGGTGAACGGGGGAGGCCGACGGCGAGGCCTGGCGGGAGGCAGCGGGGGAACGCATGGGTTCCCTGAGGAGACGGGGGGAGGGGGTGGCGGTGGCAGGGGTGTATCTACTTACCATACTCCCAGTATACCAAAGTCCCGCGGTCGACTCGCTACGCGGCAGATAGTAGTCGCTGGCAAAGCACGCTTCTCGGCAGCAGCCGCGAGAACAACAAGAGGGGGAAGAGAAACAAAAAAAATATAGAGAGGCAGAGAAGGTTTAAGAGAGGTAGAGAGCGACACAGAGAGAGGGAAACAGAGGTCAAAGAGCGGAGAAAATTCGCTACACGTGTTCGCCGTTCGTTTTCCATGGGATACGAAAAAAAGGAGTAACAAAAGAGCGGAGATTCAACGAAGAGGAGATACCATGAATCGAGCGGATCGAGATAAAATGGCGGGACGGTAAACGAAAGAAAGTGGCTGGACGCATCGCGTGTGACAATATATCGTTGCGTGTCTCGTGCGGTCACATGGATCACGTGGTAGTCCGTGCCCCTTCCCTTCCTGACCGCAGGGATTTCTATGATGAGTGGTGGGGATCTCAACTGTGATTGGAAGGGATGTGGAAAAGGAGAAATGGTAGACGATTCTTAGAAAAAAAAGAGAAAGAAGAGGATGAAAAAGGATAAAAAAAATCTAAGAAGACATTGCTTGGACACCGATAATAATCGCGTGAGGTAAGTGTACAATATTACTTATTTATAAATTCTGTAATCGTAGTTTATTAAACAACTACTAGCAGAAAAAGATTATTAATATTC
Organism: Acromyrmex echinatior; assembly: GCF_000204515.1. Next base: position 109,917 of record NW_011627259.1, on the reverse strand, counting down.
TCCAATGATAAAACAAGATGTATCATTCAACATTTATAAAAAAAATTTTTAAATCATATCATTCTACAATTTATCTTACTACAGAAAAACTAAGATAAAATAAAGAAATAACTCTTTAAGATGCAGAATAGATAAATGATACCATAAATTATTATCTGCGACAGACAATATATACACACGCGATATATCCCATTCTTTGCCACAAGATGTCGGCTTAAATCGTCGTTTGGCAATGCCTCCGGGGTTCCGACAACCCGCTTAAATCGTATACTTGGCACACAAGCTAATTGGTCGTATCTCGCGTTAGTCGGTGTGCTTTATCGCACCATCCGTAACCGGTCGAAAAGCATTCGCCAGCGTTCCAACGAGCAATTTAACGTAACGTAAAATGGGTAACGCGCTTGCCGCCATTCGATTTTTCACTCACAGCGCTCCCACGTGGCGCACAGGACCACGTGTTAACCGGAACATGTCTTACGATCGAGAACTTTTCGCTCATATTTTTCCAAACAATCGATATATCATAAATCGTTACAAGATATACACCAAAAAATTATATTTTGTGTAAAAAATAAAATTTAGAATCGATATTTATTTAAATTGAGTCATTCTTCTTAAATAATCTATTTATAAAAACATTTTTATGTCAAAAATATTTTTTATATATGTACTATCAAAAATTTACACTTTCCAAATTCATACATTTCGAAAATTCTTTTTCTTTATGAACATAATTATTTATAATAATCTCATTCATTATTTGAATTTAAGTTTTCAAAATATTTTCATTTCTTTTTCATTGATGCTTATTATTACATGTGGCGAATGCAAGTTTCTCATAGAACACGAGACAGCATCGGAAAGCTTGCTGCTTCTATGTCTAGCTGGCGAGCCGGACGTGAAATTGAATTCGTACCGTGAATAACGACTAACAAACCGCAGTTATATCGTAAAAAGCAATGCAGCGGGATGTGAATTAATTCTGACTCGCACCCCACAGGCCATCCCAGAGCCCTTTTTCCCTCTTCGTCTCTCTTCGCGCGTGCACACGAGCGTTTCTCGTTTCCTCTATCGCAGTACTTCTCTTCTCCAACTGGAACGGTCCCAAAATTCAATAAAGGCGAACGAGTACGAGGTCTCTCCCTCGTCTCCGTCGCTTTCTGTATGGGGTGGTGGCGGCTATGGGGTTAGGAGTACCGGAGTCATCGCGAGGACCGGAGTGTGAGATAGAGGTGCATACATTAGCGGGGGTAGCGTGTGGAGATATTGTCTGAACAAAGGGATTGGCTCGTACCTATCGAAAAGGCGATTAAGCGAGGATAAAGTTAACTTCGCCTTAGGCACTTGCACTGAAAGCATTCTCAGAAAGAACTTTCGTTTCATGATTTCTGATAATACTACGCGATATCGCAAATTTACAGCGATAAAATCTGATGCAATAAATGCACTAAAACTGTAGCAACAATTCACAAGAATCATGGATCATAAAATTATTTAATAACTGCTTAAATTTCGTGTAATTAAAATATGATAATAAATATGTGATAATATCACATATCAATGACATAAAGTGAATTTTTTCTTTCTAAAGAGAATTTTTTAATTCTCTTTAATATGCCATCCAAATTTCAAAAGTATTTGAATGAGTCAATTACAGTCTATTAAAGCCACATTTGCGAAGCGACGAAAAATTATTCACGATGAGTTATGCGATCTGGCAAACTTGACACTGTAGCCAAGACAATGAAGGTGGAAAAGCAAATCGCGCGAGGTGGAGAAAAATAGGACGATAGCAAGGATAGCGGGGCTGACAGGACACAATATTGCAATAACTTCAATTACGGCGACACGACGGATTGCTGTGGGGTGAATTCGACCGATCCTCCGCCTGCGCGCAGCCCGAAGCGAACCAGCCAGCCACCTCTGCCTGTTCTATCCATTTATATATCCGAGTGACACAAACGTCGTGGTCGAATTGGCTGTCGGATCTGAAAGGGGCTGCCTTTAAACAAGTGCTTCTTAATAAACCATTGACGCGCGAAACCACCCTCGAAAATTTGCCCCTCAGCGCTGTGTCGCCACCCTTCCTTAGTATCTAGCGCCACAAGGCTCTGTCGAGGGACTTTTAGCTTTCGTTACTTCGTTAAATTCAGAAAGACGAAACGCATTCCACGCTGCGGAATAAATGTAACGAACCGTCCTGACGCTTTTATTTTGAAAATTTGGATGCGCGTTTACAGATTTACAAATCAGAAACAATCTTATTGACACGACTCAATTATCGCAGTTTAGAAGTATATTCGACATTCTGCTTTATGCCTGATATATCTAATTCAATTTGATATCTATTTGTGCAACAAGGAACAATATGCATATCTATCTGTATATTATGTCGACTATAATTATTAATTTAATTCACAAATTAATTTATTTCCCTCAATAATTTTTATAAAATAAAAATTATAAAAACATAAATCGTTATCACAAATAAGCGGTATTTGATTCACATGTGACAATCAAGATTAGTATAAAATTTTCTCGTGGAAAGAATAAGAAACGCTTTTACATAATTTTTGAATGATAATATAGAAAAAGAATTCGTCCAACTCATTTTTGAGACAAGGCTGACGACCTTGCCGCGAAGTTTAGTCTAGTGGTGACTTATCGACCGCCCGCTGCAGGGAGAGCGAACTCTGGAAAAATTGTGCAGAGCCTTTTGCCCCGCGGGCTAAGGGTATTTCACTAGGGGTGGGCACGCACCCTTCTTCTTCACGTCCCACTCGAAATTTCGCTCGGCTAGCGCTTTTTTTAACATTTATTTGACAGCTGTCGTCCGCAATGCGTGCGCGTTTACCTACTACGCGGGGTTGTCTTCGTGTCGAAATCTTTCGAGAGCAGAAACGACCAGCTTAAACAGCACTCTTGAAAGAAATAGGGGTAGTAAAACCTTAAGACAAATGCTGACGATCGATCGAAACCACGTCAAGTTTCAGACAAAAAAGGAGCTTTTATGTTTTATTAAAATTTTTAAATTAATTTTTGCATGCATGGAAAATATTCAGTCTTCTTTTTAACGTAATATTCTACTGTCAATTTATTATACAATGCATTAGAATTTGTTCAAAAGTACGAAATTATAAGGTAGTGAAAAGAATTACATAATTGAACTTATATGGTTGTAAAAATCTTTCATGAGCATTTTTACAAGCAACAATTATGTACCAAGTATCTAACGTTTAAAATGTCAACCGTATATTTATAGCACGTTAATTATATTTCAGCTATCATTTCTTTATCAAATAAAAAAATATGCTAATAATATCTCTTGAAAATAATTACGTAATATAATTGTGCAATAAGACTAAGATGGAATAAAGATTAAATTTCTCGATATTTAAGACATTGCAGACAATTCCTTAAAGGAATTAAATATATTGAAGGCAAATTTCGCATTTTCTCATTCTTAACATTAATTTAATATACTCCAATTACTTATACCTACGATTGCTAATTGCGGAACCACATTTTGTAAAAAATCAGCGAGGAAATAACTAATAATCACGTAATGAGTCTCCGAGAGTCTGTCACGCGATGCAAAACGAATTAATGATATCGTCGAGCCAGGTTAATTACTCCATGACCCGCGCGACAAAATGCATGGCCGCGACACCCTACTTTCTCTGTATTTATATTCGTACTTTTCAAAGCGTTAAGATACGTACGAAAATTGAATGCCATACGCAACACGACATAATGTAATCGTATTCGTCACATCATGTCTAATTATCTTATTTTCTATAAAAATTAATATTAATAAAAAAATAATCAAAAAATAACATGAATCAATTTGTTGTAATTTGTTTCTAGAAAAAAAAGTATTTAAAAAACCTTTTGTCATAATCTTTCTTTACAATTTTGTAGAAGAAGAAAGGACATTAAGAATTCTACGACATACGACAAATGTTTTATTTTTGCAATATTATATCATTATTTTATTGTTTAAAACGTTAATTTACGCCAAAAATAAATCGCATCTTTTATTGCTAAGGTTTCGTAAATCGATACCCGTGCGTCAAGGAGTCTTTTCCTTTCCTTATCGAGCATGTCCAGGAGAATGATTTAACGGATAGATAATCATAGAGACAGGAACTTCGATAAATCTAACACGATCTCGTTGACTCGACCCTTTCTCCAATTTAAGTTTATTTCGAATACAATCCCCAAAACGAAATCTCGATAACGAAGCAGAAATTCGCGCGTGTTTTCCTCCAAGTAATAAAAATAAAGAGATCAAGACTGCCACGGCGTTGCCGAGAATGTGACGTCCAAGCCTGAGAACTTTGTCAATTAGATAGCAACAATTAATTGTAGCTGCCAGACAGTAGTTACGAAGTGATAGGTAATAACTAATAACGGATCGTTGATTGCGATAACTTGTCTCTCTTTCAAGTGTGCCTTATGTGCGCTGCGAACTCGTTTAATATCGCGTTACAAGATGTCCAAAGAATGCAGTTTACCGCACAATGTTTCGTAATTGTCTGTTTTCCCAGATTTTTCTTCTATAAATGTTTTCGATTATTCATGAGTTTAATCCGAGCACTGATTAGAAGAAATGGTATGTCTTACAAAACGTTTAAATTTAGAAGTGAATACTTGATAAAGAACTATTTCTCTGAAACAAAGATCAAACAATATTGTAAAAATATTTGTTTATTATTAAGTTATCACGATAGTATATAGTCCTTTAACTATAGTTGTACACAACATAATTCTTTTATCAGTGCATAGATACACGCTATCCATATGGAATTTTAAAAATAAAAATTTTCATATTTTTTTGTGTGAATTTCATTTCGACATCTCAAAAATTATTTCGGATATTTTTCAAACAACAAAGAACAATTTTCTAAACTTATCTTGTTTTTACTTTTACATTTTTAACAAGAACTTTATGAAACACGATAGTGAAAAGATAAAAAATTATGCATTAACAGAAAAGCTAATTTTGTTTAATATTTTTTTTTTTAATATTAAGCTAAAAAAACAAAAATATATATGCGGATAACTAAGTAATATTCCAAACTCTAATATTTTTCATAATGATACATGAACAAATCTGTCATAATGATCATGCTCATAATGATACATGCACAAATAGTCTATAAGTAACATTTATCAAAGCAAAAAATTTTCGTTTAACAGATTCGAGGAGCAGGATAGTGTGGCTTAATAAACCTGCAATTATCGGCATCGCGCAAACACCGCGGAATTTTTCAAACGCTTCCTGTCGCAATAGAAAAAGAGAGAAAGAGAAGTCCACGGATAAAAATCAGTTAGAATGTCACGTCGACGGATGGCGCGCCTACTTTCCCGTGCGCACCATCTCTCGTCACAAGATTCCCATCGTCGTACTCCCTTTCCTTACACTCGTACCTTTCGCGAAGGATTCTTTCGATCAGTCAACGAGCGCCGGACTGCTGGCCGAAGAAAAACCCGGCTGCCAAGCTCGCTCTCGCGTACGTGAGTTACGTGACGCCGGATCGGCCGTCGATTTATCGTGCGATCGTGTACAACGTGTACGACGACAACAGCGGCACAGTCCGTCCAACCGGATGTGAGATTCGTTCCTTGACGATCGATGAATCCCGCACGAACGTGACGTTCTCTTTAGGGGACGCGTTATTACTACTTTCCGTTATTATTAATGTTTAATCGACCGCAAAATAATAATTTTTTATCATGATACACTTTTTTTTCGCAAGAACATTACACTTGATATAAAGAGAAATGATTATCAAAATAGCATCGTTTTTGCTGATAAATAATAAGAACGATGCGTTTTAAAAGCACGCTTCACCAAATGAATGAGGGACTGAAAACGCTTGCATTCTCTAAAATCGAATCGCGGAAAGGAGAGGCATGCCGGAGCAATTTTCGGGATGGTCGCAAAATAATGATGATCTTTATCCCTAATGAAATTAGTCCTGCTGCTCCGGAGAGCGCAGGAATAGACATCGTACCGTGAAATTACTATAATAGGCGGCGGCGGGGCGGTAGATCCCCCTCCTAACACACGCACAGGCGTTACTCACATATAAAGACGCCAAAAAACGTTGCTTCACGTGTATATTATGTGCGTGAATTCGCGGGCACGAAAGAGCACGCGGGATGAGATCGGTTCGACTCGGTCCTCGAGCCGATGTGGAACGATCCCCTTGGCCTATTTAAAGAGAATACCTAAATATAGTTCGCTTTTTTACTGGAATTTAAAATTACGGTCGTAAAGAAGCCGAGGGCAAATTAACTGGGGATTCGACCTTCCAGAAGGGGGGCTGTTTCCAACCTCCTCCAAAATTGTGCATGAGTCGATTTTCCATCCTGAAAAGGCATATCTGATGACTGTATACGCAAAACTTTGCTTTTTTTCCGCTCAAGTAAATATATAACAAAGATATAAAGAAAATGAAAGTACAATAAGTGGGAATTATTTGAAAATTGATGTAAAAAAGTGAGATATAATGCACCTATATGTTGTCACCTTTATTATTCATTAAACTGCGTTAACGTTTATGGGTTCAAACGCGAAGTGAGTCGACAATGATTTCGTCGCACCTGCTTGAATGCTGTCCAATTCTATTACTTGAAACGCCATGACAATAGTATGCTCCTTAGCGTCCCGTGGCCTTGTCCAGCTCTTCAGGGTGATAGTGTCGGGACCCGCAGCCCTACGGGCTTGCTCTGGTGGAAACAATTGCTGCCGCGGGGCATCATTTACATCATAAGCAATCATAATGATCGAATTTTCGGCGAACGACGATGATCCAACGAGTGGAACGAGGGGAGCCAATTCAGAAGTGGGTACCCACTTACCGGCTGTACGAACTATGCGCTCGCGAGAGAGGGACTCTGACCCTCCTCCACCTCTTTCGACCCCATAGCTTCGGGCTACCTGCGCCCGTTTATATGAACTGGCATTCATTCTTCCCCCCTCCCCCTCCTCCAACTCTTTCTCTTTCGCTCTTTTTCCTCTTTAAACGTCCAGAGGAGCATTTCGAAAAAAGTAATTCTCCAAAAAATTTTGAGCATAAAAGACGGCATCCTATCAACTATCTACTCACGAATTATATGTTTAGTTACCTTCACAATACGCAATGCGTTGAAATAAATAACGTGACACGTGGTGATCCGTCGTCCAGTTCAGCATGTTAAAACAATCTATCAACTGTTCGTCCACGATTATTAACATGCAACGTCGTATACGAGCGAGCGGGCGAACGAGTGAACGTCCACCTAAAACGGCATACGAGTATTTTCACGTACCGTTAATGGGAAGTTACTGCGAACCGGCGCAGGCGGCGTGCTTGAAAACGCGGGTTCAATTTCCTGAGCGCGCACGAGCAGAACGATGTTCCGGAGGACGTTCACTTCCAGCCGGCGATAATATAAGGAATTCACGCGGGCTATTTGCGCTTTACGGCCGAGAAATTCGCGAAGTAGCCAGCTTAAAAATCGTTCGCACGAACGCAAATGATTTCTATCCTTCCTGGCGTGCTTCGATTTTCGAATTTCAGAGGAATCTCCCTCCCGTCGCAGGACGAGGACAAGAGAGTTGTAGAGAACGGTGTGACGACGGCAACGTTGCCGGTGTTTTCCAGACCAGGGTTTACCAAAGACGGTAAGAGCTCTGTTTTGGGCTTTGCCAACGCGCTCGCTCGCTCTCTCCGTATATACGACTGGACCTATCAGTATGCGGACCACGAAACGTGGTCGGAGGCCCCCTCGTCTTCCTTGTCCCTCTTAACCTCCTTCTTCGTCCCATGGAACCTCCCTCTCCCTATCTCTCTTTGACAAACATCGCGTCCCTCCGCGTTTCTCCTCTCTTGCTCTCTGCTCCTATTTGTCTCTTCTCTCGTTGCTCTTCCTCTCGCTTCAGCAACGTGAGAGGCGAAACGTAGGCTGTTTCGGAGAGAGTGTTTCCACTGTAATGCCGAAACAGTATTGATTGCAGCCCGCCTAGCTAAGTTCCTACTGCCGCTTACTGCATCTAACGCTCACACGTAAAGCCGCGCGTATTTTCGCATGACTGCCTCCGAAGACAAACGAAATTAACTATGCATATTAACTAACTGTCATCGGACGTGCGGCGCAAATATCGAGCAGTTTCTCCCTCCTGGCTGGATGTTATCGACTTATCGCGCATTGGCTTTTGCTCGATGTTCTTAACGACCTATATCTTACGAAATAACTTCTAGATTCTCCTATCCAGGCATAATTAAAGAGAACAATCTTGAATCTTTAAAACGGTGCACGTTGTTCGATACGCGTCCATTAATATCGACAAGCTACGATCATACGATTCGTGGAATGGTTCGCTCGCAAATCTGTTCTCGGTCGGTCATGACGGCGAGGCGGAAATCGTGCCCATCGTCCTGGACCGAAATTGGTTGGAGGGCCGTACTAAAGGGTAGTAACGATGTAACAATGACCCGGAAAGGGTAGTAGTCGGCATCGCTGACTCGATGGGAACGGCAATTCCGTCTTCGGGAAAATGGGGTTGCCCTATCGTGACTCGGCAGATAATTAGACGGGTAATCGAGATGGTCGAAGTTCCGAAGTATTACGGTAGTCTGCAATTTAATATAGGCTGGCAGGTCTGTCTTCCTAACTCGTTCTTTAACAGTGTCAATGACCCACCCACCCGAAATGTTATTGTTCATGTATAGATTACAGAATTTCTCATTATTACAGATGTAATATCTTGTTAAAAACACGTAACTAATTTTTTTGTTTTTTTTTTGTCGCATGGATAATTGGTGATAAAATTTTTTGATCTATAAAATCTCTGCTATGTTCAGAATTCTTTTGAAAATATTAGAACAATCACCATAAAAATATATCAAGACACTATCGCTGATAAATCAGGTTCGACAAACTGCCATGGACCTCGAAGGTCTTGACACGACCTTCGACACTCGTCCTAGAATGGTCATCCCGCTCGCATTTTTCCCATAAAAATAGGGTGTATGGAGTTCAGTGGGTTTCGTGTGACTCTGCGAAGTTTTTCGAGGGTTTGGTGACATAATGAGGCAGATCGATTGCTAAGTGCATTACCATTACAATAGTGGAGACCCCCGGAGACGCCTATGCTTAACACAATTGACGACGGGAATTTCGGAAGAAAACGGGAAAAAGCGGGAAACTATCATCCAAGGAAAAAGGAGAAAAAAGAAAGAGAGAAAGAGAAAAGAGAAAGAGAGCGCGGTCACACCAACGGGCTTATTAGTCAGCAATGTGATCTATTTGCCCTGTACTCGCATAAAGAACCTACATTATTGTGCCACTATGTTACGAAGGAGGGCGTTATTGCCCAACAGGGACCTCCAGTTAGGCTCCTACTACCGTGGCGACGTATGGTGTACGGTTATGGGCACCGTTCTTTCTCTCTTGTCTCGTTCTTCATTCTCCTCCATCATCGACCACCCGCGGGGTCTCGCTAATATGCCGGTAATATTTCCTCCATTCCGGATATCGCTTTATTATTTCCTGCCGGCACGCCACGGTTATCGACGATGAATTCTACATATGAAAAAAATAGCGTGAGAAATTTTCAAAGCCACGCGAAATGTATATCACGGCATCTGTATTAAACGCACAACAAAAAATCAGTCTTCTCTTACTACATAGATCATATATAATATTTTTGCATTGGACTATTCTTATTATATATTATATTTCATTTTAAAATAAAAAAATTTGCAAATATTGGAAGCTTTACAAAAATGTTAAAGTACGTTCTTATGCATTCGTCATTATACTGCCAAGACCAGTGGTTGCACTTAGCGACACCAGAAATAATTTAGCATCGTTACAGACACTGAATGCCGTTAATAACAGGATGGCGATACGGCCTTCATCCTCGACACTCCGTACTATTGTCGATTTTGGTCGTTCAGCGTGGTAGGCATTGTTTAGTATCCCGCGGATTCTCAGCTCTGTCTGACTCATAGCATCGGCTTCCATCCGCCTAACCGAATCGAATCGTCCGTCTGTCGACTCGCTCGTTTTGGTTCTCGCGCCTTCGGTCTTGCGAATGACAATGACGTCACATAATATACAAGGAATTTTCATTGTTCTCGACACGATACTGAGTGACGCGACTTTTGCGCGAAATTTATAGAAACAAGATACGCTCGATATGATAGATCTTAGCAAAAAAAAATGCTATATTTCATTTTGTATTTGATATAACTCAGAACTTTATAGTTTGTCAGAGATTTCAGTAGACGATCAGTGATACTTTCAGTATTATTTCGGCAGAAGGAAAGTTCGGCTCTTGGCTTATCACGCAAACTTTGACGGAGGCACGTCGAGAAAGGGGCGAGGCTCGCGGAGCAGCGAAACGCTTTCGGAAAATCCATAGCGTCAAGGAATATACAGGGTTCTGCTGTGGCGGAACACAATGGCGCGTTGTAGAAAGGTAGGGTGATAAGAGGAGCGAGCGAGATCGTTGGCTGGACAAGAGAAAAGAAAAGAGAGAGAAAGACAGAGACGCGGGGAGAGCTTGCGGCGTCGGTCTTTGCCCCGAGTACGTGCTTCGAGTGACAAAGCTTTCAGCATGGAGACCGACCGACCGACCGACCGTACGAACGCCAGAACGATACGACGCATCAAGGTCCTCGACGATCGATAGGCAGGTTCTACTCAACCTGGACTATCGTCGCGCGCGCCGCTCTTTGCCTCTATTTAATGTCTCAGGTAACTATCCGTGTTCGTTTGTACATTGCGAGATTTTTTCTTTGCAATCTCTGCACGGCAAGCTTAATAAAAATATTATGTATATTCAGCGAAAACTTCGAAATTATCTTCGAGCATGACAACAATATGTTTTAATTTTAATGTTTGAAGATCTGCGGCATTTCTCTTCACACAGATGCAGAATAAAGTCCTTATCAAGATGTAATTTTATTGTGATTTATGGTGACTTTCTCTTTTAAAAAATGATATCTCGATTAAGCATATGATTCTCCTTGATAGTCAACAATGGCGGATTAAGGGGGACCGCTGGTAGGTGTCGGCAGATCTGTATCTGACTCCATCGAGCTGGTCGCGCCCGCTCTCAGAAGCGTAAAATGAAATTTGACAGATCAGACTGAAAGACTCTCGCTCTCGGTTTCTCTATCCCCGTTGACAATCCCCCTCTGCCGCCCCCATCTCAGGTCATCTCACTCTTCTTATCACCCGGCAACTTCGAGAGCTGCAAAATGGCGTTGGTGCACTCGTCCCCCGGGTTTCCGCACCTTCGGGGTGCCCCACGGGCATCACCGTCCCTCGCGCACGTTACCCCTCCCCCCTCTCCATCTCGCTTTCTCGCGGCACCCCATTTTATACGATTCTCTTTTATCTGTTGCCTCCCTGCCGCCACCGCCGCCAGTTATGCTCCCTCGGGGGCATCCGTTGAAGCGGGTCTCCTTAGTTCCAACCCGACACCTTTTTACAAATACATCACACGGCCTTCTGGCCCTTCGCCACGTCTCACTCCGGGCCTCTTCGTATCGTATCGCTGTCCCATCGTAACGCTTCGTTGTGTCGGAAGTGCATAGTGGGTGCTCCATTTGCTTAAACACATCAACTGTTTTAGGCTCTCTCTACTCTCACTCACCTCGCTCAGCAGGTATAACATACTGTAACTACGTGAGCTTTAAAGGATACGGAGACATTATCGATGACGAGTTAATTATAATCGATAATATATACGTACGCTATATTGAATACCTATAGGATATATATTTTAATACAAAATTAATATAACAGTGTATTTAGTAACCTGAATGAACATTTTTCTTTCTTTTCGTTCAATGTCGATGAACAAAACGAGTAACATTATTGCGCAGCGGGAATATCGTGATGCGATTTCATCAAAACCTAACGAATTTTTTTCTTCTCGTCTTGCTCATCGACATGAGTAACACCCCTGTTCATCGACATGAGTAACATAATCTACGATCAAAGTACGGGAACGTCATCATCCGCGTTGACGATCGTCACCCCGCCTATTTCCTTTCTCGCGTCCAAACATCCGATCGTGTGACAGCTGTTCCCGCATCGGAAACCAAATTATATGCTCAAAGGATCGCTGATCTCTATTTAGATTCTTATCTCTCGCGCCGTGACGCAACGTGGAGATGTCACCGAAGCATCCGCAGTGACCATGATCGTCATTGGCACCTCGTTCCCTGGATATTATTGCTTATAGCACATGATAATGGAACGTGGATAGGCGTCCGATTTCCAGAGCGATTTAGTCGTGTCTCTTTGAAAGCACAGATAGCATCTAATGGGGATATAGTGTACATCAGGTCATGGGTACTTGCGTAAATAGCAGACTAGATCCCGAAATCTCGAGACGAGCTCATTTATTTCAACATCGTGCAACAATCTTTATAACGGAAGGAAGTGAAAATAATAATTTTCAGCGAATTTTCGCTTCTTTCCTGCAACGCGTGCACCAATCGCGTCTTCTTTTCTAATCGTTTCATAAGATATCGCACAATTTTCATTTCTTTTTCACAGTGAAAGATCGTTGTGGCATACGACGGCATCACGGATGATCCGTAAGTGGCGAAACGAGAAAGAAACGAAATGCTGAAACATAAAATTGAAAAGTTTGACGTACGGCGGTTTATGGGACTTTTAGAACGTAGTAAACTCATGCGTTATTCCTCCTTCCGCAAGCCGTTATATTTTTCTTCCCATAGTTCGTGGACACCCCACGGTGAATTTTTGTTGCCATGCTCGTTGCCGGAGTGTTTGTCGCTCAAACGAAATCTTTCCCCTCTCTTTTCCGACCTCTTTCCCGTTTTTACTCTCTTCAACGTGAGTTACCGCTTCGCCACTTGCGCGATGATTTATCACGAGCTACCGCCTCCATTTCTCGATTGAGATTTACTATACTTTCGAATTTCAATTTAATCTTATTCGTTTACGTTGGATTTACATTCTCTATAATAACTATTATTGCTTCTCTCATCATTGCAAGATTTAATAACAATTTCATCATTACGTTAACACATTAATAATAATTTATAATAGATAAACTATATACAAAAATTACAATAAAATTAATATAAAAATACAATTTGTATTTTATCGTTGTATTTTTTACATTTATATATAGTTTCTTCTTTATAATCATCTACTTCGTAAGTTTATCATTTAAACAAAAGAAGTCTGTTTTTAAAATCTTGTTTTGCTAAAGCTTTTGCTAAGCAAAATATATAATTTATTATTTCATTATGTATTGTGTGTGTGTGTGTGTGTGTGTGTGTGTGTGTGCGTGCGTGCGTGCGTGCGTGCGTGTGTGTGTGTGTGTATTTCTTGCTTCAAATATAACACATTTAAACGTCATTATAATGAGTTTCTCATCCTGTAAGGATTAGAACCTGTTCAGAATAAATTTTCGATAATTAGCATGGAACGCGGAAGTAGCGACAGCAAAGGTCCGTGTGGCCCTTCGATAGAACCTTCGCGCAAATAAAGAAGTTGTTTTCCAAACTCATTGAACGCTCGCATACCGAGATCCCAGAACGGTTAATTATCCGAGGATTTTTCGACCGTACCCTACCAACACCGAAGCCGACGAAGCGTGGGCCTAAGGGGTTAGCAATGAACTTCGACTCGGTAATGAAGCGCTCCCCCTCTTTGCCTAAACGAGTCGTCGCCTGCGCTTCGGATATATTTTATTGCGCGACCGGTCTGGTTTATTATCGCCACGGTTGCGCGCGATCTCCATCTCACTTTCGTCTGTAACGTCTTCTCACCCTCTACACTATAGCTCCACCCTTTGAACAAAGTGCAAGAGAAAGAGAGAGAGAGAGAGAGAGAGAGAGAGAGAGAGAGAGAGAGAGAGAGAGAGAGAAAGCATTAGGCGGTTCTGCCTAGATCAACCCTTCCTCACGCCCGACAACGACGATTCCAACCCTCGGAAAAACAGTGACGCTCAACGAGCCGTGCTGTTGCGCACGACTTCGAGCGATATAAAAGAGTTATAACCGTACGTCTTAATTCTGGAATACCACCATAAGAAACACTTTCAATTCACCTGGACATCTGGTTGAAATTCTGATGCATCGAATTATCGTGACATTTATACAAACAAGATAATTTCTCTTAATAAGAAAATAATCTTAGAGACATATACATCTGGTACTGCGGTTAAAGTAAGCATGCTGTACTTTTAATTTATAGTTAATAGTTCTCTCATTCATAGCATATCGCGAGTTAACAGAGCGTCCGATCTCGCATCGTTAACTTTTTAAGTGTGTATGCGGTAACTTTTAAACGAACTTACATCAAACGAATTATCCATAGAATATGAGAACCGGCGGCTTTTAACGGCACGAGCTTAAAACTATAATGCGCCCTAATCCGGCAATATCTCATGCTGTCTTGCGGGATTCGTCGCTCACGCACAACCGTCCCTATTTAGTGGATCATATATATTATACCATTCTCATCGGCGGATCAACCCCTCGTCGAAGACATTTTATCTTTTGCGATCGCGCACAGAATAATTCCAGAATAGATCGTCACGAACGGACTTATATAATATAAAAAAAAAATCGTCACAAATTTTGGTTACGGATAAATTTATTTGCGGTTTCTTGCTCAACATTTTCACGTTAACCTTGTAACACAAAGTGTTCGAAGTAATCAAAATCCAACGTTTGCCGAGTGTGAATAGTC
>NW_011627259.1:65576-95144 GCF_000204515.1 Acromyrmex echinatior | reverse complement strand
TCTTAGCACCGCATCGGCATCTGTTCACGAAGGAATTACGACGTAACTTTGTCTCCCAAGATAGCGCGACGGTTCCTCTGGAGCTGAGTGTTACCCAGGATAGAGTGTAGGAGACGATGGAACTGTTGGGTTATGGGAGAGAGAAAGAGAACGGGGGTACGAAGGTTACGAAGGAGATGGAGTATAATCGAGAAAGACCGAGAGATGAGGGGGGGGAGAGAGAGAGAGAGAGAGAGAGAGAGAGAGAGAGAGAGAGAGAGAGAGAGAGAGTACGGGCGACCGGTAAGCACGGGAGTGTGCATGATGGGTGAGGCTCCTCCGAGGCTTGAGTTTCCATTGGGGTTGGTTCTTGCGATATAAGCTCTCGGCAGCCACAGCATCGCCACCCATCCTGGGCCCGCCGCTACCCCCCCGACACCAGAGCACCGACAGAACCTCGCGCCACCTCCTGCCTCCCGTACCACCACGCAGTTCGCCCGCAGACCCCTGCGAGACATACAGCATACCCACTATCACCCACAGATAGTGGTGGTTCGGGTCGTCTCTCGGTGTGCTATGGGGTGTCGCGAGCCTCATACATATTCAGCGGATGCATCACCCTCCACCCACATTCACCCCTCCCCCTCTCCCTCACTCTGTACTCTCCCGTCCTCGCCCCCATGCTCGACCTCCACCCGAACCGCACCGGTCATCTATTGCCCCGGTGTCCCCGAGGACTCGCGTCATGCCAGATGCGGACGAAACTTTCGCCGGCCACTCGCTAAACTCGAATTACGGAGCAGTTTTCGAGACCGATTGATGTTTAGGCGTTTTATCAAAACCGAAAAGCGCCGCGGGAGCCGAGAGGCAGGCCGGCTGGACGTTCGCGTTAACGCTTTGTCGTTCAACCGATAGGCTTCCGAATCTCATATCTGCTGTTCCACCTATTCCCTATTTCGAACTCCGCACTCGCGACAGATCGATACGCAAACATATAGATCAACATCATCGTAAATAACGATATTAACAATAGGGACACAATGTTCATTTTATATTTATTTATATATTATATTTGCATTAAACATTTTACAGCGAATATCTGCAAATATTATAAAAATGAAATATTTCTTATATGTATTCTTCGAGGTGGCACATATTATATAAAAAAAATATCTCTTACGCATATCAATCTTTTTTTTTTTCAAGTCTCATTATTGGTGCAGTATGCACTAATGCGAGATATCTTTTTCCCGATAAAGAAAAAAAAATGCTACGTACCTATCCCGCCATGAACGAAGTGTTTAACGGCGGCCGCATAAATATTTACACGCGTCGCGATGTTTTTAGCCCGGGCGCAGAATCGAGATTACATCCAAATACATATGTAACAGTTCGCAACGATATTAGCAGCATTGCAGTATTTATGAAGCGAAGTTACGCCGAGTGATTTCCATCGCGCAGCAACAAATTCCTGCCCACTTCGCATTAAACGGACAGCGATGACGTATTTATAAAACCCACTTGCCGAATTTCCTCCCAACGAACTTTTTAAGCTAACTCTTGCGGTTACCACGTACAAACGTTTATTCCAATGAACGCAGTCTACTGTGCCTAGGTGAAATCTCTTTCGCGCTTAACGTATTTAACTCACTCGCGAAATTTCCATTTTACTATCCTATCCAACAGCCATGGTACCGCAGTGAAGTGGACAAATCCCAATATCGCATCGACCGCATTTTCGACCGTGCGTTTACGAATTATCCCCGATCGTCGATTCATATATACGTGGACAAAATTCGACACAACGAACACGCGTCGAACGACGCTTGCTTACAACGCGCTCGATGGCGCCGAAGTGCGCAAACGCGATTGCTGACATCCGACGCGACAGAACGGCCATTTACATAATAATCCGAGCCGCGGGAACGACACGTAATTGATATAAATACACCGGGCGATGATGGTACCGACAGACGTACGGCAGACTGTGGCCGCTGGCCAACCTATGGTATCCATGGACTGGCTCCGCATAACTTAGCATAAATAATAAATAATATTGTAAACGCGCGTGCCCCGGTGTTAACGCATGTGCGTCATTAATAGGCACATTCTGTCCCTTTCTCTCTCTCTCTCTCTCTCTCTCTCTCTCGCGCGCGCGCTTTCTCTCTCTTTTACTTCTGTCTTCTCTCGCCATCCTGTTGTTCCCTCCTCTCGTTCTCGATTCGCGCACTAACTCCACGTACATAGTATTATACTATATACTTATGTGCATGTACCTGCCAGCTCGCGCCTGTCTACCTTTGCCATCGACGCGCCGTCTCGCCGAGTTCATCGCCACGAGCACGTACTATACAATTCGTGGGGACGATTTATGCACCTTCGATGTATGCTCATCAAATACAACAATCGCCCAGACGCCGCAACGTTTGTTAACAGAAACTATCAAAATCATACTAAAATAGAGATCTATATTTAAATTATAATAACAAACTATAGATTTTATTATTCTACAGGATACTATTGCTTAAGAATTTATTTGTCAATTTTTTAAAGTTACGTGCTGCAAAAAGTAACAGAAAACTTGCTTGCTGTGCTGTGAGAAGAATTATTAACTACGGATCTCAGAAACGTACAT
This sequence comes from Acromyrmex echinatior, assembly GCF_000204515.1. Next base: position 92,530 of record NW_011627259.1, on the reverse strand, counting down.
CACGAATTATGAAAAATACATTATTCTTCGTAAATGATTAATAATGTTCGTATCGATCGATTTTCTATAAAAAAAAAAGGTAAATATAATCTGAAATATAACTAGTTTATCGCTGTATCGAAAAACAAGTCAGGAAACTAGCGATAATTTAGTAATAGAGGAAAAACACTCGTTATAGTATATTTATGTTCAGTAAGTCACCTATTTGTACCAAGATAATATATCGTTTTAAATACATAACATTATGTATCGCATACATCCGATGTTCAAAATGTCGACCAACGTTTGCATTCTCGAAAATTTTCAGATGGTTTTTATTTAACAAAAATTTGAAAATTGATCATTTCCGCGAAAACACTTAAATTCCAAATGACAAATAATTACATAGCTATTATTCACTCATATTATCAGTATTTCGTATAAAATACGCTACTTCTAAAGTGTAGTACACATCCGAGGATACGTATCTTTACGAGAGCGTACCAATGATACGGCTCGCTATACTTTGTCATTAAGCCGATTACGTCTAGTTCGCTGGATAGTCACTATCCGTATGTGTTCTCACTATCCGATAGAAACGGGTTCTACGCCGCAAGTCTCGCCGATAGGCGATTTCGTAATACATTATAGTGCTTCCGAAGCTGTTAAATCGCGCTGTACGCAAACTGCCGCATCGTCTCCACGAACTTGATCGCTCGATCGCAGGTAGCTTGTTCTTCGTGGTGGTTGTAATGATTGAGGAGAGAAGCGTCCGGTAGCCGGGTGTGAGTAACCGGGTGTCTCTTTCGCGTGTAACCGAATAGCGATGCTAATCTTGTCGCGGTACGTGGATACATGGAACGAGAGAGCCCTGCGTGTCTCACACCCATCTAGACCAGAGTTCCAGTTCACGTTCCAGGGCCGGAGGCGGCGACAACGGCGATGGTGGCGGCGGCAGCGTCGCTCTACCCGGGTGTTCGCTTCCAGTCCTAATACCCTTTATCGCGAATTAAGATGTTGTCGGGGTATAGTAGCCACTCGTTTTCCCTTTCCCCGAATCGACGGAGTCGATTCACCCAAAGTACCCCGCAGGTAGCAACACGCATACGCATGCACGCACATAAATCCAACATGTACGCGTAGGTGAATAACGAAGGCATGCTTAAGCGTTACCGGGAAGAAATAATGAGCGAGCGCGGCGCCACATCGGGCAGCGAGACGGATCGTTCGCTGAAGATAAGTGAAGATAGAGGTACGTAATGCCACGCAGCTTCTGCTCGTCCGAGCGGAATGTAAAGCGGTTCGGAAAATGTAAGGGATTAGACAACTCCGCAGCTTTCCATCTTACCGGCGGATATATATTATTACGTCCGCGCGCTGTACTTATATCTACCAGAGAAACTTCGAACGGTTTCGCGTCCCTACGCGATAGTAGTCTCCATGGCTCATCGATCGTACCGATTTATAACGAGCAGCCGTATTCGCGGCGAATGCATTGGTACTATTGGTAGCGAGCATTGCATCATTGCTATCGTCTTCTTTCGCGCTGTCGTGCAATCGGGAAACTCAACCTCCCGCGATACAGGCATCATATATCCCGCAACCTTCCCCCGTTGCATCCCCGACGTAAGTGCCAAGGGTCGTTGATGCACGAGGTCCCATTACTTCCTGGCACGCCGTAAATAACCGGAGCGGTATTTGCGTGCTGCGTAGTAAACATTCAATAAACGACCGAGATCCGTTTATGGGAATGCATAATATGCCAGCGGAAGGTCGACGACGTACCGAGGCAGTTTTTCGGCTCGAGATCACAATCCACTTCCAAACCGTTTCTCGAAGAGAAGCCAATGCGGGGTCCAAGCCGAATATTCTACGAAGGGAGCTAACTGCGACTACTTATTCGCGCGAAAGAGCCTGGCACGGAAAAACGAAAAACGTGCGAGGGTCTCGGTGTCGCCAAGTTTCTGTATATATGTACGCGCGTCAGTCCGTAACTTAGGATAATGGCACTCCCAGTAATATCTGCATATCGGTTATCGGTCCTGCCACGGCTCAGACTCTGCCCGTCCTTGTCATATCTTCGAAAATCGCACCCAATTTCTAAAGTCGCGAAATAGTGTACGTTGATAGTCGTCCAAAACTTTAAATATTATATTTGGTTATAGAAATCTATTGGTTATAACATAACTCTCTTTATTAGTAGAAATATTTATTTCATTATTTAATTTTAAAAAAATGAAAAAAGAAATGTACAATTAGAAATGTTAAATTTTACACAAGAAGGTGGAAAATCTTGTTTTTTGGAAGATCTTGTTTTTTTCTTCGTTGATAATGATCTCAAGTGTTAGTCAAAATGTTCGATTGTAAAGCAAGTCAAATATAATTTATCTATACATATGATCAATTTGTGCATTAAATACCGTACTGAACTCTTATTTGCCTGAATTTCCTATATTATATTAAATTTTAATTTTACTTCATGTGTATGAGACATTTGATAAAATCGGTGAACGGATGCGGAACGATCGCGATGGCAACTATACGCTACACATGTCATTAGAGAGTAATTATTGATCTAATTATCGATACTACTGGGACAACGTAATTTCTACGTCGGAACAAATCTTGTAGATTCGCGATCGAGAAGCTTCACGCGCATATCGATTAAACCGGAACCCAGTTAACTCGAACGCTAACTCAAAGTCAGATTCTGCGATTTCTCAAGGTCCGTCTGCAATCTCTGTAAGTCGATTTCTTTTCGTCTCGGCCGAATGTACCTGTGATAGGCGATCGCCCGGATGCTAAGAAGATTGCAGGAGCGAGCAATTTATCCACGATCGCCCTGAAGGAACCGATGATCCATGAGTGGCCCGAAGCTACGAGTAATCCGGTCGGTAATCAAGAATCGTGGCGTCGCCGATCGGAGTCGGACTGCGCGGACAGGTTTATCAATGCATATTGGAAACAAGTTGGCCGTTAAGAAACGAACCAGCAGAACGCGGCTGATTCAGTTGACGATGCTCGATCTTTCCCGTAATATTTTCCCCCTTTCGAAGATCGGTTCATTCTCCACGCTCAGTCTCTCTGCGCATGGCGGCACACGCGCCAATGGTTGTCTGAAATATGCCGTGCGTTGTGAGTTAGTTTAATATGCAAATGGCGAGAGAGATAACGGACCGATCCGCGAAGAGTGGAGAAGACTAAGTCGTGATTCCGGTAGCCGTGTCTTCCCAGCCCTATGTGTCGCACTCCTCTTTCTTGCTCGCTCTTCGGCCTCCGGTTTTATCAAGCGACCGTAGAAGATGAGGAACTGCAAGCGCAGAAAGAAAGAGAGAGAAATTGAGAGAGTGCAAAGAGGAAAAATGCGAATCTCGCTCGCTCGCTCCCGATGAGTGAATTGAGAGATAAGAGGCCCACGCTTAGCCCCCCATGAAAGCGCAGGGACGCATCTTTCTGCAAAACTTAATAATTTAAGAAGATTTGTATTGAAAAGTGTTTTTTTGTAAATATTGATTTCTAAAAAATTTTTTGAGATAAAATAATTGCTTGAAAAATACATACATCTTGTTTAACTGTGAAGCTACAGAAGATAATAAACTTCTGAAAAAAATATTAATTAAATCAATAAAAAATCCAATAAGAATGGCATTTTGATGATTTACCAGAACATTTTTTTTTAGTGTAAAGTTTAACGTTTCTTCGAATATATATTAACATATCTCTATATCTGAGTGGTAATCTGTAAATGAAATTATATATTGATTTCAATATTCGTATACGCGTACGCGCACGCAATGCAAAACTCAGTTAATAAACCTATTCGACCCATATAAACTTCATCCCGTGCAGAATACGGAGGCGAGAACTCTCAGCAAGAGCCTACATCCCTGGCTACTTAATCCTGTAATGGTCCGAAGATGCGAGCGTATCGTACGGAGGTGAATCTACTCTCCGCCATTTCACAGTGATGGTAGTGGCAACCTTCGTCCTCTTCGCCTCGTTCTAGCATCACCAAGTCAACTGCGAAGCGTTTCAAAGATGAAAAGCGAAGAAGCAGCGATCGTTGTTGTCTTCATTTCCATCATCCTCGTTGTTTTCTTCTTCTTCTTCTTCAGCGTTCGCTTCTCAGAGAGAAAGAAAAGAAACTGTGACGTTGTGGTCCAGCATCAATGTTCACCGTGACCTCGGTTGGATATTCGTCAGTGTATGTCGGTGTAGGTGTGTGTGGGAGACACGAAGGGGCCAAGGGGGTTGGGAGCTAAGGTAGGTAAGCGCTTCATTAGGCCGCGAGAGCTCCCTAATTACACACGGCCTCATTAGCGGCTTCCATCCTCCCTCGCCTGCGCTCGTCTCTCCGCACTACTCTGTGCCACCTATATACGTGTATCCTCTGAAACCTCTTCGTCCTCTCCGTGCTATCTCTCACTCTTCGAGAGAAGGAGAAAGAGAGAGAGAGAGAGAGAGAGAGAGAGAGAGAGAGAGAGAGAGAGAGAGAGAACGTCAAGCACAAGCCAGACGGAGAACGAAAGAGACAAGTCGAGGGAGTTAGTGATACGTTGATGGAGCCAGAGGGAACGGAGAGGAGAGACCAAGGGAGCTCGAGGGAGCCACAACGCCGTGTTCGTCGCCGCAATGAGGTTCCCGACAACCGACCGCGTCTCTCTGTGTCTACCTAAACGAGCCAACAAACCGCCAAATGCCATCTGATCCCTCTTCCGAACATGGAGAAATTACTCGTTATTCTGACACAAGCCTGATAAACGTCGAAATTAATACTAATCAAATTTTTCAATCTCGTTATAATATTCAAATTTATAATATTTTAACTATCTGTTTGCAATTATATTTTTACTTCCTCCATCTAAGTTTTTTTACTGTCCTAAGCTTTTAAAAAAACGTGAAGAAATTTAGGATTATTTTTCAACATCTCTCTTACATTATTAAATTATTTTTTAAAATATTTTAGCAGGGAAAATTGAATTCCATTTTCCTTTATTTCAGAGAAATTTTGTCAAGGAAGACTCAAATTGTAAATGAAAGGTTAAAATATTTCACAAAATATTACAAATACAAAATTAAAAAATTATGATTTAGATAATTAAAAGCAATTTAAAAATAATTTACTTCCGACACTTAAATAAATAATGACTTTTGCAAATGTCATGTTTATACCCGCATCAAACGAAAGTTAATGTGAAATGCTATTACGTGACTTTGCTGAGACAAGTAAAACGAGGAAATGAAATGTTTACTGAGTTATAGAATTTCGAATCAGCAATTCGAATTAATTAACACTTCTTTCTCTCTCTCTCTCTCTCTCTCTCTCTCTCTCTCTCTCTCTCTCTCTCTCTCTCTCTCTTTCTCTCTCCCCTCCCTTCTGCGTTCCTCTAGGATCTCGGAAAAAAAATAAAAGTCATTCCGTCATCCTATGTGCAAACGTAATTCTATAGGTTCAATATCGCTGGACATTCCGGTAACAGGCTTCTCATTATTTATGCATTTAAAAGGGTCCTCCCTAATACAGGCACAACCCTTTCCTTGTAGAAGGATCAAAAATAGCTTCGGAACCACCCTCTCTACGCGTCCGACTGAAAAGGGTTCGTCAAGCGGCTTACCGCCGCAACACCCCCGCGTCTCCACATAGGTAAATTTAATCGTCACTTAACGCGTCATTAAGATCCTTCAAATCACTAATTTAAAACAGTAAATGCATCGACATCTCTTTATCGCAAAATTGAAGTGCTAACTTTTCTTTAAATAATATAACACGGTAAATTAATAAAATGACATCCGATATTATTAAATTCTTCGCTGCTAGTGCGGATTAGTCAAATTTCTGTTCACATTAGTTATAAATATCTCATACATACTATTAATTTTTTAATATAACGTAATCAAATATTATAAGGTGAAAGAAATTTATTATTCCCTCAGATAATACAATTACATTTTTAATAATGAAAAAAAAACTCGCAGATAAACAAATCGAAAATGGATTAGCGAAATCATTTTTCCGATCAAGCCTCACTGCGGAATGACCATTTTTTGGCCGTGCCGCCGGCGGCAAGAGCGCGCGAGCGGGAGAAATCAACGGCGCAAAGCCAAATAACACCGGGGGCAGGTACACCTGGTCATTCCGTTTCCCACTGATTGATGCGTGTCGTCTGATGCGGTCGGTCGGCTGCGCAGCCAGTCGCTTCGCCCAGTCCCGCTGGGGTTGAATGCAGTGAATCGCGCGGGCCTTCGCCGCGGCGTTCCGCCGCGCCGGAAACGGTCCATCACACGACCACGTGACCACGTGACGGTCTGGCCTTTGTTCCACGCGATCATTAGTCTGTCAATATGCCCAAACGACGCTCGCCCTCTATACGCTTCTCCTCTCGTCTCTCCCCTTCTCGTCGCCCCCTCCCGCGACGTATATACGTATGCGTTACCTATCTACACAATGCACCCATTGTCTTCCACACGCGTGCATTATACACCCCCATTATGCACGTGGACGCGTGCGTATTCGCTTACCTGCGCACGCATACACGCACGCACGTATGCACGCATACGCGGCATACCTAAAGCCTGCTCCGGTATCCAGCGTGATGAAGATCGCGGAAGATATGGAATGGACGTTAGGGCCCTCATCATGATAGAATTCGCAGATATGGACATACTAGGATCCCGATATAACGTAAGGATAATTGGATACGTCAGATTAATGGTGAATACATTTATGTAATAAATGCAATCGCATAATAATAATATTATACATAAAAGTATAGTCCATATAACATGCTTGCTCAAGACTACTCAAGAAGATCAATTTCAGAATGGCGACGTATTATATGCGACTGCTCTGTCGGCGCGCGATTCACGCCAGCCCTTCAGCTCGCTGAAAGATCCGTAAATCACATTCCGGTTCATTGGATAATCCGGCGGTGTTAATGTTCCTGCGTATCCCGTTGACACATACCTCCCGACCCGTCCTCTTTCTCGTCCTATTTCCCTCCGTACGTCTTCCATTCAAGCTCTTCGTTTTCCTTCTGTCTTCGGATGCATGCCAGCTTTCTCCGATGATCCCAAAGGCACCCTCTACGCGTATCCATCTCCAACGCAACGCGTCGCACCGAAGTAGGGAAGAGAGGCGGGAGCCGGAGCTAAATCCAGATATATGATGCGCGGCCGTGACATGCAAATCTGGTCAAAGCCCGGTGCCATTACGTTTTCAAATCTTTAAAGTGTGTTTAGACAGCCGACGAACGGTGACGAGCTCTCTCGAAGATTGCTGCTATGCTCTCAGGCGATCTCGAAAGATCGATCGTCGAACCAACGCACGTCATCCTCGTCGTCTAAATTTCGATCGCAGAAAAGAGAGTGTTCCAGAACGAATACGCATGAAGCAGTCCACTAACGTATTTTAAAATCGAATGCCGAAAGAATAAAAAATAAAGTTTTATCTATAAATATACGATGTATTTTAATACATAAGTTTCTGAAAGAAACAAGATAGTCATAAATTTCTAAAATTACAATTTTTTTAAATGATACTTCCAGAAATAAAATGTACATTAATAAAAATAAATATATAACTTTCTGATATTTTCTCATGTCTCATACCAATTATCTTGAAATAAAGTGCATTCAGTTTAAGTTCTGACAGTTACTTATCACGAACCAAAAAAAATTAAAGATCAAAATTATAACGTTAAAAGTCAGAAGCAAGAATCGCGAAAATTGAAGTATTGTTTGAATGATACTGCAATACAACGCAATATACAATCCTTTTTAATCATCAAGGACAACGATCAAGCGTCGAATTGATGATTTACGTTGATTGGAGCACGGCTATCGATGCGAGAGGAATCGATGCTGCGCGATTGTTGGAGACAAGTTTTTGTCGAGACGATCGTGGTTTACTCCGACTCTTGATCCATGGAGCCGAACGAGCAGAATAGTTTACAGGAACAAACGGCGAGATCGAGCTTCGCGTGATGTTTATACTTTATAGCAGGTCCAATTAATGCCATGTAAAAATTTGGCGGATTTGAGGATGATCAACACTCATTATAAATTGCTAGTCGTTCGTGGGATGTCCCTCACGCGAGGTAGAGACCTTGTGAGGTCAAATCTGTTGAAGTTTAATGAGTTTCTAGTTGACAAAGATACGTGTTGTTCAAGGCGAATCGTGCTCATCCAGATGTCACTCGAAATGCCTGATAAGAAAACTGGGCCGTGATCTGGCCCGGTTTGTTTTTACTTGTCCTCTCCTCAATCAAGCATTCGATTCCGTTCGATTCATTGGCCTCGCCGATGGATCTTATCGATCGGCGAACGATCGAAGACAAAGAGACAAAACGATCATTTCGTGGTATTTCATTTCTTGTCCCGGCTCCGTGGACGTTCAGCCGAACGACGAGTGAATCGATAGCAATATCAAGGCAATGTCTATGTATCATTGTCTTTGTCAAGAAGGAAAATTAACTGGTCATTGTGCGAAGAGGCCATAATTATTTATTTTTTCAAATTAATCAAAAAAGGATTATATATTTCTTCTATAAGAATTTCTATAAGAATTTCTTTTATAAGAACATTACGAAATAATAAAAAGATAATACTATTTGAAATTACATTCATAAATATTTATATAAATTTTTAATTATTTCACTAAACTACGTACTTTATTAATAGCTTAGCACTTCCGGAATTATCTCTCTTTCTCTAAATGCATTATGTCATATATTCTTACGTTATGATAAAAAACTGATTATAAATACACACATACATATATTATACAAAAACGTATTTTTATTTTTATTTTATATATTTAATATTTGATATATATTTAAATATTTACAGATAAAAAACTTTCAATATATCATCGATGTCATATAAATATTAGTGCAATGCATCTAAAAAATCTAAAAAATCTAAAAAATAGTAATGGATTTCGGAATTGTTAGTAAACTTTAATCTACAGAACTTCTGTTTTAACTAAACAAAAATTACAAGGCATAAAGCGGTTGTACAAAGAGAATTCCTAAGTCCGATCAGGATATAATCACATATGCTTCTCCCCTCTCTCCTCCCCCACCCCCCTCTCGCCTGCTTGCGGCGGCATGAAATAATAATAAATACACGGCTGACCAAGTGATATTGCGCGCTAAACTGATTCGTAAGCGTGGAAGCCACGGAACAATGGGCGCGGACTTCGCGTCCCGATGGCAAACATGGGAAAGGAGGGCGGAAAGGGGATCGAGACGGTCGGTAGGACCTGAGAACGACCGCCAACACAATGGAGACCAAGTTGGCGGTCTGACCTCCGACCTCCCGGCTGCGCACCACCGACGTCCTGCATTCGCATTCGGATTCGTTGCTTCGATTGTGTGCTAATGCTTCGTGCACTATCGCGGCCTTAAGACAGCACACCGCGAGTCTCGATCTCTTTCTGTCTTTCTACGATTCCTTAGTTTCCTTCTTCTGATCGTCACCATCGCCGCACCTCAACAGATATCGATGTTTTTGGAAATAATCAACGCGAAATTCCAAAATTTATTGTACATTGTGAAAAATAACTATGTCTATATAATCCTCACTATGTTAATATCAACACTAATATGATGTGGATTTAATATTGATGTTAAATCCATACTGATATTTTTTTAGAGTATATAAGTAACAAATAATTTTTTACAAATACATATATACATATATAATATATAATTATATTTTAAATTATTATAATTATATTTATATATTATATTTGAACAATCTTTCCTCTTCGTTATTTTAATTTTTCATCAATAAAAGATATCTTAATTTTCAATTAGAAAGAGAAAAGTTACATTTCGTTATATTAAATTCGTATTGGCGTCATCCTCTCTTTATCAGACGGTTCGCAAGGGAGTGGATCGAAATCATTTACTATCGCGATCAGTTGGTAGTGAGCGAGACGTCGGTCGGGTCGAATGGATTCGATTAGCAACGGTTCGCAGCGGTACCGTCCACCATCGCCATAATCGCTCCCGGCAGGCTCATAAGTCTTACTGTACCGCTAACAAACATTACTCTGGAATTCGGATCGATTCAGAATTCGAATCTTCGCTACGCATCGCATAACAAATTCATCATGGCACTTCAATTAGAAACATAATATTTACAATAATGTTTATTATTTTAAAGAAATGTATTATAAAAAGTATTAAAAAAAAAATTAAACTTGAAACATCAATGATGAAACCTACTGAAAGTAACATTCGTTTATGTTACTTAATTGTAACAGACGTAATTATGTCATTATTTTTACTATTACTTGCTAAAAGTCATTATTTTTACTATTACTTGCCAAATCTTCATTTTTTGAGTAACTTAAAGTAATTTTTTTTTCTTCCGTTCATTTGCTTAAAAAAAAAGAGTATATGATAATTTTAGAATGCATTATAAAGCAATAATGCGTAACAGAAACACTTGGCGCTACGCATAAATGATGAAAATCCGCAATTCACTGTCGAAGCGCTCCTATATCTCTTTGTGCGCGCGCGCAAACGCGTTACTGCAATTTTCGATAAATATGATAAGCAGCGAGTGACAACGTTCAATGTCGAGTAAGGTGTATCACGAGCCAGATGCGTGTTATGCATGTCGACCGTATATACAAGAGAATGAGAGAGAAAGGGAGGAGAAGGAGGGAAAGAGAGAGAGAGAGAGAGAGAGAGAGAGAGAGAGAGCCCTGTAACAATGAGATAGATCTTTCCGTAACGCAGAGGAGGGTGAACTCGGTTTCCGGTGGCCTTGCACCCGAATTTGAAACTTTCCCCGTTACGTCGGTAGCGAAACCGAGTGTCTGCATAAAACCACCCGAGGCTACAGACTGTCGGTTCTAGACTGCCGAGGCGTTTGCTATGCGGGCTGCGCAAGCCGCGGCTACGTGCCCTGCCTGACGAGCTGCGACTCAAATTCAACTCAAACTCTGCTTTCTGCATCTGCTATTCCGCTTTCCTTCGCCGCTCTCTGTGTACTGTCGCTGACTCTCTATAATGTGTTCGGCCTGCAAAGATCCATGTTGTACATGTTATCGGTGGATGAGTCCAAGAAACCGCGAATGACATGTTACGATACTATTGAAATTATCACAAAAAGTGTAAAGTAATCTTAGGATTAAAAAACATTTAGTAAACTTCAAATAAGGATTCTGTTATACAACTGTTTAAAAAGTTACATTAACAATACTAAAATACTAAAAGTATCCCAAAGTCAAAGTTATGTATTGCAAAATGCGTAACTTTTCATTATTATCAATATTTTCTAACGGTACCAAGTCTTAAAAATTATGAAAAATCAAAGAGTAACAAGGAATGTTTAAAATAGATTTAAAATTATTATTCTTTTTGAGTTCTTCAAATTACGAAAAAGAATTTTCATTGTTCGTGATGGATATCCTTGTCTCCTTGGACTGCACTTATCCAATTATCATTCACATCGCATAGGTTGATCGCATCGTAAATATAATACCGTAATAGTCCACGATTGCTCGTACGAGACTCCGACCGAGTTGTACGTTGCACATACATTTCACGTGGGACACAAGAGGTCCCAGTTGTGGGACAAGCAAACGGGGGAGGCGAAATGACAGGAGGCGGCCGTTTACCTGGCGTTACGATAATTAAATCGAAACAAAAATCTATCCGCGGTACGCGGTCGTCAATCCACGCAGTCGACATTTTACGTTGCCAATCGGCCACCCTCTCGCTACAACACGTTCACCACTTCCGCCCCCGCGCTCATAGTCCCCTTCCAGATCGTCGTGTTTTTTGTTCTCCGCGACGTTGACACGGCCTGCGTACTAATAACCCGCGCACGAAAATACATTCGCTTTTCATTCGTCTCTTTTTCCTCCAATAATGACTTCGACGAGGAAATCGAGTGAGTGCTTGTAGTATCCACTATCATGTATTATGTCATAGGGTTTAAAAAATTACGTATTCATGATAAAGCGTAAAAAAAGGGCGGCAGCAATTAAGTATCAGAGATTTATATAATGAATAAATAATTTTTCCGTGTCATAATGTATAACTATCTCTAAGATTCTATTTACTAGTAGATACTATAAAAAAAACTTGTCATTCTTATTTTATAATCTAGAAATTAATTTTTAAAATACTAAGAAAATCGAAAATTTTAATTAATTAAAATTTTAAAATTAATTAAATAAAATTTCCAGTCGACCATCATCTTCCAATTACGTTAAAATTACTGCAAAACATTGTGGCATAGCATTCTAGACGCCATTTTCGGCGACACGCTCACGAGGTTAATCCCACATGCGCGTCGCGTTGCGTCGTGGGAACTGCGAATGACGCGCGACGAGTAGTTACAGTTCAACGAAAGTAAGACTCGCGCGCGACGTTGACGGCAAGAGCGCCTAACCTCGGCCCTTCCCAGCATGTTAGCGACACGGAATCAGCTGACTAGCAAAACTGACCTAATTATTATGCATTTATTCGCGCGTATTCAAATGCGCCGGGCGGCGGTGCTCGTTGTCTCGCTTGCTCGTGCGCACGTTCTATCGCTCTCCTTCGAACCAACCGAGGTACTCAGTCGTCCGACGGAACCTAACACGCGATCGAAGATCTATGTTCTAAGGACCTTACGGGATTATTAATCTCTTTAATTGTGTCGAAAAGAATTAGAATTATATCTTAATCTTTAATTTATCATTTATATCTTTCATTATTTAATTGTTATTATTTAATTATTATGTCATTGATCTTTATGCTAATAATTTCTCTTATTGTAAAAACATTAAACCTGAAATATCATAGCAATTTACATTTTTAAAAAATGCATGAATAAATTAGCAAAAGAAAAAAACATTAATATAATTATAATTACTTTATTTTTAAAATCATCGATTTAATATTGACAATACTAACTTTAGAAGATTTAATATTAGTTTCAAAAAAATTGTTGTAATAATTTTTGCAAAAATAAGAATTAATCTTTAAATCAATTTTATATCACACAAAACAATAATATTGCATTCTTTTCTGTCTGTTGGTGTTTCAAAGAATAGTATAAAATTTTTAAATAATGCTGTGAAAAAACTGGAAAAGCCAAGCTAGCTTTAAGAAATTATGACATAGACACAACATCAACAATTTACGTCCATAATTTAAAAAGATATTGTCTCGCAACAGCTTAAACCATCATCGCGTGACTATATCAAAAGTCGCCTTGACAGATGAGAATAAAACTTCATCTAAACTTCATCAAGACAATTGTAAATTGAAACGGAGATCACCGATTAAACATATCGGTTCATTTTATCGCGACATTGTGGCAACTCCCTAACCTCTCTTCCCTTTCTAATGTTTGTATCGATCGTTTTAGTGACTTATCGAACCAGGAACTTCCGACAGCAAGATCTTTCTTCGAAATCACGTTCGTGTTAATCAGAAGGAGGGCGTGCCGATGACTTTGGGACAGGTATGCCAAAACACATCGTAAACCTCCACGCGATAAACAGGCATAACATACCCTAGAATACCTACCCCGTGTCTCTACGCGTTTGCCTGCTTGCCTACCTGCCTGCCTGTCGGTCTGTCGGTCGCTCGGTCGATGCTTTGGTTTCGCCAATGGTGAGTGTACACCCGCGCTAAGCACGCACACACGCGCGTGCACGCGCCCCGCGTGTACATATGTGCACACAACGAGCGCGTCGGGGAGGGTCGCGGGAGGGCGTCTCGGCGCCATGCTGATTTGCATGCGCCGCCATGACGGCCGCCACCGTTCGAGCGGGGGTTGCACGACGTTGCGGGAGGGAGGCTCGGAGAGTTAGGGGGTGAGCATCGATCGCTTTCTCCACTCTCGCGAGCTCGCCATCTACCCCTCCTAGTCCCTCCTCTAACCCCCTCCTCAGCCTCTGCTCTCTTTGTTACTCCCTTCGTCGGCCCTTTCGTTCCTCTCTTGCTACCATTCTCTACTTCGCTTTGCCCTTCTCTCTCTCCATCACTCCGCTCATATCTATACCCCACGTTCTCTTGTCGTTCCCCTCTCTCTTTTCGTCGCACATTCTCTTTTTCACCGTTTTGCTTCTTCTTCTCCGCCCCCCCCCTCTCTCTCTCTTTGCGAATTGCGACCGAACAACCCAGCCTAATAACCGCCACTAATGCCTAAAACTAGAAAACTCCGCACTTTCGTCTCTGCTTTTCTCTTGTTCCACTCAGCGGTCGTCTTTTTCAATTCCTTCCAAAATTTTTCGTTGTCTTATTCTTCACAACTTGAATTTTATTACGGGCTACTGGCAAAGTTTAGCTATATCAGTCCAGATAACTTGGTTACAAGTTGAATTTAGACATTAAAAATGCATTATTTTTCCTCACATTATTTTTCCCCTAAATCGATCTTCTCTGAAATAACCGTCTACATTGATGAGCCATAATATCTCTTTGATTACAAACTAGGAGCCGCAATATATACGATCGCTTTACACAAAGATGAAACGAAGCGATGTGACGAGGGGTAAGAGAGTTCTCGTTTCAAGAAACTACGTTGGTAGGTTAGAAAAAGTGATAGAGAGAAGACGAAGGGAGAACGAAAGCAGCAACGACCTGGCGAACAACGTCCACAGCCGTCTATTTACTTATGCAACGGGCGACGAAGTAAGAGGGCGGCGATTCGCGTGGTGGGTGTAAGGGGTCGGAGCCTCGGGCTCTGTTTGTTTTCGTTGGACCACATAGCGTGATACGTTTGCGTAATGCGCTACGTCCGTCGTCCTTTCCTCCGCCATATCCTCCTCCCAAGTCTCCACCAACCCTCTTCCCCTTTCCTCTTATCGCCCGTCCTTCTGCCCGTACCGTCATTCTCCGGGGGTAGCAACGACTGCGGTGGAATCTGCCAGGCGGTAACTCATCCGCACGGCCGTATTCTCGGATATGTTTTTGCTCGTTCTCTCTCATCCGTTTCAACCCTAGTACGTCCTCTCCTTTTCTTCTTTTTCCTCCATTTCCGTACATCTCTATCTTTCTCGTTGCAGATCTGCATTTGTCCGTTTGTCCGTCCTACGTTGTCATCGTGGTGTTCATTTTTTATAGTGGTTGCCGACGTCACCGCGGGTTGACAGAAAAAAAAAGAAGTTGCTTCTGCCGCGAGAGATGCGGAATGTTTGGTTGCGGGAACCGTGAGACTATATGAATTCACAGAAATATGATGATCACGGGGATTTACTGCGATTGTTTGTGGCTTTCTCAAACATGAGAGATTCTCATGAATCATGGAGTTTATCACGAATAACAAAATGTTATTTAAAATAGAAGAGTAGACTCTATACTCTATAACAAAATATAAAAGAGAAGACTACACTCTATACTCCATAACAAAATAATTCATAAATTACTCTCTCGCTATTTGAACATTCACGAAATTGTCAGTTGTTTATAATGAGGTACATATTAATTTATGACATTAACATTAATTTAATAAGAAAACACTTTAAATAATAAACAAAATTAAATTGTGCTATTTTTCCTGATGCAAAAAAGTGGACGCATTAACGCAAACAATGCTGATTGAACACGCCTATAATAAGATAATTATGCATTTTCCTCGGTGCCTTTCGATAGAGACTGCAGACGATATCAGGCGATGACAGCAATTTGGTTGTTCCAGCACGCCTAGCAAAGCGTTCACTTCCGTTCCTTCGTCTAGTAGGTCCCGATAAATCTCGCAGAGAATCTCTATGCAAGACGGTTAATTTCATAGCGAGCTGTTGAAAACGGTAAAGAGGAAGAAAGATCTCCCCATGCCATTCCGCAAAACTCGTGTATAAGGTGCTTGAACCGGACGAACGATCGCGCAGCTCTCCCTTAGCCTCCTTACAAACGAATGGTGAGCATTCGGGGGAACGGTAAAATGACAAGCCCGTAAAACACGATCTTCTTCTTTCGAACGACCTATCAATGGATAACATCGACTCGATGGGTAACGTGATTCGAATTCGGTCGCGATGTGCGCGCGTCCCGTTTGCATTCAGGAATCCGAAAACTTCTGGCGGAAGGTCGCGAGGGGTCAAGGGAGGACGGGAGAGAAGCAAAGAGAAAGCGAAATTCTCCGCGACTGCGAGAGCGGAGGAGGAACCGACGCGACGTGATCTTGATAAACGACGACGACGACGACGACGACAACGATGGCGACGGCACCGATAGTAAAATCGAAGAACGAAAGAGTTGACGCAAACGCAGGTTTTATAGTAATGTCTACCGGTCCTGGCGCGTCGGTGTATGCCTATGTAAATACGCGTCAACGATCTCGTGTGTAAAACGCACACTATCGTTTCCACTTCTCTCTCACTCTCTTTCTTTTCAGCCCTGCTCTCCTCCTCCTCTCACACACATTTTCCGCAATATCTACGTACGACGAGAAGAAGAGGAATTGGATGGAGAAGAACGAGAGAAAGATGGAGATAGAGAAAGTACGGGTTACATACTACCACCACACCGACTATGGAGCGGATGGCGTGGACCCCTTGGATGGCTGCCTCATGAAAGATGCATAAGACGACTCACCGGGGGCGCGATAAAGAGTCGACAACAGACAAACCGACAGTCACCCCTGTGCACCCCCTAATACCCGGTGCAATACACCGCCAGACGTTGGCGTGTAGGAATACGGCCGATGTGGCCGCCACCCGCCACAGGGGGTGGGGGAGGGTGGCTCCCACTATCAATTAATTATAATCTAGATTGATGGATCCGATCCACGCTGCTCGTAACGGAGATTAGTCTCGCTTCTGTCATTGTCGTGCTTGTCGTCGCTTTTCATTTCCTCTCCTCATCTTCCTCCCCTCCCCCCTCCTTTATCTTTCTTCACTTTTCGATAAATCAAAAAAATTCAGATATGTTAGTGATATCTCGACTGGTGTACCAATCTATCGGTTTCAATTGTCGAATTCGAAATAAAGTCAATAGCAACAATACGTCGATGAATGACGGAAGCATGAAGGAGAGGAACAAAGAGAAAGAGAGGGAGGGAGAGGGAGAGGGAGAGGGAGAGGGAGGGAGAGAGAGAGAGAGAGAGCGAGAAACACATCGTCGATGTAACACAGAGTTACGTTTGTCGAGGTCTGTGGGCTAATGGCATGCAAGTGAGCGGTGGCGATGGCGGCAGCCTCCCGACCCGTCGCGCGCCCGGGTCGATAGGAATTAGCATTTTTATGGGTCTATCTCGCTTACGCGCTACGGTGCCCCGTGGCACCTAGATTCTTCAGCATTGTTCACGCACGCTTCGTACGCACTCGCCGCCTATAAAACGCCCGTCAAACGCTCGCACATTCGCTCACGCCACGAGTTTCTCCACAAAAACATTCACCTTTCCGTGCCTTTCGGTCTGCGGCATCCAAACGTCCATTAATATATATTTTTATTCGTTCTCAGTGTTATAATTTCAGCCAATTTAAACAAATATCATTGTTACAAATAAATTTTATCCGTAACGAATATATGACAACAGGCGTAAAATATATATTTTTTCATGTCTATCACAACTTTTTTCTTTTTTTTTTTCTTTTTTTTTTTTAGTGAATCAATAAGAAAAAGAATAAATAAATTCTCGAATATTGTGACCACAACGATAGCAACAATCTCTTGAATAGTGAAAAACTTGCGTATACTATCATGTATACAATCAATTTCTTGAGCAAATCGAGTGAGTTCAAAGAAACTAATTCGTGTTTTAACGTAAAAAACAACTGACAAATATGCCGAAAAAGTAAAGGATAACAAAAGAGCAACAAATTTATAAATAAATTCTCAAACTTTCTTTAATTATAAAAAGAAAATTATATTAATTTTCATAGCAATCATAGCTATTTTTTATGGAGTTACACATTTACAATTGATGTCATTTTATTCAAATGATTATTTTAAATTGGCTGATTCAGGAATGTAATATTTATAACAAAAAATGTCAACCTATAAATCAATGTCAAAAGATAAAAGATCTTTTCCACTTGAAAAAATATATCTTGTTTGAACAAAATATAATATATTGCTCGACTGTTATATTTATTATTTTAAGTAATTTCATCACGCTCTAGATATTTAACACTTTCCTAATTAGATTTTGTGAATGCATGAAAAATGTGAGATGCATCGATAACTTCCGGAGGTTCGTACAGACAAGCCTCGATCGTAAGTTGAGCGTATCTCGATCGACATTATGGCATTGTTCTTCTCTTCAAGGCGAACTTCAAGACATTATCGACGCCGAAACGCCTGGGCGGTATTGCGCCCGAAGAGTAAACACGCGCGTGCATCCATCCCCGTAAAGCCTACACATGGCCTATGGGGTGTTTAGTGCGTATTACGAAGAGAAGGCGGCCATGGGGATGGCCACGAGATCGGATGAGAAATGATGAAGACGAAGACAGACGGGTAGATAGACGAAGGGCGAAAGGGAAAAAGGGAGGTAGAGCGAGGGAAAGTAAGGGCGCGTAATAGAGAGAGGGTGAAAGAGGGATGACAAAGAGAACGCGAGAGAGAACCGGGCACTCGTCGAAGGGCCGAGGATCTTCGGCGAAAGGCGCTTGCGCGTTTCCATGGGCACCGTGTCTGTACGCCCCCTCTTCCGCAAAACACTGACAGGAAGAGAGGAGAAGGTATATGTCCCATTCCAACGCATTCGCAATCCCCCCTTTAGTCACTCCATCTCGTTCTGTCACTGCTCGTTCTCCGCGCCCTGGTGAGCACACTCCAGGAAATCCTCCGCGGCAGCCTCCCTCGCACCCTTCTTCTCTCGTTCGCCTTTCGTCGACTGTCGTTTCGCTGTCTTTTTTCTCTCGCGCCACGTCTACGCTGAATCTCGCGTGTGATGCGCACGAACGACGACTCGATGTTCGAAACGCAACAGCGAGAACTCGGACATACCTACACGATCTCTTAAATAGAATCGCTCGATATCTATTTCATCCTTCGCGAAGAGTTTTCGGTCATCTCGTTAAGTGATGACGTGCCATTCAATCTTATGACGACATTATAGAAGCTCACACTTCTGCGTTCATAGTCACTGAGATTAAGACCAGATGTTCCGAATTGGATAATATAATATTCAATTCATTAACTTTCCTCCAAATAAATTGGAATTAATTTATGCTAATTTTATTACGAGCCGAAACAACTCGCTGTTTGTAAGTATATCCCAAATCTTGAATGGGAGAAGATCCGATTGTATGTATGCAAGAAATTCGCGATGTCCGATCCGATTTCGCCGTTATAAAAACATCAGTCAACCGTCGCCGTTTCTGTTTTAACAAAGTCAGCTTGTTCACCGCAGCAGTTTTTCGGATCTTACATTCAGGTCCATGTTTTGTCCTCTGGGCCACTCGACGAGCGACGGACGTGAGATGGGGACAGGTATAAAAGGGGAGAGGTATAAAAAGCTGCTGCTGCTGCTGCACACTGAAAGTCGAGATGGAACCGACCGCCTACTTCGATCGCAAGACACGCTCCGTTACGCATGCACGGACATACGATCGCTTTTATATGTGTACATTGTTTCGTACGTCTCACGCGACACGATCGATTCGGGGGTTTCGATCCACCTTCTGGCAAAAAGCGAGAACAAGCATTCTGCACCGAGAAAATCCAGTACTGACAAATATTAAATATTTTTTAATATAAAATTTAAAAGCCATTACCAGCGCATATTCTTGAAAATATTATGATGGAAACAATTTTAATAAATACACTTTGTATTTCTTTTATATCTTCGTAAAGATAGCAAAAATTTTACAAATGATTGATATATTCATATAACCCTTAAATTGAATGCAAAATTATTGAACAAATCACAAAGATTTTATAGAAATTTCCCATTCAGAGAAGTACGATTAGAAACGATATTGCGTTTTGTAGTTCCAAGATCAATATTTACGTGTGGCGTAAGGCTTACGTACCTTAAATCTGGAATATGCGTGTATCTTTTATTTAAGCGTCGCCGAATTCACACAAATGCTTAGGATTTCTCTTACGCAACAACCTGTTTTACGAGGCACATTATCCCACGCGAATCGCGTCTCGCGTGGGATACGGCATTGACTGCCGATTGCATTTATGACGAAGTTGGCGAGTCGCAGAAGCGCGATAAACAACAGCTAGGCCCTCGAACGACTATTTACGTCGCGTAACGCTTCTATCGATATGTCCATATAAATGCATCGTACTATGTTCCACACGTTCATACACGTTTCACTTTTGTGTACCATTTTCGTAATTATTAGTTCCGTGATAATCGTGCTATACCTATTTATCGAACATCTTGTAATTGTCAATAATTATTTGCCGATAAAACGCTATTACGTTTGCCCTCAAAGACACGATGACACGCTGCGTCATCATATTCCAGAATAATTAATTATGACGTTCAAATATTCTATTTTATTATATACATAAATATATTTTTTAAAAGATAACACCACATAACTTTAAGCCTTAAATGAGATTCCTGCAGCATATGACATAAGATGTGTTTTATTTAAGTTTAAAAAGTTTAAGTTTACGAATTGATGTTTTCTCAAACGGAGGCAAATAGGTCATAAATACATATTTTTTACAGATTCAAAATAATCAATATTTGCACTGATCGTTTATATCATCAAAAGAGCATCCACGTAATACAAAGCACATTAACAACTAATTAATTATTTAATTTAATGCTGATTTCATTATATTCCATACAAATATAACAATATATCGGATTACAATACACGTTTCACAGATGCGTGATATCTCAATCTCAGTTCTGTATCATGAAATAAATATTTAATTATCTCGATAATCGGCCAGTCATGCGATGAAAAATTGACGGTCTCTCAGGGAGACTCAACGTTTCCTAAACGGAGCACGGCATGTCGAGCTGTACATGGAGGGTAGAGAGTCGTTCGAATAAAAAGGGCTGTTTATGATTTTTCTATTGAAGCGTAACTAGGTGGCACGCAAGGTGGTATGAGTAATAAAGTCCTTTACGCGGCAACTAACCGCGCCGGCGGGCCAGGGATTCAGCCAAGCGCCGCATGCGTTTACCGTTTACTATCGGTGTTACAGCCGGTCGTACACATAAATCGCTTTACGATCTGTCGCTAAAAACGGATTTCATGCGAAAGTAGGTAGCTGCCGGTAACCGCAACCGCGCGTCTTCGTATCGCCGTGCGACTCGTGAGAAGAAATCACCGCACAATCGTCAGACGACCATCAATATATACGAACATTAGCGGCGATTTCACAGCAGGCGGAATCGATCGGTCTGTTGTCGACGAAAGAATCGCGTTTCAATGGTTGTTTCGCACCGACTCACGAAACGTGCGCTAAAATTTCCATAATCACCTCGCGAACGTAACCAACGATCCGTCTCACCGCAAAACGGAATCGTGGAGTTGTATAGATGTAACGAACGATTCCTTTGAAGAAAGTGGAGTTTAAACGAAAGGCCACTATTGTTCCATTTTTATGAAAAATTCGCTTAGCTTCTCGGTAATAATAATTCACTCGATAAATTCTTTTAGTTGTTCATATTTATTTGAAATTATCAATTATTGTCATTGGTGATTCATTAGCTTATTACTGCATTTTTATTGTCGAAATTGACATAATTTGACTTGGTACATTTGAATACATTATCTTTTTTCTCGTTTCAACGGAAACGACGTCATTATCACGAGCGTTTTCAAAGATCGTCGATGCAGCGAACGCGAGAGATCGGAAACGACCAACGTGAGAAGCAAAAGATAGAAAGATGAAGAGGAGGAGGAGAGTGGGATGTGAGCGAAACGGAGGACAAGATGATGGATGGTCCCTCTCCACCCTTAGCTGCGCCGCGCGCGCGAAGTGAGGGCGTCCCGATGCTGACGACGATGCTGACGCTAATGAGCAAAATATGAGGCGCCACCCTACTACCCCTCTTTCGTCTTTTCGCCCTCTCGCTTTCTCGTTCCTCCTTGCCGAGTGCAGGCTCTCTACCTCGCCTGCCTCTCCATCTCCGGCCTCGCCAGGTATCGATTGTCGTTCGCGTTCGCCTAAAGACCAAGAAGAAGAAGGCGAGGCGAACGAAGAGGTGGAAAGGTTTCGTTCCGGAACGAAAACAAGACGATCTATTCGTCTGATTACTCGCGCCATCCTCCTCTGCCGCGATTCCTCACGTATATTCCATTCTCAGTTTGTCTACGTGCATTACCGTATCTTGATCGTCGTCGCAGTTCTGCTCGACAATAAATAATGACCCTGTATGCCATCCACGAAACTCTAGATACCGAGAGGAATCTTTGTTTTGTTCGAATAAATATCGGCGGCATGCGGTATACCACGTAATAAAATACAGTTGACGACGCGATCGTATCATACACAACTATAAAACACATTAAAGGTGCGCGAGAAAATATTAGAAAAAAATATCACTCGGGTCGCGCATCGCAAAATAGCGATTAATAAACATCATTTATCGTAATAAATATCGAGATAAATATCATCGTTAAAGAGACATGATAAATACGAGCGGCTTTCGATGGCGTTAAATGACGAAGTACAGCGGATAGAGCGAAACTGCGGCAAGCAGGACGCTCTTTGTTTGCTCCTTGGAACCTTCGTTCAGCGACACTAGCAGTCAACACCACCAGCACCACTGTCGCTATGGGGTTAGCGCTGGATGTCCACTCGTTTT
Organism: Acromyrmex echinatior; assembly: GCF_000204515.1. Next base: position 69,859 of record NW_011627259.1, on the reverse strand, counting down.
TACCGCGAACGAGATGCTCCGACGACGAAAAAGGGGCCCGTTTAATTTCATTTTGCCGGTACCGCCCCTACTCTCGACGCCCGGAGCGACGAGGCACCGCGAAAAAGAAACTCTTCGACGTTTTACGAGCGTTCTCGGCTCCTATCCTCCACCATGTTCCAGCGTCGTTCACGCCAACCCCTCAAAGGGGATCTCGAAAATCTGCTTGTTGTCGCGGTGCAGCCCTTCGTTAAACGTCTTGAGACGCGCCCAGTATCTTCACAGTTCGCAACAGCGCGAAATTTCATCCTGTACTGCGCGATTCTTTATCATAACGACCTTCTGTCAACGCAATACATAATATTTGACTTGCAAATATCTGTAAGTTTGAAGGTCGTAGAATAACAATGTCACAAGGTGCACGGAAATACTCACATTCAAAATGTCATGCAATTTAATATCTAAAAATTCTCTCAGATTAAAATAGTAATGATTCTAAAAGTATATTACCATATGTCGCGGGATTTAGTAAATGAACTGGATGTTCCTGACGAAAGCCACATGAGTTATATAAAAAAATTTTACAACTCTTCGTAATGCAAATACCCTTTTTCTCGCGCGTCTCTACTTCTTTTATTGGGTTACTCCATTTTTGTGTTAACGATCCCGTTTTGGTGTCACGCCTACTACTACGGCCGAGACGTAAAAGAAAGGTTTTTGCGACGCGGCTCGCGGCGAGTGCTCGCTCGCAACCTCGTTAGAAATTACCGTACAGCCCATCCTTCTCGCCGTTAATGAAAGCCGGGTTCTGCGCGGCGAAGATTATTCGCGGTTTTTACATGCCGAGGCCATTCAACGCACCGGCTAAGACGCACAACCTCCTGGTCCAAAGGAAAATATATCAGAGACTGACAAAAGAGAGAGAGAGAGAGAGAGAGAGAGAGAGAGAGAGAGAGAGAAAGAGAGAGACGGCAACGGGAGTAGGCTAATTAATTTGGCAAATCATCGCGTCGCAGTGTAAACAGGGTGGTTCGATCTGTCTTTCCCGCACAAAGGGGTGTCGGCCGGAATGAACAGGAGTGACGACGAGGATGGTGCAGGGAAGTTCGTCCGCCGCGAGGGTGATATCAAAGGGGAAGACGAGGGATATCAATCCCCGGAGAAGCCACGGACTCAGCCTCCGCCGACTGTATAGCCGATGCTTCCGCAGTTCTCAACCACGAAATCCTCCGTTTGAATTTATCGCCGTCGTAACCGAACACTTTCTTTCCAGTAAGCTCGTCTCCATAACGTGCGTCAAATCTTTTCCGCGTTTTTTCAAAACGATTGATTTTATCGATAGTACATTTCCCTTTCTTCTCGCCTCTTCCCTCCCCCCCGCTCTTTCTCTTTTTCACTCTTTTTCTTCAGATAATTCTTTATTTATATACAGCAGGATTTTCTCCAAAGCATTAAATCTTTTGAATAAAAATTACCAGATCAACCGGAAGTAGGCCCTCTCTCACGAACGTCTTGTCAAATCAGACATTACTCAGATAAACCGTGATGTTTCATTTCAAATTTTTTTCCAAGTGTATACATACAAAAAAATCTATACAAAATTAATGGTAATTTTATTTACCATTTTTGTATTACATATAACTATAATTGATTCGTTGAAATACGAATTAATTTGTATACACGACAATAATAAAATATCTATATTTATGTTGATCAATATTAATGTAAAAGCTGCACAGAAATACAAGTACTTTCACAAATTTTAAATCGTATGATTTTTATTCGAATTTGTAAGCGCGTACGCCAATTGCGTTCGCGTGACAATCACGAGTTCAGGTATCAACGGTGACACAAAAAACACCGTACTTTAGCGCCACGACTTAGTCTCTCCGCTGTTGTATCTTATCAGAGAATCGAGCTTGGTGCGAGGTCAAGGCGCGCTATCGTAACCACGCAAGCCACCTCAAGCTACCTATATATGAGGTCACCCTCTTCGATCTGGACGTCTTCCTTGCGGTAAAGTACGAGCGCTTCACGTGCCTCATCGAGGTCCGGTCGTGATCTCGTTCAAACATAAAATCTTGCTTTTTATTTGGTTAACTGGTTAGCTGGACGCATTAAAAATCCACGATTCTGCAGCAACGTGAAAAATTGCGATACGACGAAAATCTTTCTCTCATAAAGCGAAGATGTCTCTTGTCCTCTCTATGACCCAAATTCATCTAGTATATTTAATAATAATGACGAAGCGTAAGCAACGGTCGGAGGAAGAAACGACGACGACGATGACGACGACGACGGAAGTTGTCCGGAGCGGATACGGTATGATTCACCTGTAATATCATTCTCTAGAATTCTCGGGGAAGTTGGTATAATCTCGTGAGCGCGGTCGTCATCCGGAATCGTTGGCAGACGTCGTCGTTGCCTGGTTATCTTCGACCGTCGACAAAAGCCAACATAGAATATGAAGGAAATCGTGAGCACCCCTACAGATTCCTTTCCTCCCCCCGTTAGTGTCTCTCTATCTTTCTCGCTTGCTCTTTTTCCATGTCTTTCTCCTCTTTCTCTCTTACTCATTCGTCTATATATCCGAACAGCCATCGCTGTCTCTATCCTGTTTCCTTTCTCTCTATCGCGGAATAGAGGGAGAGAGGGGGGGGATCGAAGGGGTGCGCCGGGCGCGCGGGGTGGTTCTTTCCCTCCTGTGACGGAGGAGTTGAGAGTGCCGTTGAATATGCATGAGAAGCTCGGGCTCCTATCTACCATCCTAAAAACATTCAGTCGACGCTGAAGCGACCGATGCTCGGACCGACCGCGCGCCTCGTCGCTCGCCAATCAATGTCTCCGACAGGGGCTCGTCTTGCGAAAATTTCTGTGAGACGACGAGACGATTCCTTGTAACCACGAACTAGAGAGCGAAGAGAACTCAAGAACGTCTTTTCCGACCTAACGCTGCCATTGGCCACAGACGTGCACTGACATTTTTATTCCGTGGAAGAGAAACCGCGAGGTTCACTGTGCCCTGGGGAATGTTTATTTCACTGAATTTAGATCACCATTTTTTATTGACGTACCGCTACTTCACGACTGAATTTTTAATATTGAGGCTAAACAATTTAATATTTGAATAAGGAGTTAATATTAGAAAAACGATATATCTTGTTTTTTATCGAAATCACCGTTAGATTCTATTTTAGAAAAAAATATTTAAGATTAATCACAATTTCCGCGTTTTTTCTCCCGCAGATACATATACGATAAGTCCGGATAAGTATAATTATCCTCTGACGTAAATGAATACTTTCTATGTGAATCTTTTTTTGCCAGGACAGATTTGACATTGGAATCCGCCCGCACCGTTATAGATCAACTTTATCACAATCACCATCTCGGCCATAATTATGTTGTAACTGCGCGCATAAATGCCGGCGCGTAAAGTGAAGCGTGTTAAGCGTGACTCGATTATCTTTCGAATCAGACACGGAAGAACGCCGTGTCTGAAATATCGCTCTCGATCCCAAAGAACGAGCGCGATCTCGGCCGCGCGCGTGCACGCGTGCACACGCGCTAATGCATTCAAATGATATTCACTCTCGCGCGCTGACGCGAATGCTTTCGACAAATTAACGCCGTGTATCGAATAACTATCTACCCGCTGTGAGAATGCGCGCGTGCGTGTATGCACGCGTATGTGTATGCGCGCGCCAACGCGCGCGGTTTCTCGAGCATCTTGTAAATCAAACACACGATCGGTAGTTCCGATAACGCCTCCCCGGCATTTCGCTCGATATAATTCCACAGAGGAACATTCGTGATTACGTGTAAACGCCTTCCCCCTCCGCGGCGCGCCGTCTAGTATTAATTCATATACCGTAGAAATCACGCTGTAACCCGATAACCCTTTCCAGTAGCTAGCGATAGTTAGTCAGTTAATCGCGTAATCATGTAAATCCATTTTGTGAACACGGTGCCGAAGAAGATAAGAAATAATCAAACTGATTGGAAGCTTCCGCTACTTTTACCGATATGTAGGGATCCCTTCTGAGGAGTATTTCCTCGTTGTATAACGAGGTTTCTGTAAAACGCTCGATTATTTTCTAACCGGAAGAAGTATTCTTCCGGTCCTTATCAGCGAGGTCCGATTAGACAGAACGTAGGTGGATGACATGGTTCTGTCGCCATCTCTCGGTGACGTTGGGAGACAAGGTAGCCATTTTGTTTCTGGAGGTGGCCAGAAGGTCGCCGTGGTGTCGCGGCACACCCGCGCATGTCCATTGGTCCCTCCTACGATGTCCTCCCGACGG
>NW_011627259.1:0-65480 GCF_000204515.1 Acromyrmex echinatior | reverse complement strand
CTTTCCTTCCCCTCACCGTCCACTACCGACACGACCACTACTATCGTCTTCTCCTCTGGCTCTCTTCCACCTCCAACGGCGACGATCCCACCCATCCCACCCTCGCGCGATATTATCACTCCGTTTTACTCGCGATTTATCGGCCTTTATCAACTACATTGCCACCGAACGGTGTGTATCGTTGCTGCCTGGCTGCCTGACTGCGATCGCGTAGCCAACGTTCCCCGTAGCTACGATCCGCGCCAGGTTCTCTCCACTGCGCTCGGCACGGCGTGCCCTCGTAAATCAGCGCTGATGGTTTATCGTCGTCGTCCGACTGAAAACCGCAGAACCGAGTTGCTCCCGCTTTCTCCGACCGTATCGTCCAAGGGTCGGCAATAGAGCGTCGAACTCTATGATGACTTTTTCTCATTTGCGCTATAGTGCGAATAGGTATCGAACAACTTCAACTAGCTTTAGATTTATTTTCAAATGCAAGAGAACAGATCTATTTGTATGGGGTTATTTAATCTGAGATAGTTTGCATACTGATAAATGCCAAAGTTAAAGCTATACGTCACGAAATACATGTGAGATCTTATGGACTATTACTGAATTCACATCGTTACTGAAAATATACATATATATTTTCAGAGAAAGTAAAAGAAAAATATAAATTTTGTACAATATTTCAGCAAGAAAATTTATGAAAATATACCATGAATCTCGCGCAATTATGCAAAGATAGTTGAAATAATTTCATTCAATTTGTTGTATTTTAGTTTGTATATGTCGCTCTTTTACTTTAAAAATGACACAACTCAAAAAATCAAGTTTCTCAAAAAAGGAAAAAACTATTTTTTCAACAGAAAATCACTGATTAATCAAATAACATTGTAGCAAAAAGAACATATGATCAAATATGAGCAAATGTCTTTGTTATTTTTCATTTTACTCTTTTTTTATTTTAACATTTTTTTTTAAACCATTTTTTTTAAGTGTGAGGATTTTTTAAATAAATTTATTTTTAATGATTGATAAAGTAATTCATAGTAACTAAAAAAATTAACATTTTTGTAATTGTGTCACTTTTTATGTTAAGGAAACGATATTAGCTAGTTTTAGAGAATTTATTCTTTAATGAATAAATTACTATATCTTTTAACAAATAATACATTATTACTAAAAAATAAACAAATGACACAACAATCGTACTAATTAAAAACTTATAGTCTCAAATGCCCGATAATTAAAGATATTCAAAGTTTTTCTCAGAAAGCCATCGAATTCTTAATACGAACTTCATTTAATGGAAATGTGATTCCTACATTTTATGTGGCGATTAGATGTTAGATTCTGACATTTTTCAGACCGCATATCATATTTTCATGGCTGTTTTTTAAGCCGCCTTAGCCGAGTTCAACTCTGCGAGTCCATACAGCACAGAAGTTTGCAGCAATATTACAGCTTATAATGTTACTGCTGGAACATTATAATGTTGCTGCAATATTGCTGGAATGATCTATGCTGTATGGTAGATGATTCGATCTCTAACTAGTGCATTTAATGCTAGATGTAACATTCGTGTCGCATTTTTCTTGACTTCGATCGAACTTGGAAATCGGACAAACGCGTAGAGCTCCTTCCATCGCTTTTATCTAACCCGGCAAAGTTATCCGCCATCCATCTACGTGGTTCTTTCCCTCTCGTTCCAACTTGGGAACAAAGGGATCGCTGCGCGATTCCATTTCCCGTCGTCATAGTCGTCACTTTACATCCTGTTCCTGACTCCACGATGTGCTCTCTCGCAAGCTCTAACGCGCGAGGGGACACCGCTCACTCGCGTGCGCTCTCGTTTTCGCGCATACGCGTATACATACGTGTATGAGTGAACATGCGACTCGTATGCATACGTGAAATATATACGTGTGTCAGTATAGTCGCTTATACGTTCATATATGTATATATCTACATATACATGCATACGATGGGTAGGTATGCATACATCGGAGGCACCGATGCACGGTAGAGTGCTTTCGAGGCGAGTGCAGTAGAGACTCACGGTGCTGCACGGTCTGGTGATTAGCCCCCCCCCCGGGGGCCGCCACCCGCCAATCGGTGGACGGCGTCGCGGCGCCCGCCGTCGTCGCTTCACCGTACGAAGCCGCCGCCGCCGCCGTTGCTGCTGCTGCTGCTGCTGCTGCTGCTGCCGCCGGGAGTCCCCTGCGGGTCCGCACAATCGCGGATATAGCGGATAGCGTCGGGCAAAGCCACGACAAAAATCAATCACTCGCTGCTTCCTCTTGTTCGCGAGATGCTCTCTCTCCCTCGCTCCTCTTCCATCCATCCGCCGCTTCTATTTCTGTTTCTCTCCGGTTACACGGCTCGTTCTCGCTTCCTCTCTTTCACCGTCCTCGTTTTCTCCACTGCCGTCAGCTCCACAGTGGCTGTCTATGCGAACCAAAACGCATCTATTTCCCCATATCCGGTTCTAGCTTATCTCCCGTAATATCCTGCATCCCTACAGGCATCATCCACTTTACGAAAGTTCACCAAAATCGTGACTTGACAGGTGCGGAAAAACAAAGAGAACTAATTGCAGAAAACTAATTGCAAAGTTCGCGATCGCGAACTTTGCAATGAATTCTCTTAAACATGTGTCTTTGAATTCTTTTAAACATATCGATGTTTAAAAAAATAGAAATTTTGTTTTCTCTTTGAACTTATTAATAAATTAATAATTAAAATAAAAAACCATCAACTTTTTGCACTATTTCCTTTCATAGTTTCATAATATTTTGATTTATGCTTCACTATGAAGATCACTGTTCACAGGAATTCTAAAGAAAGTATGTGGGAACGACTTCGTCGTGGAGCTTCACCGTCGTCTCGTCGAGACATCATACGAATCCTATCGTCGCAATAGTTGACCGATTTTTCTCGCGCTATCTTCCCACGTTCTCTCGCATCCCGCACACGCGCACGTATCATTCTTTGCCCGCGTCGATCCACGTCCTCGACGACATGCAAGAACGGGACAAGGACAAGCGAGATCCCGCCCGACCTACCGGACTGACCGACGACCCGCCTTGAATTTCATTCACACACCGCGAGGTCGACTCTCGGTACTTACGCGGAATACAAAACGATGTTCCCATAGATCGGACGATATGGCAATACGTCGGCATCAGCCGCCGAAATAAAAGGAGCAGTCGTCTCTTTCTTCTCTCTTCCTCTCTTCTCAAATATTTTCTAATATTAAATTTACGTCTTATGTTCACAATGTCAGAAATCAGTTCGAGATATCGGATAAAAAAAGAATTAATAAATTACATTTCGATCATATAACCAATTATTTAAACATGATCGATTAATTCTTTCTCTATCTGAAATCTCAAACCGATTTCTAGCATCGTGAATTTGAAGGCTTTAAACCATATTCATAATTGATCTTATTTTAAGACCGTCTTAAGTAATATCTTAACATGTTTGCGGCTTTGTGTGACATGTCGCTTACAATATCTTAAGACGGTTTGAAATCGACTATGAAAATATCAGCTTTAATCCCAAATTACAATCTAATATTTATGTTATGCGATTGACCTTGTCTTGCATATTAATTTCACTTTCTAAATTTAGATTTTTTTCACTTATTAATAAGTTTCAGTCATGGCTATGTTCAGTATTCATAGTCAGTTCTTATATTTAAGACTGTTTTAAGTGGTCTTAAAATGTCATAAACCAATTAGAGCCATAATGGCATCTTCTAAAACATTATTTAAAATAGTTTTGAAATAAAAACAGATTATAAATATCGACCAAAGACTCTTTTTCTGATGAGTCGAGTTGTAGGATTATTATTTTACAAATGCGGGATATAATTAATCTCATATCTTTAAATTTACAATTATTATCAGAGGTTAATTTGTTTCGTTTGTCTATTGCATATAATTTTCATTGTAGTATGAAATAAGAAAGCGAGAGAGTCTCAAAACTCTGTGAAATATGAAAGCGGTATTTTTCTTACTAAAGCGACTCTCGGTATATCGCTTAGCGAAGCCATCGTCACGTCGCAGCAGCGGACGTGGTTATGACACCAAATCGATCCGCGAGCTATCGAGCGGTGAACTTGCTGCGCGCACAGGTATCTGAAAGAATTTCCGCCGCCAATACCACGGTCGTAGATTCCCGAAGCAGCCAATTTCTACGGCCGCGTTACGCGATTTTCATAAATTAAGATCGGGAGGCGTGCATACACGGCACGGACACGGATATCGTGACAGCGATGTCGAATAGGAAGGAGAGTATGAGGAATGGAAAGAGAAACGACGATCAGAGAGGAGGACTGAAGCCCGTGACTGAAAACATCCCATGGCGATAAGAATCTCCCGGCGATTAATTGGTATGACAGCGGCACACGTTGCCGCCGCGTTAGATCGCGCAGTGCGCCAGCCGTGACAGTGTTCCCGTGTATCTCGCGCAATATCTTCTTATGACGACGCACGGTCGATGACTCCTTCGTCTCCTCCTTTACAATCGTCTTTTCACATCTTAGGTTCTTGTCTACCAGTGTAAAAAAAAAATTAAAAGAAGACGAAAACGACCCAATGTTTCCGAGGACGCCGATAAAGAAGGAATCACCACGTCGCAATGTACCGCAAGTTCTCACCGGAACTGTAGTTCCGGGAAAAGCCTGTAGGGAGGCCAGCTACCGGAAGTCGCCAGGCTGCGAAGCGCCGCGCTTTACCGCGAAAGCTCTCGCTCAGAGCGAGGAAGAGAGCTTCGCCCAATGCAGGGATCTACTTGCCTCTCGGGGGTTTGCATCCTCGATGCCAAACCCTCCTCCGCCCACCCTGTGGATGCGCATACCCACGTGGTAATGTAGGGATCTCGGGAAAGCTCGCAGGACCTTATCTTGAGGCCTGTGTCCTAGGCACCGATCTCGCGGTAACACAGCCAAAATGAGCTTTTCACTGCGAGTTTACCTTGCATCCACCGTGACAACGACATTGGATAATGAATTTTAAAACAGGAAGCACAGTTTTCGCAAACGAATATCCAGAAGTATTACAATTGTATATTTAAAAAAATACAATCGATTCTATGAAAAACCTAAAATTATGATTCCATTAAAGAAACTAAAGGAAGTATTGAAATATTCAATTAAATGATAATGTCATTCTGTATACTTTTTCATATCATCTAAAAAATATCGATGTGGATTTAATACTTCTGCTATGGATCCATGCGGTATCTATATAATTTTCACTGTATTAATCAATATTAGCACCAACATGGGGTGGATTTCAAATCTCTGGTTTATATCAACACCATGATGTAAATTTAAGATTCATGTTACATCCACATCATATTGGTGTTAACATCAACGTAGTGAAAATTATATAGATGCCGTTATTTTTTAGAGTGTATCAGACACATGAAAACTATTATCATAAATATTTAGAAAACTTGATTTAAGACATTCATTGTATAATACATATAAAATAACAGTAAGGATTAGTCCATGTACAAAAAAATATAAGATTATTATGAAGATTAATGTAAAGAAAGTAGCCGGAACTTTAAAAGTATTTCGAAATACGCGGAAATATCTAGCATTGAATATCAAGGAAATGTGATGAGATTGATTTAACGAGATATAGCTGTTAATCACCCCGTATCAGCGTTGAGTGATGCACGATCGGCCTTTGTACATCAGTACGCACACACACGAAACGATAAAGTGCAGCTGCAAGAGGAGTCTTGTCCGGATCTCTTCGATTGCCGCTCCGGTGTCCGAGGTCAGCGTGTTGGTTCGTGGGCCGTGCTGGCCCACGAGATCGTTGGTCCACCTGCTCCACGCGCACGCGGCAAGCCTTCACCTGCACTGGACGCCAAACTTACACTTTCATACGTACGCGACTATACACAAGAGATATCCATCTTTTGTCTGATCGCACGAACGCTACACGTTTCAATACCAGCGATTCCAAAAATCTTATATTAAATTTAATGAAATTCATTAATTCTCATACGATGGCTTTGTTATTTCAAAAGGCGTGTTGAAGTCGACAAAGCAATTAGTTTGTTCGCTGAATAGTTAAACATGATTGGTACTTACTCATAAATTCAATCAATCACATTCAGTTGCTCGGCAAATAGGCTAGCAGCTTTGATTAACTTGAATACGACTATTGACTTTATGTAAGAGACAATTTATCTTTTCAATTGCAATAAAAAATGTCGACATTTTAAACAATGCTTAAGCCAATATCATTCATGGTCGGTTTTTATATTTAAGACCATTTTAAGTGCAGTCTTAAAATGTTATAAACCAATTACAAAGCCATATTAGCATCTCAAGACTTAGAATACTTAAGATACGATCTTAAAATAAGAACAAATTATGAATACTGACCTTTAAGTCTAATTTTGTTAATTAACGGACCGTTTCCTTTTCAATGGAGAAGAAGAATATTGCATAAAAATATTTTTCCACATTTATTACATTGTTTCGGTTCTATTAAGCAGATCTACCATAGTGGTCGACGATGTATCTCAAATAGAAACACAATTTTCCTCGATATCAATTATATAATTATCCGTTTCATTTCATCGAGCGTATCATCGTAAGAAAGGAAGAAGAAGTTTGGAAGCACACCTTGCGCGACAGGTGCCATTCTCCTGGATAGCAGGCATAAGTAACAAGTACCCACGCGCGTTCGGCTCATACGGCTTCTCTTTTCCTCCAGCTCTATCTCTTTCGCATGATAAACGTGCGTCCACGATCACGCTCTTACTCCTCGCGTATATGCCTACCGGTCATCGTTGTCGTCGAGTTATATCGTTTTGGTGCGCGCGCTGACCGTGTCCGGTAGACGCTATCGTCGGTACTTAAAAATATGTTAGCGGCCGGCATATAAGCACCGTGACCTCCGTGATAAGATCTAAAGAGCCCAGGAGGCCTGCTGGGACAGCGCGTCAGATGCTTTTACACGCCGGCAGACAGGGTGGATTGCCAAGGGTGACACGGGAGAGAGAAAGCGAGAGGAAGACCATGACTATAACCGTCACGCCGAGCGTCGCCTATATCACCGGAAAAAGGCCGAAACGAAGACTGACCTATCTGATATGGTCTGAGACACCGGGCTCGTGCACGTGTTCGCACATCGTGGTCAAAATTAATGTGTAGAAGTTCCTTAATCTCTGTTATCGCAAGACCAGTCTTAGAAATGCATTATATTACATATTCTTATTACATTCGTTAATAAAATTACTTATTATCCGATTCATATCTTATTTGAGAAAAGCGCGGTCATTATTACCAGAAAATTCTGCACTAATGTGCTATTTAAAGATAAATATTACACGCTTAATATTCCCTAGAAAAATAATTTTCTCTTTAATATTTTTGAAACAAATTCACGAAGGCTCTTCAGGCAAAGCTACCATTAATAACGCGAAGTACAGAAGCTCTTTGTTTAACCGCGCGTCATTTGAACCCGCGATGTGTTAGCTTCTGGCAGGAAGTAAGAAATTGATAGATCCTCTCTGTATATCGGGTGAGAGATCGGGTAAGAAGGAAGTAGACGATAGTCTCCTTCGCGACATGGGGAGGCGGCAGTCGACGAGGCGAGGAGAAAAGAGGTCGCGTCATTGCTGGCCATGGCCGGTGATCGATGGCGCTGGGCGTTATCTTCGCTACCCCCTCTTGTTCCCGCGGTAATTCATCATCTCGGTCTGTTTTTCACTTACTTTATATGCAACATATTCCGTAATTTTTATTCAGTCAACCAGCCACCGCCATCGCCGCCGCCGCCGCTGCTGCCAACCATCTCCATACAGAATTCGTCTCATAAAACGGATCCAACTTCTGGTGGACCACCATCATCCCCCAAGTCACAAGGGATACTCACTGAAGAAGCAGACAGGGCGACTAACGTCTCTTTCGGTCCAAAGTAACTCCTCGGAACGAAGTCCGAGGGGTTACGCAAGCTTGCACTCTATATGCTAAGGAATTTCGATATGGAGATCCGGACCGGGCCGTTCTCCGGGACTGGTCAGTTTGATTTATTGGCTCGAAATCGGCCACGCTAAATTTCGGGGAAAATATGCTGTCCTCCGGCCGTGTCACGGCGTTCCCCCGTCTCGCTACCGAACGCGTTCTCCAACCGAGCTTTCCCGGTCGGCGATATTTCCATAAAATGAATTATTAGACTCTCAGATATATCCGGGAAAACGCGCGGGATGCGCCAGACTCTGTCCTCCGGCATAGTTTGACAGAAATCTCGGGGTGAATTTATGACGCCTAAGACAATCTCGCGAGAGTGGAAAGAGACCCGTATTTTAATGTCTCCTTCGAGAATTTATGAAGTCGAAACGTATGGAAAAATTTTGATTATATCAGAACATAGAGTATGTATACAACGCACACATATTCATAAAATTTATTAGAGATACAAAAAGAACGCGAATATGAAATGCGATTCAAACTATAAAATTGATTAAACTGCCGCATTGATTTATGCTAATAAGTAACTTATTTTTTATATTAATGAGAAAAATTAATTAATGTCATACAGCAAGCTATCAACAGCCTACGCTATGCGTAGTCATAATGTCAAATAAACACTTCTGTATTCAGTGAAATCCAAACAATCGGTCACCGATGGATATCCTTTTGGACGATACCCTAGAAGCCCTAAAGTGATTCTAAGCGCTAAGTAAATCGGAGGGGATGAGAAGTAGGACCAGCAAGAGACATGAAAGACATGAGAGGATGAGAAAACGGTAGATGCCAAAGGTTGAGAATAGGGAAAAGGTGAATCGTAGTAAGGGTGGAGTAAGGAAAGAGGGAAGAAGAGGAAGGTGTGAGAGTGATGCGAGCAAGGGGACTGAGGTGCTTTCCAGGTTCAAGAGTCGCGCGAAATCTGCATTTCAGCCTTCTATCCTTCCGTTTCAACCACCACCCTCTTTCGGTACGGACTCGCTGGAACCTGAGAGCTTTCGAACGGCTCGCAAACACTCCGCATCGCGAGAAAGCTTCCGTAGCTTCACACGGGGGTGGTATGTGCATTTGTGTATGTATGTATGTATACAACTATATGCGCTGTAAAGACTCCCCGATAATCTTCACGTCTCTGTCGTCCTCGTACTTTTACTTTCGTTCCAGTATTTGCCTTTCGAGAGAGGGCAATGCGAATCTTTTATTCGGCAAATCAGCATTTTGCGTACAAAAGAAAAAAACAAAAATAGATTCTTTAGCAATTAGACTATAGTTGTTGACGTATTAATATTTTCTTACGTATTAATATACTATTTAAGTATAAAGAATCTTATCAAAGATTTAGAAAATATAGTTTATATTTAAACACAATTGATTATATACGTGAATAATTGTTCGTACAACGTCTCAGAAACTTTAAATAACGACCGCAAAAGTCCGATGTACAAGACCGGAGGGACGAAACGCCACGCCAAACGCGGAATGAAAAATTGTTTACCGCGCTCGGCCAGCCGGAAGGGTGCAAGAGTCGGGAGAAGGATGGTGAAGAGACGGCCGGTAGGAAGAGGCAAAGGCGACGGGTAATTAATCCGCGGTTTTTCTCGTCTAATTAGTTGGATTTATTCCGTTGGTCCCCCTTATCCACAGACTCTCCTTCGCTCGTCGTATCTCGCTCGCCCGCGCCGTCGAGCGAGCGCCATCGCGCTCTCACCAAGCGTAACTGGATGGGTTGATATATGGAAATGTATGCGGGGAGATGGAGGTTCGCATTTTTCCAGGCACGGTGTGCCTTCATTTCCACCGCAGCTTGCTACACCCTGCCTGTAACCGTCCGGCTCCCCACCGTTCGGCTTATAGCCCCGTACCCAACACCCCCTTAATGACGCGTCTACTCGTTAAATTCGTGTCAGGCCACCGCTCTTTCTAGTCGCCGAGCTTCTCGAATCCGCGCGAGATCCCGCGTACTTAAGAACGAATCCGCTTCCACCTTAGCGAGGATTTTCACTTTCCATCCGTGAAAACCTTTTCCTTGATCTTTCGCAATGATCCTTGTTAAGCTGAGATCTCAGGGACTGTCTCCGAGTTCCATTAACATTCGCGAGAAATTATTTTGTTCAATGTAAATAATTATATAGTTAATAGAAAACGTAATATGTCAATTATATACGTCAATCTGTACTCTAAAGTACAATATTAACATTTAATATACTGATATTATAATTGATTTTCTATTATTTACGTTTTATTCAGACTATTAACAATATATATCGTAATCTTATTAAATAAAATGGTTACTCTCTCTTTCTTGATGTTCTATCTAATGAAGAAAAAAAAGCTGATGTGCACAAAACAGTACTCAGCAGAGCGGTAAGACAAAAGAATCGCGTTTCCGTGCTTGAAGCCTTGAACGCATGATGTCCGGTCAAGATGACGACTCGAGAACATCCGGTATTCTATTAAAAAACGAAATACGGATAATGTAACATGCATGTACAGTACAAAAATTATCCAAATACGTATCATATATAACTTCGCTAAAATTCATTCGCAAAGTGAAATAGCAAAAATGCGTGATACTATTTTGTTACGAGTATTAAAAAGTCAGATAAAAGGATGCGATATATGCGCAATATGATATCACTTAGTATCAGGATAGATAAAAAAGTTCAATATAAAGACGCGTCAATCTTCGTGCAGCATTTGATTTTTATTTTAATAAAATAATTGTAGAAATTTTTCATTTTAATTAATATAACAGCTTCTAATCTAAGGAATTATCTTATTAAACATTGCTATCGAATAATTCGATAAATGACAAATAAAGAATATCTATTTCACAAGTTTTTCAGTTTTTTTTTTAAATAATAAGAAACATTTAACTTTTGTGTATTTTTATAGTACATTTATTTTTATCAAACTTTTTTTCCATATCAAACATTCATAATAAGATTCGGATGTATCAGGGAACCGTGTAAAGTACTGTCGTCATCTTCAACATCAGCCATCAAGACGACATTGCAACGATGGTAGACGGTTGCGGCAGTTACATTTCCCAACGCAGTCGAAGCGTTTCGACCAGTAAAAGCTCTCCCGTAGACGTGGAGCCGTGCGAGCGATACAGCGATACACACGCGAAACATACGCACACGCCGGCCGGCGAACAGAGAGCTCGCGTGTTGCGCGCCATAGTACACCGGATAGTTACAAAGGAGGGAGAAAGAGAGAAAACGGCACCAAGTTACGAGGAAGCCAGAAACGCGCGGCGTATCCGCGGCGATGCCCAGGCACGTACCTGGTAAGTAGTAGGTACGTAATGGGTAGCAGGCAGTAGGTGGCAAGGCTGCGTGACGAGGCGATTGCGGACCGTGACTAAAATATTTAAAAATATGTATCTTTCTGGCCGGACTGCCGTCCAGTTCCAGTTCCAGTCCCCGGTGCGGACTCCGCCTGCCGTTCCTCGCCGCATGCCGCTCCCAAGCTCGCCGCTGCGCCTCGCTATATTTATTTCGCGTTTCCTTCCTGCCACAGCGCAGCGGCCAGCGAAGGGGTGCTGTTGGCTAGCCTTTCCCGTGCTGAATTTCGCCTCCTCTCTACCGTACTCTATTTCCGAAGCTTACGCAAAGCGAGCACTTGGCTCTGTTTCTCAACGATGTACTCACTAAGAAGATCTATAAGATATTATTTACGATGAACAGCATAAACCTATCACGAAATAGAGTTGTTAATTAATGTTGATAGATATATTTAAATTAAAACGATTATTCTCTACATACCTTTTAAATGTCAATGTTTAAAAAATACAATCGTATTAATAAAACTGTATTTACTGATTGAAATTTACTATTGTAATAATTACAAAACATTTATTTTTTCGTTTAAAACTTTGTTTTATTTATATCTATCAGCACTATAATTACCATTATTCTGCAAGTAGTTTGTGAAGATTAAAGTCAGGCAAACATTTATCAATACGCGCTAATGGCAATGACGAAGCTAAGTTGCCTTGTCAGATAATCATATCATTAATAAAACTTGAACGTACATTCCTTACTGGTGGAACCTTATATCGCTTCATAATAATGGTTAATAATTTCACAGAATTGTCCCGTTATTGCCATTCAATTGCATTCATCTGTAATTACCCTCATACAAACACTTTTGATTATACGACGACGTTACGTTATTAGTAACAAAGTTTTAACGAGCGAGTATCAACATATACA
This sequence comes from Acromyrmex echinatior, assembly GCF_000204515.1. Next base: position 53,273 of record NW_011627259.1, on the reverse strand, counting down.
GGATGTCCACAAATGTTGAAACCAAAGTTATATAGTACTAATGAAGTCGAGTAGGAAGAAGTTCATATAAATTTATATCTGAAAATGCTTTAGTAAAAAATATAAACACTTAAATATTTACAAATAAAATGTAGATATTTACTACCATTTTTAGTACAGCAAAAATATTCGAAAAAAGTTTTACAATTATTAGTTCAACAAATAGTAGTCTGTATTCCTTTAAAAAAGAATTTTTGAACATTTACATTTATTTAATATTTACTGATAACTATTGTAAGCAGTTGTTACAATAGTTACAATGAATAATTAAAATGTCGAAATAAAGACTTTCGAATATTCCTATTGTACTAGAAAAATAATAGTATAATAAATGTATTCTGTTTGTAAATCTTGGAACACTTATAATTTATTAATAAATCATTTTTAGACAAGTTTATGTGAACTTTTTTCACTTACTAGACTTCAAATACATTATAAATTTAATTCCTTTGCAGATATTCTCTGTACGTGCTTTTAAAAAAGTGATAGCTGAGATGTTAAATTTATCTAGTTTTAAGATAATTAAAATCATTTTTCATCGTCAAATATTGTATTATGCAGCACGATTATACTAAATACTATCGAAGCAGGTGAACATGTAAAAACACATATGCCTTTTTGTGAATATTATCATTGCAATTCCACCCCCAACGAAAATTTAAAAAATATTCTTACATTATCTGACATACAAGTAACATGCCTTTATATTATCCTCTCAAGATTACCCAATGCCATAAGTCAACGAGCAGGTGGATCGGTACATCATGAGGCGCATTTACCGCTGGAAACCATACTAATTGACCTTCGAAAATTCGTTTGACCGCACAACTTCCCGCATCTCCGACACAGAATGCATTATGCAAAAATAAACACGCGAGCTACCCGAAGCTCCTCCATAACGCGAGGTCATTCGGTACCAATTACACAGTTATCTTAGAATCTATTCAACATGTCGCAAACCGATTATTCGGTCCAACCCTCATCAATTGTAATACTAAATACGGTTAGGCAGGTGAGTGAGCTAGGCAGCGGTATGCATTCGTAATTGCAATCTTATTTATCATGGGCCATACGGTTGAGAATGCCGAATGACCTCGACGATCCTCGGGGCCCTCGGGGCCCCGGATGGCCGGGTGCGAAACGCCGACAACAAACGGTTGTGCCCGGGGTCCGCCCAATGCATATTCATGATTCCTTTTTCTCTCCGATCGGCCATCGCGGGAAAGAGGAAGTGAGTTCTGTTAGGCGCAACGCTTGTCGTGACGCGTTGAGGACAGCCCGCAGGGCGCATCGCGATACGACAAGGCGCATACTAATCGCAATTTTCGGGATATCCGCCTGTCGGCCTTTCCGTCAACCTGCCCTCTCGAAACATGTGACTGTTACTGTGCTACCACGTGTACTTCTAGGTCTGCATAGGTCGAAAGTTAATGCGATGCAGCACGTGGTGGATCAAAACACAGTCGATTTTCTGGACGTATGTGTCGCAATATGTAAAAATGTTGCATAAATGTATTAGATTATCGAATATTATGCATTTTTCAATTTAAGCACGTTTAATCGCGAAAATAAAACCAACTGCATATTTAAAAGGATTTACTCCATCCATTTTTCAAATTTTAGTGTCAAATTCAATTTTTTTTCTAGTTAAAAAACTTCATAATAAAAATGGAGTCAGAGTTATATGTGCGAATTTTTTAATTGATTATGACAGCTCATTATAATTGATAAAACTGATACCATTATGAAAGTCAAAAAGAAGAAATCTATTGCTTTTAATAAATAAATTTCAAAGTAAATGTCTCGACGTGGTCTTCCGACAAGTAAGCTTCATAAAGCAATAAATTGTGGTCCAAGATACCCAGAGTTTCGGTCGCTAATGAATATTTTTATTTAATGCCCTATTAGTGTTCTTCCCGCCCCAACATTTACTCTATTCTAGTCCGCCCTCAGAACTTGTCGGGAATAATTGTTCAGGATGTTCCAGAGAAATATCCAGAGAATAATATATTGAATCACAAAGAAACCCCTTTTAATTAAGTATTTTTAAGAAGGCATTTTTTGAATTTTTATTGTCAAGAAATAATGAACATTTCGATAAATTATTAAAAGTTTTCGTCATGAAATTCTAAAATTAAAAAATATTCATTTATATATGCATTTAACTCATACATTTCTTTCATAATTTTAATTTGTTTATAATTTACCTTTTAAGACACATACAGATTTATTTATATATAAGATGATAAATAATAATTAAATATAATGTTTAAAATAAACAACATTCCAAGCACGCTGTCAAAAAATTTAAATTGTCGGGTTTATGTGATTTTTATAGCTTTCGTAATTATATACCTACTATAAAACTTAAGCAATTCTTCTCTCATGCAGATTTTCTTTTTACAACACCGACGAACGATTACGTTGAAAAAATGTAACGTGCCATTTCGCAGCCGCTTTTTCGATACTTTTAGATAAAATTGAACGTGATATTAAATAACGATGAGAAAATTTCAAGTTACATGACGGTTTTGCGCGAGTTTGAGGGAAAGGAAGGAACAGGGACCATCTCCGATGGCGTAGCGGGTAGCGGTAGCAGTTAGCGCCAAAATAAAATAAGGATGGTACAAAATGAAAGGCAGGAAAAATAAGTCGGCCCTTATCTCGTCCTCGTCCCGTTCCGTTTGGCCCATGCATATTCAGGAGCTTTGTTCTTTCTTTCACTCACCGAGCCATTCCCCTTAGTTCTCGTGGTCGGTGCCACTGGCTCATACCACGAACTCTATACTTACCTACGTCCGCCACCCGCTAATTTCTAGGCTTCCTTCTTTAATTGCACCGGCGCGATAATAAGACCGTATACTCCCTCCCATATATGTGTGTATCTGTATACGTTTGAGGGAACGTGCGAGCGATTGTGTAAGTAGGTATATCGGGATACCGTGTAACGAGGTAACACCCATTCTTGCACCCTCGACCATCGAGATAATCTTTATTGTCCCAATGTCCGACGATACGTCATCAGTTATTATTTGATATGAGAAAAATTATGTTGACATTACTAACTCGAATTTTTGAATAAAAGAATAAAAAATTAAAAAATGAAATGAAAACCACAGATATAATGGAATCAGACTTAAATTTATCTCTAGGTTAAAAAGATCGTCTTCAAAAACATCTAAGGCTTTTAGTCATTTTCGGAAAAACGTTAGGTTAGGTTAATGCGTCCATGGCTGTAAGACGTGCGATTGTTCGCGTGAGAATATTCCTTGATAAGCTTAATCGCGATTATTATGTTTGTAGTACTTTAATTATAATAGCAATAGCACATACCAGTTACTATAATAATTAGTAATTGTAATCAATGCAAATAATTGTTAGATAAATATATGCTATGTGAGTATGAACCAATTTTCCATATAGATAGCATGTTAGCAGATTAGGATTTACATTCATTTAAAACTAAAACCAAAAATAATTTTCATGTAAAATTCGCAAAAATAGGGACATCAAATAGCCTGGACGAGAAAGAACGAAGAAGACGAAGAACTGACGAGTTATCGAAGGATACAGTGCGGTTAACACTCATTTATCATGCATATCACGTATTTTTTAGTGGAATAAGGTCACAAGACAGACTGGCTCGAGGCTCTCCTTCAAGTATGGTATCATTGAGCATCGAGCCGACGCAATGGCAAAGTCCCTCAGAATGGAACGAACACCGACGAGACGGATTTTGTACTACCTGAAAACGGGACGATAGTGTCACGCATCTTGTCGCATTCTTATAGCACGACCGGTATCTATTTATCGCAACGCGTATAGACAGTTTTACTCCCGCTTTACAGCTCGCGGTGATCGGTCACGGTCTATTATGGCGCTGGAAAACGGACCATCTATCGACAGCTGTATTGGACTACCTATATGCCGAGGATGGATGGCTTCATTAGAAGAGAGATATCAATAGATCGATTTGGTGTTCGACGAATTTGATACAACGATAATTTTCGACTTGCAGTGTACGAGAGACGAATGAAAAAATAATTCCGTTCATTAACTGTGATATCTTATATCTCCTGTATTAAAATAAATAAACGTACGCTCCCTAAAACTGGAAATATTAGAAAAATATAAAAATGAAGCTAACAGATGTAAAGGACAACAAAAATTTGCACTGCGCTTAGCGTTAAATATAATAACCATCGGATTTTAAATTTTCATTTCTGTATAAAGAAATTTATTTGATTATTAATATATAAATATATAAATAAAGAACTGTAATTATTTTTGAACGTCTAAAAATTAGTCTGTCTTTGCTTCGCATTTGGCTGAAGATAAGAAAATTCAAAAACAAAAGAGGAAATTCTATCATACGTGTGAAAGAAATTCTCTTTTATAGAAATCGAGCATCGATGATTAAGAAATAGTTGATGATTAATTTCATTAAGGAATAATGACGTGGTATGACAAACATATACAAAAAAAAAACGATATGTTAACAATATTAATCGACAATAGTCTAATCTTATTAATTCAATAACAATATTAATAAAATGATTATTATGCCCTTGTTTTAATAAAATGTTTCATTAATATTGCATTAACAAGTTTATTTTCAATTAAACTGCTGTTGACTAATACTGTTCACACAACATATTTTTTCTGTGTATCACTTAAAACCATATTTATGCTCCACAGCATTTTGAGTACCATCGACTATCAGGTTCCGCGTAGAAATTCTTGATCCCGTTAGGAGCTAATGACGCCGTAAATGTACATGGTTTACGATTTACATTGTAGACTAACTTTCACATACTAACAATTAGCAACCTTTGTTGAAATAATCCTCAAAGGAGTCTTTTTAAAGAGATAATGTAGCTTCATTAAATAAAATCAATATTTTATTTTTGATTTTTTCACATTTTTTTATTATCCTTTTTTTATTATAAGGAATTAATTCTTGATTTGTTCTGAAATATTGTAGTTAGATTTTATCATATATTGTTATCTATTTTTGATGTGCTCATCATAAAACAATTCCTATCAGTATTTCATGCAAAACACGAATGACAATGACAACGCCAGCGACAAGTTTCGAGTCCGCCGCTGGCAGGCTGAAAGTTGAACGCGTGGAAGTTTTCAGTCCCGTTAGGCACCGGCCTCGCCAAGATACGAAACGGTAAAACTTCGCGATGACTCCGAGTCACTCTCGCGATCGATTTAAAGCTCCGATTCCACCGCAACTGTGTCCTGATCGTCCCGATTATCAACCGTTTGTCGCTTCGCGTCGCTCAGGACTCGCGAACGAGCAAACAAGCGAGGCAGATCGTGTCCTCGAAGAGTCCCGATGGCATTGTTCCATCGCGTCGCACCTCGATCACGCTTCACGCCTCTGTCACGTGGCCCACAATTCACAGGACGTGACTCCCCGGAACTCTTAAGGTGTCTGCCCAACGACCGCGGTCGCTCGTACGCACCATAAGCGCGTACATTGCTGCGACGCCAGCCATTATTTCGTTTTTGTCTGACGTCTCCCGTAATGTCACGTTGCATAAAAGTAACTGCATAATTTCGTTGAGATATACGACGGCAAAATCGACCCAGGCTACGCCCGTCAGGACAATCAAGAAAGAAAAAAAGACGGTACAACGTCGACTGTTAGTATCGATGTAATTTGATGTAAACGAGAGAAGAGTTGGAGAATGTAATTACAATTGAATGAAGCTTAGCCCTATGAAGATCATGTTGTTTCTACACATCATAATTAGGTACTGATTTAAGCCGAATCTATTAACATTAATGTCAACGTATAGATATTTTCTCATCTGTTTTATGTGCAGGATAATTATTAATATTTTCCGTTATAATACTTTATTCCATAAATAAACATCGCGAAAATTGTGTCGTCATTCTTGAGTACACACTCAAGAAAGTTAGCGTCATGAAATAATTAAGACGGAAGATTAAAAAGAGATCTCATTTTTATAAAAATAAATAATTAACGCAGTTCTTTTTTACGATTCGTCTAAGGAGAAAGAATGTACATCGAGCGCTACTTAAGAGATCGCATTTATATCCCTTGTCATAAGTCATGCATCAAATGCACTGAACGACCATGATACGCGGCTTATATTTAGTCATTTGCTCACTTATTCATTCACCTGTCGCTCATTAGAAGCCTTATCGTTAATTAATCCAACAATAGCATTACGGCTCTCGTGTCGTTCGTTGCCTTGCTTCTCCATCCTTCGCCAGGTTTCGCCTTCTATCCTTCTTCACTATCTCTCTCTGCCCTCCCTCCCGCAATTATAAGTATACTTCCTGAAGTCGTCACCCTAGTGTTGAAGCTGTTCGGGGTGCGAGCGGCAATTATGCGGCTTCTCATTTCGATACAAGATATTAACGAGTCTGCGAGAAGGGTTATTGGACGAGTTATCGCAAATCTTTCCGGTTCAAGTCAGCACCGATGCCAACAAAAAGATATATAAGTTATCTTAGACTGTCCAAACGATATTTCATGAACAATTTCTGCGTCCAATTCAATATATATGTGTTTTACTGGAATCGTCAAGTTATTAATGATTGTCAAAGCTTTTCGACGATTGGATTAAATCGAAATGATGGAATCCCATTTGTTGTTTAATTTAAAGTAACCCTTACTTTATCGTGTGAAACTATATACATATGAATATATTGATTAGCTCTTGATTACAGCAAAAGCATTATTTAGACCCGAAAATTTTAAATGGTTGTACAATTTGTACTATTCGCACTATAAGGTTAATAAATTTTTAAAAAAACTTTAAATCTATTTTTTTATCAATCCTATAAGAATTGATAGAAGGTTTATTTGCATTCTGAACTTCGAACAGCACTCTTTAGAATTTAGGAATAGCTTTTATAGCTATAGTTGAGAATTAATAATTGATAAATTGCTGCTTACTCATGAAATATAGGTATTTTAGTACATTGCAAAGAAATATGTTTTTTTTATAATCTTAACAAAATTAATTCCTGTTCATCTAAATTGGGCTAAAGTCGGTAAGATGCTTTGACAGTATCACATATTTCTGCTTAAATGCAATCATCTCGCCGTCTTTCAATTTCTTCCCCGCGTCGATCGCATCGACAGCGACATTTACAGTAATGTATGCAGTCAATGTGTCAAGAACTGCCTGAATGGCTGCCGACGATTATCGCCAGTGTTGTTAAGTCCATTTAAATCCACGGTTACGCGACAGCTGGCGTAGGTCAGTATCATTATCTCGCGAGAGGAACGAAAGTGAAACGGCGAATCGATAAACGCGGACGTACGGGACATTAATAAACATGAAGAGACGAGCGCGAGCGAGCGAGTCGGCGGACCCTTCGCTGTCTCGTCGGCTTCTTCTTCTTCACAGGCCAACTTTTTCCTCGCTTTACAGAAAGGACTGATCGGATTTCTGTAAAGTAGTACCACTGCCACAGAATCCTCTCCACCAAAATATAAATACGGGAATGATCGAACACACCCCTTTCGCGTCGTTAATTCAGAATCATGGAATTTTAAATCCAATTCTCCTTTTCCGTCTTAAATGCGGCACACGGTTATCCAGTCTTTGTTTCTTGACAGTGAATCGTTTTTACGCACACAAAGTGGAGAAAGCGAGAAACTACCTGGCAACAAACAGCGAAAGCGATCACTTTCATTGATTCGTCTGTTCGGCAACTTTACATTAAATTATCTTTAATTCGCAAGCAAATCGCAGTAAGATTTCGATACATTCAGATAAGAGTTGATAATATATATGGGTATATAAAAACGCGTATATTGAGTTGTATTGTAAAAAGAAAAATCATGCAAAAGCGAAAGACTAATTACTACGAAAGTAGGTTATCATATTTCATCGCGCGAGAAGTCGCTCTTTCGTGACATACGTTTTTTACGATATTAGACATATAATATCTCGAGAGTAGCCGCCTAATCGTAAGTGTCGAACATATTAAGATTTAATCGACCATGACGCTTGCACACACACACACACACACAGACGAAAGCATGAGAAGGACGAGGAGAACACCCATCATCTATGCACCGGTACCGGTACGCGAGCTCCTTGCACGCGGGCAAGGAGCCGGCAACTTGTTAATTATTAATCAGCATGTTTAATTCATATTGCGCGCGCCAGCTGTTTGTTTCCTTGATGCGCGCTAAGGTCTCGTACTTACTTATGGCAGCGCTTAAACGTTACCGCGGGTAAGCATTGCGCTCCGGGTGCTTAGGAATTCCTTCTCCTTCTCTTCCCGCTCCCACACCTGCGACTTTTTCTTTTGTCTTTTCTTCACTTTCCCGCGTCGCTCTTTCAACGCACAAGTCTATACGATTCTGCATACCAGACAGGCACACTGCAATGTGCACATATAGCTCGCTCACAAGGTCGTTCCCATCAACATTATCGATGTACGAAAATTCATTCCTTATAAATTTTATAGTCTAAATTCATCAAATTATGATATCAGAATTGGTAATAAGAACCGGATAAATTAAGGATCTGAATTCCAAATATTCGATGATTTTTATATTTCTAAAAAAATCGATCGTATCATGTACATTTTATTAAAGTATCTAAAAATTTGGACAATAATTTTGTTGAATTATCAAAATAATTATGTAAGAATTTCAAGCATGATAAGCAATGCAGCAAAAAATTATTTTGACATTTTAGCAGTTTGAGGGTCCTACACGATTATTTTGAACCTACAAAATTATTTTTACATCTGTATTTAGCTAAATTTTTAAATTTTAGCAAAATCTTTTTTCGTGTAGAAATAAGACCAAGATAATACGAGTACATTTAATTTTCATTTTAATCAGCAGCTTTTGGTAGTAGTAGTTCATTAATAAATATAGCTTTTTATTTTTATTTTTTGTATCTTAAGACAGAGAAATAACAAATAAACAATGTGATTACTTGACCTTTCTCAAAAAAAAAAAGAACGGTGAATTTCTTAATGACAAGGAAGATATTCTCGATTCGCCGAAATGACAAACTCAACTCTCTTGAAAGTTATTTCAAAGATAACGTGACGATCAATGTATCGCCGCGTGTATTCGTGGCTAACGTTCAGAGCGTGTGCACGGCATTTTATGTATCAATTCGGGAGGGGTGGCCTCGTCTATCTCTTGCCCCTGTTTACCGCCCCGCGCACTTTTTCTCAACGGGGGTGTTTATGGGTTTATTATACGACCGATCCCGTCCGCTCGGCCGCTCACACACACGCACGCGATATAGTATATGCACACCAGCATATGATTCAGTGCGTATGCACGCGTGTGTGAGAGTCCGTCCGTTGCGGATTGGGCGCGTGCGAGGTTCTTCCCTCTAGGACTACCCTGAACAGCGTCTATAACGCGTGCGGGACCATAAAAAAATATCCGTGGAGTGAAAATAAATCTAACCTCTGGGCCGAGAGACTAGCCGACCAGCCGCGCTCCCTTAACGCGAGGTAATAGAAACGAATGGTCGTGAGAGGCGGAGGAAAGACGTATACGAGGCAACGTACGTGAAAAAAACGACGCCGGGACTTTTTTCCGGCGGCGTCGCGACAGAATTTCTATTCTATTCAGTTTGTAACGCCTCGTTAGCACGGCGATATTCCGTGCATATCGCGCTCATTTAATGTGCACGTGAGGCCGCGTCAAGGCGTTTAAGCAAAAGGCTTTGAAGGTAAAAGTACACTATAGTCTCATATCAGTATGTATGAATATATATACAAAGTGTTCCATATTTTCTGTTCTATTTATTATGCAAGATTGAAAGAACGAGATAATGCAACTCCAATGAAAAATAGAAATAATTTTCTGATAGAAATTCATTTTCACTATCTTAAAAAAACTCTAACTGTAACACTTGTTAAATTCAATGTTTTACAACGTTTAACAATCTACGTTTCGAATGTTATTATGGAAAATACGAACAAATCTATCTGTCACTTGAAAGGCATTAACTCGAGCGCTCTTACTGTGTATAACCATGGAACACGTACACAATCGCCAAGCCGCAATGAAGCTCTCGCATGTTCTATACGTAAGACGCCATCCAGTTTCCACTATCTTCTCCCAACTAGTCCGAGAAAAAGGGAAAATGTTATTGAAAGATCGTAGATCGGGAAGAAGGAAGGCGGGTAGAGGGAGACGAGGAGAGATAATCGCGAGAGCAGAAAGAAGAGCATAAACGACGACAAAGAAGAGGACCACGGATGCTGAAGACAAGAGAAGGGAAGAACGGTGGGTTTACCGCAGAGCGGTACCACCCTTAGCGCGGTCTGAGTTCATTGCGCGAGTCATCAGTATCCATAAGCGATGAGTTACCCTTCGCTCGCTTTCCCTCCTTCTCTCCCTTATCCTCTCTGATCTCTCGCCCTCTTTCTCTCTCATCGCGAGAGTGCAACTCCCGTCGATGGAAGAGGAAGGTTAGGATCGGGGCACCTGGTTCGCTTGTTCACCGCAGCTTCTCTTCTCTCGGCTGGATGGTCGAAAGGATGGCGGGGCCACCGTCGGAGAAGGACGAAGGCCGAGGACGTACAGCTGGCGCTGCTGCCGATGGTAGTAGTGGGTGGTTGATTTTCTTAGGTCAACGTATAATCAAGCCACCGAGGAGAGGCACTACGGGGAGAGGGATAAAGAGAAAGAGGGAGAGAGAGGGAGGGAGGGAGGGAGGGAAGGAGGGAGGGGGAGAGAGAGAGAGAGAGAGAGAGAGAGAGAGAGAGCACGGATAGCTATCGTCCTAGACCAATCCCCGGGCTTCGTCGGCGAACAGCCCCCGAAAGCGGGGGCGAGCCAACCGGCGGCTCCACTTTGAGGAGAAGGAGCCTTCTCGAAGGAATCTTCCGAATGGAGGTACTACCTTTGGATATTCCGCTCCTCTTCGAGGAGAATACACTCTCTCTCGGTGAGCCGCGTCCGTAAACCACCCAACCCTTACCAGAAACGCCATCTCAGAACAACCACGTCTGCGATAGCTCTTACGTACTACGTGGTTACGGCTAAAGTTAATAACGGATAGTCCGCTAGTGCACACTACGACGATTGAATTAAACGAGCAGCTCGTCTCATCCCCAAATGTTCGCAGGACTACTGTGCGGTCTCTTTCAGAATGATTAGATTTCAGAAAGTCGACTCTGGTTGACTATGTGTTCGGAAGATCTTTCACTCGGAAGATATCGCTGGAAACGGAAATGTAATGCTTACCTTCCTAAGTGCGAAATTATTCGTTTTTATTGAAATATCTGATTATATTTCTTTCAAAGTCATTTCAACTCTGCTTTATTATTCTTTCATCTCAATATTTTTTATTACAACTACACTCAATTATTTCAAATGTAACATGATAAAACATTTTAAAATTAAATTTATAATACATTAAAGTTTTGGAAATTTTACATACACTATTCATCAAGATATTAATTCTTAAATATTTTAACAAATTTGTACAATACAAATTTGTACAATACAAATTTGTTGTTTTTTAAAACTATTTTGCACAAAATATATGATGTCGTTTTTTATTAATTAAATATTGTCTAACATCAATTCTAATCGCATTCCTTCTGCTACTCATAAAATTCGTGATGGCAATCTGATTGTAGACGTCGACTTAAGACGTCCCTTCAAATTTCGTGTCGCGTACAGGATATCGGTTGATGAGACCGACTGATTCGAAAGAAAGAATATAAAGGAGAAACTCGCTGAAAAGAGAGAGGGGGCAGAAATAGCCAGACGGCCAGCGGTCTCGAAACGTCGAAGTCCGTGTTCTTGAAGGCAACGGGGCGAGATGGAAAAATTGCCTCGATGTAAAAACATGAGAATCGCTTCTCTGCCGTCCACACTCAATAAAATGACCTCGATCTAAGAGATACGCGGTCCACTGTGCCGCATATACATGTAGAGGAAGAACTCGCGCAAACATACGAGAGAACGGTGTATACCGAGCGAAAAATATACACGACCACACAGGATCGCGCGTCCACTTGGACGGCTTCCTTTTGCAACATGGTGGAGGAAACGGGAACATGAGGGAAAGGACACACGAGGAACCAAGGGAGAAGGGAAGGAAGCAGTAGCATCCACATCCAGTCGAGTGGTCAGCTATCGAAACCTCCTACTCGCTGCCAATCCGTCCCACTCCCTTCGCCCCCGGGGGATCGGCTACATCGACCAATAATAAAAAATATACGAGATCTGTTCGGGCTCACACGGACGCAACCGACCGGCACGCCGATCTACGTAGACGTAGGCGAATTATACTTCGAGGCCGGTTCTAAGTGATCGCATTTCCACATAGACGAGCTGCCCCGATACGATATGAAAGACTGCCCGGTGCCGTTATTGCTGCGTAGCGAGGGGTTGAGAAAGGCCATCGCGTCGGCGGGGGGCGCTATGAGATCCGAAACGGAACATTATCGAGTCGAATATTTTCTTTTCTTTTCGAGATCTTTATGATTGCCGCTTGTGACGAAAAAATGTAGAAGAAATGGAGAATCATACAATCTATAGTAAAAACAAATGTTATTAAGTTCATGGCAGTCCTATGAATGTGCTGAAATCTTTATTGAGATATAATTTTATAAATCTATCTGAAATATTCTCTTTCTCTTCCCAATTTTTAATTTTTCATTAAGTAATAAAGAATCATTAAGAATTTTTAACTTTTCAACTTTTTAAAAGACAAATGTATAATTTTTTCTTATATTAAAAATACGTGTATGATGGCATAGTCCTTTAATAACTGGCAAAAATATGTACACATCGTTTTTAATATTTTATAATATTTTTCGAAAGAAAATTCCGTAGAAAGAAAATATTGAGTTCATTTGCACTGCAACTAACGAGCGCATACTAATGCGATGGCAAGAGAAGTAGTTGCCGGAAGAGCACAAAACAGTTGCACAAAATCTATCACCCGCGTTCGCTTTTGTGGTTCTGGCGCCCCAGTAGGGCCAAGTTAACGGAAGAAAGATGATCCATTCGTCATAATATAAAAATGGCTGTGACAGCGTTATCTGTGGCCATTTCCTGCAGTCGTAGCGCCAGTTCCCCGGGCTCACTTGTCACTATGCCGGAGGTAATGATCATTACTGAGGGTTTCAACCCTACGCGCAGTACAGAGATATACGAACCCTGAGAAAGAAAGTAGAGGATCACGTAAGTAGAGAGAGATCGTCCCTGTCAAAAAGAGAAGTCGAAAAAGAAAACACAGAGAAATGATGTAGGGAGAGAGGGAATTGCGGGAATGAAGAGCAAAAGACGATGATATAGACTGTGTTTTCGACCCTGCCTTTGCCTCCTCCGCGATCTCCCGACTACCCATCCCACAAGAGGGTGAAACAAGATGGCCGCTGGTAGGACTTCCCGGCCCAGGTCGGGTTTATGTGTCGTAATAAATGGTAATTTAAAACAGCGAGAACTAACAATTTCTTTCTTTATTTCTTCCCCAACGCTCCGCGCTCAAGAGCGCCCACGACGAACGCGTTCACCCAGCCGAGTGCTACGAACACACCGACACGCCGTGCAAACACACGTATACATACTGGGGGGCACCGCTCGCACCTAGAAGGGTAGATCTTTTCGAAGGTGGTAAACGGGAGAAAGGCGCAGCGAGGTCTGAGAGGATAGGGTGCTAGAACACTGAGCCACAGGAGTGGAAAAGGGGCTTGGTGGTGGTGGCACTTTCGTCGGGATATATCCAAGCCAAGAAACCGTGAACCAGCCAGTCAGCCAAGCAGTCCACGTAATATAAAGAGATATGTGCCGCGGAATGGCATTACCATTAGGAGATATAGTTTAGCGGAGGAGGCAGATGAAATGAGATACTGCGGCTGAATCATGCATGAAGCGAAGAAGGTGCGATTCGCCGTTCTCTTTTCGCTCGACAGTTTCCGTACACGCGTTTGCCTGCATGTATACACGCACACGTGTGTGCGCGTGTATATACAAACCGAGTGAACATCACAGTGATCTCCGCTTCGCCCCCTTGGCCGCGGATTTTCTCCGTCAACTTTCCCCGCCTTTTCTTACGCTTTTCTCTTTGCTACTGTTCGGCTCCGATTCTCCTCCATCTCTCTCTCTCTCTCTCTCTCTCTCTCTCTCTCTCTCTCTCTCTCTCTCTCTCTCACGTGCGCGCGCGCGCGCGTGCACACATTTCCTCTCTCTTTCTCTTATTCTCTTCCTCATCCCTTTGCCAACCCTCCGTCTCCTCCTCGCGCGGACTCGATGAGAAAAGTGAATATGCTACAATATTCAAATGGCAGCCGTGCGACACTTTATTAAACGCGCTATTTGCATCGCCGCCAACATCCCCCGCATGCCTCCCCTTCTATCACCCACTCCCTCTCTGCATCGGCCGACGGTCGACGGTCCTTTTTGGTTGCCGACCAGACAGAGACGAGCACGTTACTCTGTGCCTGATTAAAAACTCGCCAACGGAGCCGTCGCAGTGATAGCGACGCGTTACGCTTCGCACGCTGAAAGCACTCGGATCGAGAATCGTTTTTCTATCATCGTCGTAATCGAAATCAGTAAAGTCTTAAAGTTAATTTAAAAAAAATTAATTTTAAAAAGTAATGATATGCTTTTAATTCAACTATTTTTGATAATAATTTCAAGGTAAAGAAGGTATACTGCTTATAAAAAAAGGATTTTGATTCATTATTGTGAGAGTCGTAGTGCATGCAGAGATACTAGAAGAGTATTCGAGCAGACCATCCCCGTAATTCTTCGCAGGGTGCCGTGCAGGCACACATTATGCTAATTTGTCTTTTAATCTCGTGGCACCACCGGTGCGTCTTCTCTTTTCGTTCAGAGAGGGAGACTCGTATCCCCCGACTAATACCAGAATACAATCTGAAAGTGTGCAAGCGTGCTATTTACTTTGGAGAACATGAGTGACTCGTACCATCATAATAATATTGTTTCTGTAGAAATCTTAGGGATCCTGTAGACTCGCGCATAGTTACAGAAATAGAACAATCTCAAATGGAAATAAAATAAAATAGGCGATAAATTTTTTCGAATATATGAATGAGAGGAGACATCTTTTTCTTGTCATTTTACTTTATATGTTTCTATAATATTCCTGTTGGAATTTAAGATAAAACATTCAGTATTTTTCACTGTCCGAATTCATACTAATGCAAAAGTGAAAATTCAACCTGCGAACGGGAGAAATTCCAGTGAGCGCAGGTTGAAGGGCAGAAAGCATCTTCGAGAAAAGAAACTCGGAATCACGACTCGAATGAAGTAGGCGGGAGGACCAGATGGTGGTGGCCCACGACAGAGTGGTAGTGGGAGCACTTATGCATTTATGCATTCATATTTCCGCGGTCTTCGTTCTCAAGACCGTAAGACGACGTCGTCGACGTTGGTTGTCGTCGTCTTCGTCGTCATAGGAGCGCCTGAACTACAACGATGCTCCACGCCATCGAAGAAGAGGAAAGGTAGGGAAACGAAAGAGGTGGGCGTAAAGTTGCTTCGGAATAATAATACACGCCGGCGCTCGCGCTAGCTCCGCTCACAGGAAAAAATCTGAATATATGAAACGTAATGACAGAGTGTGTACGCCTTCGCTCTCGCAGAACGTTCGCCAGATTCAGGATAGCCGTGTCGGCAGAAGCAGGTCCGCAGGAGCGCCGATAAATGTTCTTCGACTTTGTTACGACATCACTTCAGCCTGCAAGCTGCGATTGCAAAATATTCAACTCTTAACGAGAAGAAAAAGAGAGCTATTCCAAAAAACTATATATATCAAAATATTAATTCAGTAGTAATTTATTTTCAGCAAGCAAAAACTACAATATCTATTTGAAATTAATGTGATATTTAAAATTCAAATTTACAATAAAAAGAAAAATAGTTACAATAACAAAAATATGTATTATATTGTTGTTATTCGACGAAATAATTGCAAATCGTTCCTAAGGATTGTGTCTAACTTAAGACCTGCGCACTCCGATAAATGATGATAATGATGATAGTGACTATCAAAGAACAAGGCTATCGAGACTAAAAAGGATGACGAGAGACTAGTCAGCGATGCCGATGACGTAAGGGTAGGAAGACAGATGGATGAAAGGAAGGAAGGAAGGAAGGAAGGAAGGAAGGAAGGAAGGAAGGAAGGAAGGAAGGAAGGAAGGAAGGGCGCCGTCGTAGCCCGGGTACCCGTGGCTCCGCCTATCGGCGCGCTGCCTCGCGGTGGTGAATACATTTAGCCTGGTTAGTTTACAAATGAATACAGCGATTGAAGCAACTTATAATATCAATGTACCTCCAGCCGTCTTGCTCGCACGCCGTGCGCCACCCCTTGCTAGCATCTCACTTCCACCCACTCTCTCGCGGGGTTCCATACAGAATGGCCATATTAACTTGATAATTAGCTCGGTTATACGACTTGCAGATGAGGAAAGACTCGGGACGGACGTCGGCTACCCCTACCAGGAGTGGTGCCAGTGTTCCTTGCTCTGCTCCCTATGCTATGCTCGACTCGGCCCGGCTCCTCGTCGCTCGTCGGATGGATATAGAACCCTTAGTTCGTATTCCTCTCCCTGTCTGCTAGGAACCCCGTCGTAGTTCGTCTCGCAGCCGGTAAATTCAACGCCATCGTCATCATCGCTGTCGTCTTCGTCCTCGTCCTTGTTATCGTGCTCATGCTCTCGAGACGTATCTTACGGAGTACTAATCTCTCAGTGAATTTTCAAAGTGCCTATCCTCATCCCGTAAGTGACAGGGTTAACCTAGGTGATCACGTGTGATCGCGACCACGTGCCATGAGATTTTTATAAGATTTGGAATGGCGAAGTTAACGTTATTATCAGCGAAGTTCTATCAGTCATCTTGCAGTCATAATAAAGAGGTACGTTTCTTGACCAAGGTAAAAAAATTATATTAAAAATGCAAAAATACCGATGCATCGCCACGACAGTCTACGAATCGCGACCGTCAGGTGACGACCTTCTTCCGACGATCAGATGACGGCAAAGCGAACATGCGTGTGCTAGATGGCGCCTTGAGGACTCAAAATGGCCGCACATTGGCTAGGCGAAAAGCGATATCTCGAGCGCGCGTTTCAAAATCGAGGTAGCGCAGCGAGCCGAGCTATATATGAGCCCTGTGATATCCTCCTTGAAGACTCGCGCTTACTGAAGGCCTTTCCGTGCACTGTGCGAGAATACAAACTACGAAATACGCGTACCAGCGTATTCCGGGAGATGACTGGAATTGAGAAAGCTCGCCTTTGGAGCCGCGCCCGACCGCTCGCTCGCTCGGCTACTCGCTTCACCGTCTACGACCGGAATGCAGAGAACGTGGCGGCCATATTAGGCCTCGCCTCTCTCTTTCTCCTTCCATCCGCCTCCTCTCTTCTTACTTTCTCATGCCTTTTCTTCTCTTTCTTTTCTTTTGCTTCGTTTTCATCATTAAAATAATTAAATTTTTACATCATCTTTACTTTTAGTGACATATTTATGATAAATACAAACAAATAGCACGTGGCATACACTTCTCTAAAGATGTCTATGTGACATCTCGTTACACTCTCGAATGACAAGCTTGAACATACATTATTTTTTTATGTTTATTATTTTATCTTTATCAAAGAAATTGGATAGACTTTTTATAATGAATATGACTCGAATTAGAACACATTTCCATCAAGAACAATTTCCATTTAATTTCATCATCGACTTACTTTCCATAAACACGAACGAATAGTGCTCATACGCAACCTTGGCTTTCAAACAGTCTATTGCATGCGTTTGTTTTATGCTTTCTTCATTATGAATGCCATTACTAATAAATTTTTCTAAGATATAAAGATTTCTTAATCATCTCGCGTACAACGTTTAAATCCTACAATGCAATATGAAAGAAATGAGGAGAAAACAATTACGCGTAGATAAATTATCTTACTCTCATTAATATTACACATATATATCGCCAATTCAGCTAATGCATAATATTAAACATCACAGAATTATCAACTTAACTTTAAAATCGAATACTTTCATCCTAAACATTTGATTACAATGTCGCATCAAATTTAACAGATAAAGATTAATGTTATCGTGACATCATTATTAAATCGCACTATCACTACTGTCAACTTTATTTAAAAATTGGAAGCTTCGTAACTTCGCAAACGTTATGCGTTTTCATGCACTTGTAGCGATCGTGAACGATCGCTTTCATTTTCTCAACGCAATACTTCAGATTCGACAGCTCAATGGCGTCCACTATAAAATGATAGCAGCGAAATCGTCCTATCGCGAAACGAACGAACGCGGTAGCGAAAGAAGGCGGAGGAACGTCGGAGGCGGGCCCGGCGACACGATACGTACGTGCCGTCACGTACGCGACGGGGTTTTTCACTGAAATCAAATCTAAATAAAACGGCGAGTTCGTAACACGGCGATATACGAACGCCGCGAATTGTTCCCATGGCGGTGCCCGTGAGATACCGCCGCGTTTTATCGTTATCTCAATGTTTCGGTGTACACCGTCGCGTCGGTGCGCTGTTGTACTTGTTATACTCGAACCGAAATCTGAACAATCAGTTTCATTTTCAGTTCATACTTATACAATGTTAATTTTCCGCTAATCAGGTGGGATGTAACATACTCCAGTAAGATGAACTTCTATAATTTCTTAAAAAATATCACACCCAAGTTATCGATTTCGTGCAACTGGAGAATGCGTTATTATCAACCATACTAAATTATAATATTATATATTTATGATGAAATATAGCATGGAATATGAAATATTCTACATATGATCCATGGTGATTTTCCTTCTGGTTCGCGCGGAGGTTTAAGTTCCGGTCACAATATAGATGTAGTAATCCTTTAGCCTTTTTCTTTAAACTCCGAGTTGCAACGTTAATTTGCTCTAACAATAAGCTCTAAGCTTTACAGTTGGTATCTGATCAACTTACTTAAAGCTTAGGGATTTTGGCTTAAGACAGTGCCAAAAATATTTTTAACTGAAAAAAAAATGTTATAGTTTGGAGCTTAGAGCAAAAGACTAAACCTATTTTAGACTAGGATTAATACAACGGAGATTGAGAAAAAATTAAAGAAAAGGAAAAATTTTGAACATCGAGAAATCATTGATATTTTTTGAAACAATATGAAAGCAAATGTATGACGATTGAAATCTAGATATAATATAAATCAAATTTATGTCATAAGAACATTATTTAAAATAAAATCAAATATAATCGACTTAAGCTATAAAATTATTAAGATATCAGAAAAAATAATTCGCGATTTTCTATAAAAAAATCTTTCACTTAGATGCAAAAATAAATATCTACAATAAAGAACAAATTTTTTAATTCATTCCTCGCAATTTATCGAATGTATATGTATGCGTGTAACGATTTCAAAATACCGCTACATTACTGTCAACACAGTACGAGCTTTACCATTGGCCAACGAGACGCGAATGCGTTTGCGAGACTCCCGATTACGACCACGGCGATAATCGGCGTCACGTTGCACGCGGAAAACGAGTTTTCACGGGCGATAAATTCAAGGATAGCGTGAGCGCGACGAGGACTCGGCCAGTACCACAGGGTATACGGCAAACAACACCTGCCGCGACTCGCAGTGTGGGTGCTGTGAGGAGAGTATAGGGAGGCCTGACAAAAGTAATGTATGCACCCTTGTACGCTGTACAATGGAAACTCCGAGAGAGCGGAGCCACCTGAGCCTGCAGGCGAGCCAAGCGTCATTCGGACCGGCTGTTTGCAACCGACGACGCTGCAGTACCGCTAATTATTCGCGTAATTTCTCTCGTCAGTACGTCACGTGAGAATATTATTATCCTATTATTGTTACTTTTATCGAACAAGCTCGAGAAAAGAACAATCTTGATTCTGATATCCCACATCGGGTCGACTTAGCTGCGTTATTCGCTCCGGTTGCAACCGACGCCGTAATCTCGCTAATTATTCGCGTAATATCGCCCTATTACTATACGCATAATCGGCAATGCCACCAATTTCCACGTACATGTACATGTACATCCCGTACACGAGCAGTTCTCCTCTCTAATTACTCACTCGGCAGATAATAATGCGCGAGCGCGCTCGTTCGACGCGATAATAAGCCGGTCGACGCCATTATTTTTCCCTCATGCTCGTCCTCGGCGGAGGACTCATGGCGAATTCCCGACTAGCAAAAGGAAGAGGGAGGAGACGAGGGAGCGAACTGGAACGAGAAGTCAGGGCATTCAGCGTGGCTAATTGCTCAAATCATTAAGAAAAAAACATGAAATCTAAGCCTCGCCGTACAGTGGGAAGCCGTAGATAGCGATCGGCCGCGTTGTATACCGTAATGAAAATAATCACGGTAGTGCGGCAACGACTACGTTTCGAGCCAAATTTATCGCGGTTCGCCGCATTCTCTCTTTCGTTTGTCCTTGCGAGCGAGCACGTTAGATCCCCGATACACATTCGAGATTCCAATCGCGATGAAAATCCCTGCCAATTTCAATTTCGCATCGAACTTCCGTTTCACATTCAAGACTATAAATACAAGTTCTGTTTCTTCTAACAGTATCTCTTTTCACAGTTAATATGTAACAAACATATAGGTATATTACAACTCTTGTCTCAATTCATGTATATGCAGTTCTGAGTCCATTGATTTTTTTTCTCCTGGTTACCGTTCACGATCCTGCGAATCCACGTATACTCATGTAAACAGATCATTATGCAGGTGGAATGCTAATCCCACGAATGGAATTGCAAAAAGTAAAAGTAATGGCTCTCTCAGATTATTCATTATTCTCATACTCGACTACGGAAATCGAATCGAGATCGATGAGTCACGTCGTTGGCGCGAAATTCGTCGCTGTGCAAAAATATCGCGGTGAAAAGTAAAAAAAAACGTAAGAAAAAAAGGTAGGAAGATAAAGAGGGGCGAACGCGCGAAGAAATAAGAAAACTGAGGAGTGCGGCCGCGCATTTGCGTATTGTTATGTTAACGCTCGCGCGAAGTAACAATCGGCACCAAGCACAATGGCGAAATCCCTGTTGAAAAGGGGGCAAGGAGGTTGTGGAAGCCGAAAGCAAGGGTTGGGGGCAGAACCAGGGAAATGCGGGACGGGAAACATTATCGCATTATCGTATTGCGGCGCCTCGTTGCCGAGACTCGCTTTGCCCTTACGTAAATTCCTGCAAACAAAGATTTACACCGATACACCGTGAGCACAGTACCGCTGTCCTCCCTGTTGCTTCCTCTTTCTCATTCTCCTTCTTCTCTTTTCCTCTTTTGCCTTCTATAGTGAGATTGCGAAACCATGTCGAGTAAACGGGAGGCGATGTCCACCGCCCACTTTAATATTCCTCGTTTCCATAAAAATATGACGTTCCTTGAGAATCTCAAGTCTCAAGACGAAGATTTACCACGAGCCGCTTGACCTGTGACGAAAATCGACTTCGATAATGACAGATACAATGAGATTACACGTCGATGCTTGTCTGTTATGAAATAAAGAAGCTACTCTTGTCATCTTTGCATCGTAACAAACTTGACTACGTCTAATGTCTGCAAATATGACAATCGAATACTGAAAATGTCTTAAACATGAAAAGATAAATTCTGAATAAAGAGACTAGAGACAACAATACTTATTATTAGTCAATAGTATAATTTTATTTCTTACAATACATTACTTATTGTAATATCTCAAATATTTTTCACAACTGCAAGAGTAAAAGTCTAAAAAAATTAACGATTTTTTATAATCATGTGAAATAAATAACATTCTTTCATTAAAAAACGCTACGAATTAATTCCAACACCTAATATTTTCTTAATAATGCATTATAATTGTTTATCAAGTGTTTCAAGTTAGTGCGATCTTCCTCAATCGATGTATATATAACTGAGGCAAAACATACAGCCCCTGTGTTATAAGGGGTGGTCTCGGGAACTGAACGAAGAGCGGCGGGATGGACGGGACGGACGGTGGCGGGTCATGGGTGGGTGGTGAATATGCAAATGTAATTGATATTACTTTTTAAATATTCCCCACTCTACCCGACAGAAAGGGGCCACCCGTCTGTCGCTCGGTCGCTCGCTTGCAGCAGAGGGTGCGCCTGCTTTATACACTCTTACTCTAAGTGCCTTTTACCCCCATGCCAACAGCCTCCCACCCTCACCCGTTTGGCTGCAACGTGCGACAGTGGCCTCGTAAGTAAAGGTAATTAATAGACCCTGAAGACCTATCGCGAGATTTCGCCAGATAAGCGGCGAACGGGCTATAGTTACCAGTGGACCGTGGCGAATTATCGCGTCTCGATAATTTGTGAAATTTCACTTCTGCTGGATAACTCCTTTTTAATTCTAAATTGCATGATTTCGTAATAAAATAACATGTAAAAATAAAAAAATAAAAATTTTTTTGTCGAGATTAATGTAACTTGCATAAAATTAATGTTAGAATGATAATGTAAAAATATCTAACAAGAAAATTATGGAAATTGTATAATATTAGATTCTTATATTTATTTTTTAGAAATGAACCACATTGTTTACGATTCAAATAAAGTCTACTTAAATAGCAAGTTGACATTATTTATCATCATTTCTTCAACCTGGGTAGACAAATAATTAAATTAAAATACGATATATTATAATATTTGTGTGCATATGTATGTCGAAGAACTCTTATAATAGTTATATACAATACAATATGCTGATTCTCGAAATAATTATGCAGGAATAGAAATGTATAATAATTAATTTATCAGGTGCGATATGGAGTTTATAATAGGAATAATTAATAGATCAGAATACCTGATACTCTTATATCTGCATTCGTGTTAATAGTCATAAGGGATTTAGCAATTCCGATATGAGCATTACTCTCGTTCACTTTTTTAATCCGTCGTTCCGTCAAACATCATCTCTCCCCTTCCTGATTGATCTAATTCTAGCTAGTAGCAAAATCTACTAAATTATCATACATTAATTTGCACACAATGGACAATGAATTTATTAGTTAAATGCATTGCGTTGACGTTACGCTAATTATAATTTATGGTGCAATAATAGACACGATGTATGATTGTCGAATGGAATGCAAGCGATATAATAATCAAGAGGCTACGACGAATCATTGCCAAAAATATAAAACTGCTGTCTACTAATTAACACTTTAACTGTCCTAAATGCTGAAAAAGCATTTTCGTAATTCTATTATTGCATGTCGAAGACATCACTATCAAATAAGGAGAAATCTTAATGTCGATTAATAAGATTATATATTACGAAAATTTGCCGAATATTGGTCTTCAATAATTTTTTTCTCAAATGCTATCAACTTTACAGAAAAACTGCAAGAGACAAAATTATTTATTTTCTTCTCATATGATAGAGGACTTTTTGATTCAGTTTAGCTGCCCACGAGCGTACCTAATATATATATATATATATATATATATATATATACATCACATACATAAACTATACCCACAAAAACAAATAATTGTATTTAATTTTCAAGAATTAGTTATTGCCAATTCTAAAACAAAAGCCTCACTTACGAGTTTACATCGTATTGAAATTTTTCCATTAATCTTTCTTCGACTTTTTAATAAATGTCATAATTTCGACATTCACCGAAAAACTCATAAATAAAAAAGATGCAGATTATAAAATATACGCAGCAAGAATAGTTTTACTAAAATTTAAAAATTTATCTAGATCTGAAAATAATTTTCTCAGATTAAAATAATCATTTTTAGAATATCCAAACTGGTTACTAGAATGTTAAAACTTTTTGCGGCATTACTCATTATGCTTGATTATATTACATAATTATTTTGATGTTCCAACAAATTTATTTTCAGATCTGTGTGTCCAGCTAAATTTTTAAATACTTCAGCACGATTGCCGACGGCGGAATTCTTCTAGCAAAATGTCTCGTGTACACTAATTCGTGGCACATATATATCGAATATCACGAGCAGAGAGACTCAATGAGTATCTTTTCTCTTCATAAGTTCACCACCCACTCATGCATAACAGTCGCGGCTGATAGATTAAATAGCTTAAATAATTCGGCCGTGTTCGTAAAATCACCGTGTTATATATCGCCGTATACGTTATACTTCAGCACAATCACCGACGGCAAAGAAAGAGCGATCGGTCGCCATATTAATTCGTCGTACGAAGATTGTTAAAATCCGATGATTAAAAATTCTCCCGAGAATATTCGCTGTTATAATATTGTTATAAAGGTACATTGTACATTCTACCGCAAAAAAAAGCAATTCTCAGCAAAGACACTTAATGATATTATATCCTTTTAAAATAAAACTTTATCAATGATTAATAGCGAATATTATAACGAAATAAATTGAAAAATTCACTCAGAGTAGATAATAGACGAATAGGATATTTCTTACATTTAGACTTTGAGCCTCAAATTCAACGTCTATTAATAATAATATTTCTCATGATATAATCTCGTATGCAATAAGGTGTACCTCCTTCCAAATATAGATACTCATTAGAATACAATACGATCGTTCTTATATCGATGAAAGTAATCCTTTTTCCTGCAACTTGCTGCAGTTTTACGCGAATCCTTTCGAGCAGGTGTCAGTAAGATTTACGATAATTGGCTAGACTATTGAATAATTAGCAAGAAGTATATAACGGCACGCGTTATAGAATTCTACGAGTCTCACAATCAGCATTCGCTCAATTAAATTGACAGGACAAATATGACTTAAAGGTCGCAATAACGAGCATGTTTTCGTAGCGATAAAATAGTGTAACTAGATGCGACTTGTGACATTAAAAATTTATGCGTCAAACTCGTAAGCGTACGTAAAGGATTGAAACTACGACCCGCACTCGTTGAATAACGAATGGTGAAGGAATATCGTAAAGATTTATGACTAATTACGTGGTGATTTGAATTCGCGGCATTTAGACAGCCGACGATGATTAATTAATTGGCCCAAGCTCGCATCGCGATACGACGGGTTAATTGTTGTTTACGCTTATTATGCGGCATAACATTATCGCGTTTGATGATCGATAAAATTTCGCGCACCGCGCCGACGGTTTTCGACGATTTTTCGATGAGAAACGAATGACAAACGAGCGGATGTATCATTTCCCTCTCTCTTTTTTTTCCTTTTTCCTTCGTTCTACCAAATAAATGCGGAATTAATTTGTAACGAATTCATCGACGATCGATGATTATTATGCAGAATTATACAAAATTACCTCGATTTTCACGATTTATTTTGTTGCCAGCGGTGTGTAATATTGAAATAACGCGTGGAACAGACGCCATGGTCATCGACGACGTAGGCGTTCGCATACAAGCACAGTGCTCCATCGAGCGTGCACACCGTCGGTGATTATCGGGTTTCCTGTCGCACCATTTCAAAATGGTGGGTTATCTAATGGTTTTTGCGCCACGCAATGGTGTTCACTTAGAGGCCGTAAATCGCATAAAGAAATAATTTCTTTCCCGCAGCATCGCGTACACGATGCGTTCAGAGAAGACTGATCGTTGGCCGACACTACTCGCCTGTCGCATGAGGAATTACACACACATAGATACGTATTGTACGTGCGTGTGGCTAGATGCGCTCATAATTGCACGTCAGCGCGAATATAGAAGCAGCGAGTAATTATCGCGTTTCCTATCGTACGACGCGCGCAATGGCGAACGGCACTCCAAAGATGTACACTTCGCCATTGCGAATTCGCCTTCGTTAAAACGTACAGATGTTACGTGAGATAATTCGCCGCGATCGAAAATTAACTCCGTCATTTTTCTCATAGAGATTTTTTTTCTTTTCTCAAACTAATTGCCGCGTCCGATGAACAAGAAGAGGATCCAAACGATAGGACTTAAATCAATAGGCGAGATGACCTATCTCATAATTACGCCGGTTATCCTTCTCGCTCTATCCTCGCGATCTCAATAATTATTATTGTCGGCAGTGTATCTCAGTATCGGATGATAACCGGGTGCGATGTTTGCCGATGCCGCGCGATGGAATTTTAATTTCCGCCACGGTGACGTGGGAAATTGAAATAACATTACGTAAATAATGCACGCAATAGTAATGCACTTTTACCGTCATAATTCTGCAAATACAAACACTGCAATTGCGGACTATGTGTGCATTCGGTCGTGTGTTCCTATTTTTCGAAAACGGAACTCTAAAACTAACGTAAAATGATTAATATTGATAAACAGTCTTTAACAAAACACTTCATAAATACTTAAAATAACCGCTTTATAGATATATCCTATTACTCGGTTAAAAACTGTTTTCATTATTAAATGAATAAAGTTAATTAGGCTTATCTTAAACTTCAGCCAACTTCAACGAATGTTTAAAGATAATTCCAATTATTTATATACTCTTTTTTATTTATATACTATTTATCTCTTTTTTTTTTTAAATGATCCTCGTGCGTTTAAGAAGATTATAATCGCGTGTGAAAGAAAATTAACAATCGCGATCGATGTGATCTTCTTGCGGCTCTTCAAATCCTTCAACCGCTCCGGAACCAATTGGCATAAATCGGCGTGGCGATGCGTATCCGGTTCGAGCCCCATATACCGCTGTGACACCTATCTATCTAACGTTGAGAAAGTAGCTAGCCTGAACAAGCCCGAGCGGAAATCACCGGAATATACGTACCGCCATCGCGAGCAACAACAACAACAACAACAACAATGATGACGCGGAGTCGGGGAAGAGCTGACGATGGAGCATTCGTGCACTATAACATGGTGCGCACATAGGTCGCACATCCACACGACATCGTGCACACCATGCACACATACGTGTGTACGAAGTTGCGTGCCGCGGATAATTATCAGGTTTCGCCGTAGTAACGCACCAGCGATGGCGGATCCGCCTGCGTATAGCCGCGGCGGGATTCAAGCATTCGGGCATTCGGGCGACGCCACCGGCACACACGGTGTGTTCCCGTCACACCGTTGGTTTCAACGCCAATTAAACACCCGCTTGTCAAGGAAATCGGGGGCCGTGCACGAGGCGTAAGGGGGCCCGCCGTCGCCGCCGCCAGCACGCCGTCCGATTCCCTGCGATTCGCTCGCTGTCGCACGCGATGCGTTACCGGGCGTTATTATTACGTGTCATTGCCACCCACGCGATGGCGGTTTGGAGAAATCTACGTGGGAAGAAAACGCGCTACAAGCGAACTGCAGATGCTTAGAATCTGAGCTGAATTGTGACACGTGTCATACATGCATTGCGTTATACATTCTTTGTAGTATTTCAAAAACTGAGAACTCCCTAAAACTGAGAAGAGTTCCCTAAATCAAGGATAGAAAATATAGCGATAAAGTTATATAATAAATTATATAATAAATCTTTAAATGTCACAAAGTCCATATCAGAAATTGAGATCAAAATTGAAATTGATTAATCGGAAAAAGATCAATATAAGTTTAATAACTTTGCTTTAATTAATCAAATTCGATTTCAATTTCAATCTTTAGTCTCATATGAGCATAATGCGATAAAATAAATTAAATAATAAAATAAATTATTTGTATGTAATCGACTGCAATAATTATTTCGCAATGGCTTCAATTGTTATTGTATTATATTTCGGTGGCTACTTTGAAAAATTCAGATGACTTATAAATTCATTAGAAAGTGCATATAATCATAAACACGAAAATAATCATAGAAGAAATGGGGCTGCGAAAACATCGATGCAGATTTCCTTCGCCCACTATCGCGTGGCATAATTTTCCAGACCGGAAACGTCTGAAGACAGAATAAGTACGCACTTGTTTAGATGAAAGGAAAGGCGGTAGCCGTGCGATATCGGGGATTGTCGTAAATCCTCCGACAGGCCTCTGGCGCGCTGCGTGCAATTAACGCTTGTAACGAAAAATATGCGGGGAAAGTAATATTCGTGATAAAACGGGCCACGTCGTGCACGGAATAAAATTTGCCCCGCAGGGAATGTTGCGACAAATGTCGTTCGCACTGCGTATAACCGTACGCGCTCGTTTCCAGTGCGTATCGTCCAATCACATCACGCACCTGGATTTTTCCAGCCACCCCCTGCCGTGCCCAATCGCAAGAGGGAAAAATTGTGAATGCATATAGGTCGCGGCTGAGTAGGCAATACTCACGATAACAGCCGCTGTACGTGCCCCGATAAAAAATATGTCGTAACGTGTGTGTCGGTCATATGTTCGCCTTGGATTTACGTGTTAACAAAGAGGAAAAAAAAAGAAAAAAGGAAAACGTATCTTGATAATGTAAGTCGCGAGTGTTTCGCGAATCGTTAGGGCTGCTTAAGTACGACGACATAGCGGTACTCGTAATTGAATGGAATATTATTTCTCATGCCGTATTTTTTGTCGCATTTTTATGCATGATATTATTCAATTTAGATTATGACATTTTATGCGAAGCTTCTATTGCGGTGTAACAGCCGTCTGTCGCGATTACGCGCTCCATTTATGTCTACGTAATTTTTAGCGATAACTCGTGGTTTTCTAAATATCTTCTTATATATTTACAAACTTTTCTGTATACACACATTCGTACGAAAAGTTTTAATCAGAAGATTAGTATTGTTAATTACTAGATATATATCGTACTTATAGTAGTACCTAGGGTAATTTTATTTTATTTTTATAAAATATTAACCTTTTTGATAAAGAAAATAAAAATTAAATAAAAATTAATTTCTTTCATAATTAGCGATTATTCATAAATCATTTAATCCTATGAGGACCCTATCCTGAACACTGCCGTTATACACGCGCTCGTGACAAGGATGTAAAAAATTGTCAATTTCGGAACGTCACATATGCTAGATAAGTTGTTATCGTTCAACTGACAGCAGATACTAAAATAAGAACACCTTTTACCGGTGATTTGTACCTGTCCAAGTTAACCAATTATCTTACTCAACGTCCTCGACATGCCAAATTCGACATAAAAACTTTTTCCATCATATTGTTATCTTCAATCTTTATCGTGATCTACGATGCAAAGCGATGTCAACATTGTCAAAGTACTTTGGCATACTATCATCAGAAAAATATGTGTCATACGTTTCACCATACAATTTTATCGCTTGGCAGAATTCTTCAAGAAAAATGAATACCTTGAGCGCAACTGTAAAAGTTCATTATCTATTAAATATCACTAAACAAAGTAAAACTAGAAATCTTTTTTATAAACGTCCAATTTATAAAGGTAAAAATCATAAAGGCAAAAATGTTTATAAGATGCTTTTTGAGACAAAAATTGAGATGATTTTAAAAATATAGTACTTATATCTGTCACGTGTTATTTTTTTAATTTCTATGTACGTAGATGATAACGATTAAATTTTCGGCAAATAGATTTGTTAAATTTTTTAAGACACACTTAATAAGAAGTGAAAGCGCCGCAATGAAGATTCGATGGCATGACGACATCTCGGTAAATTAGCCTAAACACGGGGTAAGGGCGACTCTTCTCACCCTCTGACAATCAGCCCCCCGTGGCTTCGGCACCATCAATTCAACGCTAGTTTTAATCACGTCACAGTCATGGGGCGCTGCAGTAGTGCTATCACCCATTGGGGCCATTTCGTCGAAACACCGGATCCGCTCGCGGATTATCCAACTGCTTTATTAGCGCCATTCGTGTCTTCTGCTTGCTCTTTTCCCCCGACTGCGAAATGAAAATTAAAAAATACACGCCTCGCGTGCTCCGTCGATCACGGATTGCACGATCGTGGCGTGCAATTAACTACGGCTTAAAGTCGCAGTTTTACCGTTACAATTGGAATACCGGCAAATTATAGTCATAGTTGTAGAACAACGAAACATGCTTTACCTTCACTCACAGCCAATTTATGTTTTTATTTTCGTCACGTATCAACGTTTCGCGATATGTGGTTGCCCTTTATGTTTTTTTAACACCGTCGTGACCTTTCACTTCTAAACAATTACATGCTACTCTTTCTATCTCGATAAGAATTAAGATATAATTCTGAATTACAAAACAATATTTTTATTAATGTAATATTGATTCTTATTAATGTTATCAATGCCATAGTGTTTATTAGACATATAGTCCATTAAAAAAGTCACTTGTTATGCGCATATCACGATCTTCTTTAAATAAAATATTTATTTATATCTATGCAGAGTTGATTTGTTAAAATTAATTCTTATGTAACGCTAATGAATAATTTTTTTATTTATTTTCTCGACTTAATTATATTAGAACGATTTAGAAAAACGACTGGCAAAACACACGTTACAAGTCTTGGTATGACCTCTCACATATTACAAGCAAAAAACCGATACCTCGATATAGATTCCATGCCCGCAATCATGCTACGAGCTCCGCTTTCGACGCAGAGCCGTTTATGATTCGATTTGCATGTTTGATAAGATCCGCATTGCTAGGATAATGACCGTTAGACCTTAAAAGCAACGCGTGTGACGTTAAAGCGGAAATTACGCTTACGAGCACAGATAATAATCGTTTCCGACAATGCTTACAAACGTCCTCTCTTTCTCTTTTTCTCTCTCGTTTCAGGTTACGTAATATCCAAATCCGAGTTTTCAAGCATACACATTTGAGACAGTTATATATTTCAAAAAGATTTATATGTTCCGGTTATAAATATATATTCAATAAAAAAAATACATATGCTTATGGATTGTACTTTTATATTGAAATACGATAATATATCGCTCATTTGTTATAACAATGACTCAAAAAACAAAATTTTCTAAAAAAATAATTTTGAATATTTTGAATCATTAAAATTTTGTAATATCAATTTAAAAATACAAGTTTAATGTAATAACTGTTTAAAGAGGAATAAAAGTATATTCTTTTAAAGTATGTTTTTTTTTCTTTGTATTTTTTCTCTTTTTCTGCAAGCAAACAATGAAAAAATGATAATTTTTTAATTACGTCGTTGAAGCAAATGAGAATATCTAATAATATATTTTTGTATGCGCGAAAGACAATACACGTTGAAAGAAGAAATAAACATTCGAAGGCTCAATTCTAGTTAGGAAATCATAATCAATTTACAGAAGAAATCGTTATTCCTATCTAGGTAAGACATGTCGATATTGCCATTGGCACCGTCGCAATTGAAGCCGTTTAGCTTTTTCTACTTGACGTCTTGCAGAAAACGCAACCATATTACATTCGCGGCGTATCGTGGTATCTTGATAATCAACTCTAGTTCTCTCTGCGTGCCACTACCCATCCTGCTTACCTATCTACGCAACAACGGAGATCGTTGGTCATGTCGCGATATGACTGGCAGATAAAGGTGGATGGTTGATAATTTTTTTTTTTGCGTATACGACGAATTCTTGCATAAGAGGAAGGCCGCGCACGCTATCGCGGCGGATCGGCGTTTCGCACGCTAATTACCCATCGTGCCTGGCAAATGGCTTCCGCAGGTTACTCGGGAGCGTGCCCGTTGATAAGGCGCAAATTTTCAGAAATCGACGCAGCAAGATCACAGAACTTTCTTCGCACGATAACGTAACTATGTTTTCAAGATACCGTAACTTTGTTTCAACAACAGATATCATCCAACCGTCGATAACGAAAAGTTATGATCACATTCAATCTCTGCTTGATTTGATGAATAGATATGCGTTAATGCATAGATATTATATAGGTTTTTATAAAGTTATAAAGTTCTATATAGTTTTTGTGACAATTGATTCCACGAATTATTTTCTGATAATAATAAAATATCTATTATGCTTTAGAAATAAATTTATTTAGAAATTTTATCGGTTTTCTCCGATAAAATGACTTTAAAAAAATGCAAATTATTACCTAAATGCTCTTGTTCTAATTTACGTATATCGATAGATCGCAATGTAATGCGATGCGCGTTCTACAACGTCGAATTAAAATACGATGCTTGTCGAAGAATGAAATGGGAGCGATACTTCACGGTTATCTCTTCGAAAGCGCTTCAAAGACAGACATTAAAATGCACTCGTTATCGAAGTTTAGCATAACGTTTAAAGTTCAGCGTTTGATATTTAAAGAAAGTATCTTGTTACATAAAAGTCCATTATTATGGAAGCTTATCGTAGATAAGTCTCACAGTTACTTTTCGAGTAAAAATAAAGGCAAAGACAAAGATATAAAATTTTTACCTGAAGACTTTAAAGTAATCTTTTCAAAGCTGACAACTCATATTTATAGTCCTTATAGTAAGGAATCTTTATAATCAACAAACGTTTTATTTTAATTTAATGCTATTAAATAAATAAGAACCTGATTCTTTTTTGCATAGTTTGAAAGGGTTATTCAATTTATCATTAATCTCTTCAAGAGAGAAATTATTATAATGGTTAATCTCTTGAAAAGATTAGTCAATATAATAAATTCTATCTCGTAAATCGACTTCTAAATTTTTCATTGCTGACGTTAATCTCGAAACTGTCATACTGAATCGAAACTTAAGATCCACGTAAACACACGAAAAAAAAGTACAAGTTATCGAGTCAAATATCGTCCCCGAAACTCGTTTTGCCGTTACAGGAAGGATTTCGAGGATTTATGAGTATTTTCTCGTACGATTGACGCGCACATCATGCAGACATCAGTCCCGTCGCGAACCAGCCGCATCGGGCTTCTTTATTAAAGCCCAACCTCGGGGCTCCCCTTGGCCCCTCGTGCCCAAGCTTATCCCGGAGAGACCTTCCATCATTTTAAAGCCCGCCGTGATAAAATTAGACGGACAATTTCATCCGAAGACCTCGAATGCCACGATCGTGCGGGTACGCGTAGGTAGGTGACGGTTTAATTTCATGCCTAGGGGTGATTCGACATCCCTCGACGTACGCGAGCACAATAGGCGCCATGTGCCTATTGCGTTAACAGATTGGCCGACAGAAATTTGAAATAACTCTATTACTATCTCCAACCTAAAGCGAATTCCGGCAAATTTTTTCGAAGACACTGAATATCGAAAGAACTGACTAAAAGATATAAATCATCCATTGCAAGTACAAGATTATAATAATTTAGATAATTATGTTCGAGCTTTGAACGTAGAAAACTTTTCGTGTCATATATCTCGTTTCTGAACAACATCCGTTATTACAATTGATAATATTGATGAAAATATCGTGATAAGAATGACAAGATTCGTTTATATTTATGGCCGCCTGTCGCCTTAAGCTTTCTTGTCAGAAGTGTAGTAGCGACGGAAGTGACATTTATTGCAGCACAACGTGTGCAGCTTGAAGGAAACACGGGAGGTAAATGAGGGGACGCGTAATCGTGATATAACTTAACATACATGAAGTGCGCACCTCGCGACATAGTATGGATTTAATGCTGCACAGCAATACGAATAATGATTTGAGTCTTGCTTTTACTTGGAAAAATACAAAACAAAAGTAGTTAGTTCGATAAAGCGTGTAAAATTATTTTAAAGTTATCTCCTTATAAAACCTTGAAAATTGAAACAAATTACGATAACATTGCATATGCACAGCAAATAATTACAATTAACTGTTAAAGGATGAGATATATTTTTAAAATCTTACAACTTTTCCTTAAATAAGATTTATTTATAATTCATTATTTTTCATTGTATCTTCAAGAGAGGACACTTTCAGCATCTTTATTTCATCCCGAAAGATTAAGTTAAAATTGAATTAATAATAAATTTCGTGTAAACATGTGATGCAATAGCATAATCCAAATGACTTGATTCTTCGATAATATACGTTCTGTTTCCATAATTTACACAAATCTATATAATCTAGAAAACTATCAAACAACGTTCTGATGAGCTCTCGTTTTTCATCCGGCTCGCATAAAGATAACTTAAGAACAAACGAACGAACGGCAAGCGCGCATGCATTCGCACACGTGGAATAATAATTAGCCGGTGCTGATACACGTTCCACACAAATGACGTGTCAGGTGCAGCTGTTGCGCATCGTTCCGCAATGCGGGCCAATGTACCTCTCCTTCTTACCCAGCGGCTCTCCTTTTCTCACTCTCTTTCTCTCTTTTTCTCTCTTTCTCTTTAACTCACCCCAAACTATACCGTCTACTTAACTTCGTTCCACCCTTTGTCTCATGGTTTCATAATGTCTCCCTCGGCAATCTCGGGTCCCAAAGTGCGAACCTACATGCGACGCGCGATCGCGTGCTACTTGTCATTAGACTCTCGACGGACTTGAAGAACGACTACAACTATACCTATATACCATAATGTTCTTCACCTCGTCCACTATAGTCTCTCTTCTATGGATGCACTTCCTGCCTTCATAATTAAGAATTATGCTTGCGACTTATACATCAATTTTTCACAATAAAGTAATATTTTTTAGTCTTGGTTAAGTAATAAAAAGAATAAATATACAAAATTGTTTGCTCTGAATTGTATATTATTTGATATTAAAATAATAAATTGAAGAAGTCTCAACACTCCTATCTTTTAGATTCTATTTTGCCTCAAAATTATTCTACATTTATTACAAAGAAAAAAACACTGAGATAAAAAATAGCCTTTTTGCACTAGAAAAAAACTTATGTGTTTTTATAGAAGAATATAATTTCGTTATTTGAAACATTAATAAAACGAATCTCACGTCCTGAAAGGATACTTTTCAAGAAGCAGCAAGTCGGACACGAGGAATACATGCGGTTCATACTCCACTTATGAAGCGGCATTAGTTGAAGCATGTCTCGATCGTGCCGCTGTTCCGATCCGAAACAGTTAGATCTGATCGGATCTCATGGAGCGGATTAACAGGAATCGCCAGTCGTTTTCGTGGCAGGACTATCGCGAGGGAGGAGATGAAAGAGCAACCGGCAAACGGGCAACGGCATTGCGGCATAGGTCGTTCATTACCCCGTTGCCCGTAATCGAGAGGAAGACACGGAGAACGCGCCGGAATAGAAAAAGAGGAGGGAAAGCGAAATGGAAGCCAACGTGGCTTCCCACGGCGATTCGTGGCGGCCGTCACGAATCGCATGACGACGTGACGGCGACGATGGCGACCAGTCGTCGAGGACAATACGTCTCCCTTCCCAAACTCGGTGCCGTTCCCTCGACTCGTTCTTAGCCGCATCATCAACACTGCATCGCCATGAACACAAGCAGCGAGACGGTGCACAGAATGCCAAGGGGAAGAAAGAGAAAAGAGAGGGTGATGTGATGAGAGGGGAAGGTCTCTGGACGCTTCTAGCCTAGATCAAAACCCGTAATCACGACGTAATAATACCCGATCACGGAAGATATTGCACATTTCCCCGGAATCACTGCTATTCCCAGGGAAGATGCCCCCGTCGGGGTTGTTTGGGAGGTCTTACTGTTCCTCGACATGCAATCCCGAATTCGCTATATCTCTTCCTTCTTTGCCAGCCGATTCTTACACGCCGCTCGACTTTGCCCTGGGTCATACCGCCGTACTCTCTCCCCTTCCTATCCTTCGTACCTATAGTACCTATAGTTTCGTCCTGTAATTTCCTTTTTTTTTAGCTCGTAGCTAGCGATTACACGCCTTCGCGGAAGACAGACTAATGCGTTCGCACCGTCAACGATTTTATTTCTCAGATAAAACAATTTTTCGTAAAAATAGTTGCTCTAGGCCTTGCGAAAGTCTTAATATATATATGACCTCTATTCAATGTAAGCTGAAAATCT
Source organism: Acromyrmex echinatior (assembly GCF_000204515.1). The sequence continues at coordinate 17,501 of NW_011627259.1, read as the reverse complement.
CGAAAACTTTAAAGCATGTAAAATTATTAAATTATAAATACAGACGTAAAACAGAACGTACGTCTAAGCGATATAAAAATACAGATACTTTTTGATTATGTGTACAGTAATAAATATAAAAGAAAATATAAGAGTTAAGGAAGAAGCAAAGTCGTGTATACGTCATCGTGCTCTTGTTAATGCATTAAATTATTGGAAATTTAAACGAGAAATGGGAACATCTCTGCAAGCAATTTACAAATAGCGTTAACTACCCGCAAGCCACACATCGAGTAACGTAAATGTAAAAACGGAAAGCCAAAGCTAGATCTTAATGAAGTTCGCGATTGTAAGATACGCAAAGTAATCTAAATATTTAATCTAGATTAAATGGAAAAGACAGGATGAAGATAGGAACACAGACAGACAGACGGACGAGCGGATGAGATATGGTTGGCAGGGGCAATGCGGGTTTAACATTGTACGCTTTTTTACATGGTAACCGAACAGTTCGTCGGCCGGCTCGTGTACCGCGAGTTCCAAAGCCCCCGGAGCCGTTGGGCCCAAGATGGGCCGGTAGCACGTAGTGACGGAGGCCGCGAATGGATGTAGGCGGTGGGGCACACACGAGGAAAGAAGAGAGAGGAGCAGAGGGGCAGAGGAGAATTGGAAAACAAGGTGGAAGAGTGCCCCGAGCCAGCGCCGTACCATTAATCATCAGGATAATTCCATAGATGGCTCTTTGCTGTTAAAAGGAGCGAGCAATGCATGCCTAACTTACCTCATCCGTCGAACGACCTGCGAAAAGACGCATTCGTTTCTGCATTTTATACAATCCATGGCGCGTTTTTCATATTGTGATGAAGTCTAGACTAATTAAAAAGACAGAGTAAAAAAAAAGTTCCGTAAAAACCAAAGAGAAAAATATAATCATTCGCCTCTATAATCATTCAATCTAATCGATTAAATTTTCCTTTTAAACCGGAAAAATAGATATATTAAGTACTTTGCACATCGAGGGAATATTAATTTCTGCAAATAACTTATTATATTTGACACTTATATTGTCCATGTCATTATTCTATTTGCACGTGTGTGTGTGTATGTGTTCTAATGTATCTATACAATCACTCTCTCTCAACTTACAAAATACACGCAACAAGACTGCCTGTCAATTTAATCTCGAGTCGAGGTGTATTACCCGCGTTCTTTTCACATCTCCTGTATATTTATGCCATATTACAGAATATTAACGACACGCCAGCTATCGCGTTTATTAAGATATTGTAGAATCGATAGTACATATCCACGTTAATCAAATAAGAATCAAAAAGGAAAAGCGTTAGAATTTTTTACCTACATGATAGATGTTATCTTTCCGAACTATAATTTATGATTAATCAATATTTATATTTTGAATTGAATACCTCCATCTTTTCTTTCACTTTGCTTCATCACCTGTCTTCTGTGAACTATGAAATCGATCTTAATTTATAACCGTCACCAAATGTTCTCTCAATGTGATGAGTAAGATAATTGCAACGGAATTTTATCGTGATTAGATCTTCCGAAGTATTCGTTAAACAACGTCAAATTTTACTTCGCTAAATTCTTGACCAACAATCGGATCATCACTGGCCGCCGATCGCATGAAACACCGATTGTCGAACATAAAGTACGAGTTACGATTCGCAGTCCGCGAAGTGACGAGACAAAAATGAAAGGGAGAACGGACGGTGCGGCAAAAAAAGGGCCAGCTCTCGGACCTGCGGAGACACGGTGGCCACCGAGTCGTCCGAACGATGTCAGCAGTTTAATCAATGCATTTAGCCGAATTCCCGTCTGGCCCAAATAAAAGGCGAGACAGGAGGAGATTAAACGCAAAAAACGCTGTGCGCGCGACGAGTCTCGTTCGGCCCTCTCTCGGCTTCTTTTCACCGTGCTGCAAACTTTTGGGACCTCTACGACAAGCTTCATGGTCCCTCCTTGATGTCCCAAAACTCCCAAAGTCGTTAGGTATTCTGCGAGCGTACGTTTCTGCTGTCCTCCTCTTCGTCCCCCCTTCGTCGTATCCTCGCGGGAGGAACTCTTCTTCGAATAACATATACGTCAGCCATGAAGACGACTACGAGACGAAAACCGGTGGCTCCACAAATCTTCGAGTTGGTCTTTTCATTCACTGTTTCTTCTTCTTCCGTCCTTCCGAAATTGTCCGTTACAGAATACTGTCTTGCCGCGCGACGTTATCTATATTTTATTCTTCGTAATTTCTCCTACTAATTTTTGGAGTTTTCAATGTTAACGAAATTAAGGAGATTGAACCTCTTTTAATTAAACTTCGATATTATTCAAAATTTTTTTTTAGTAAACTTAGTGATTCCTACTTTCATCATTAATAATTTTGTTTAACGCTAAAAATTCCATAAAAAGTTAATATTTAGAAAATCTTTTTTTTATGTCTCGTTTTTAAATATTGAATATTTTGCATATTTAGCGCTATAAATGTAAATATAAATGTTTTGTACATATCTGAAGCATAACTACGTATTCGAGTCATTGATAGTCAACGAGTCGAGCATCCTGTCTGAATCTACTATCTCGTTAAACATCATCTAACAGTGAACCTAAAGTTGTTTTGTGAAACGTGACAAAGAAACCGACGGAGGTAAAAGAGATGTCAGAAAGCGATCTTCCCTTTTTCCTTTAAAATTACGCGTTTCGTATTAAAAACATATGAATTTATAAATATCTATTCTATAAGAAACACACACATCAATTTTTTTTGTTCTTGATTCTTTGTCATGATTTACGTATACAGAGATAATATATAGAAAGAAGAATTTTGCTGTTTAAAAAATTAGCTATAGCTAGATCTGAAAATAATTTTATTGATTCATCAAAATAATTATATAGAAAACTAAAGTATAATATGATAAGCAATGTAGCAAAAAATTTTGACATTCTAACAACCAACTTGGGCATAACTATTTTGATTGATCAATAAAATTGTTTTTGATCTGTATTTAGTTAAATTTTTAGATTTTTAGCAAACTTTTCGCATAATTTTATGCAATGATTGAAAATGAGACGTAAATAAAAAAAGAGTCAGAGATAACAATCTCTTAAATTATTCATATAAATACCTAATATGTATATGTATTTCATAAAATTCTCTATGTTTTTGTTACATTATAAGTAAGTGATCATTTATAGTGTTTTAACATATTTCTAACCTTCGCACATGCAATATAGCCTTCGAGCCGAAAAGACAATTTCCATAGCATCGCGCGTGTAATCTTATTTATATCAAGTCTTCAATTTGAAGGCGGAAACTGAGCGCAGATGCAGGTATACGGTTTATTTGCGCAACGAAAAGCAAACCGCGATATTCTTATTGATTTATCCTTTTCATTATTTCTTTTTTTGTGCAGGCGATGGATGCATGACGCCGCGCTCTGACCGCAAGCTCGTTACGTCTGTCGGAAGTATAAATCAACCGCAAAGTTATTCCACTGTGCTGTCGGGAACTCCCCGTAGGGCGCCTCGTTGGAAACTGCTACCACCTTCTTGTCCACGATATCGTTCGCGCAGGTAAGTCTGTCTCACGTGATCGCGTCATAAGCGATTTATAAAAATCGCAACGACAGGTAGTGCAGAGTTAGCGTGACGACTCTCCGTCAAACCTGTCGCTAATTTTCCACATGAAAAAAAAGCCCAATCTCCTCCCATTTGTTCTGCGTCTATTTTTAGCATTCTCTACTTTTCTCTCTGAAGTACCTTATTTTATTTCAAAAGAGGTGCCTCGTCAAAATGAACGGAGTCATGCAACGCTACTCTGTTTAATAGCAATTAATATGACTTATCGCCACCGCAGCGCCATGGGATTTTGCGGTAATTATAATTTACGGCCACTTAGGACGCGTATACATTGATAGTTTTAACTGTATTTTCTTTCGATTATCTCTCTCGTCCAGGTCATGTGCACGCACGCACATCAGCGCAACGAGACACAGCAATAGCGGTGCCCTCATAACACCCTGAGAATCTAATTGTAAGGTTGCCGCGCGCGAGAGCAGGTCGCATTTTCTCGATAACAAAGACGTAAGTAATGATAATGTGGTAACGACCCCGAGGCCGGTACAGTTACTCGCAACGGCACGCGGAGAAAAAAATTATTTCCTAACTAATACAATCACAAGAGATAAGACGTGGTTATAATAAGCAACATTGTACCGACGTAATACATAATTACCGATCCGGTGAGATCTGATAATCGTTACGCCGGTAATTGGCACTGGCAAGAATAACATTTCTCCAATGGTCCCAACGTCCCGATTTCTCACGAGAAATGTTCGAGGAGCATCTACAGTTTATGTTCGTTTAACAGAATTAACTTTTTTTTTATTCAAAGTATAGATATATCCAGTTGCTAATCCTAACGGATCTACGAGGAAGGCAAGCATATATGGCTGAATGTTGCGAGCACGCGAAAGGGCGAAAACTTAGAAAAGTCGAGTTCCTAGTAAACCCGGAATCGTAGGATAATCCGAGATGATCGCCTAATAGCTTTAGGAAAGAATCAATTGGGGATGACTACTTTAAATTACCATAAGCCCCGACTCTTTCTAGTTAACGAGCAGAAGAGACGAGACCCCAAAAGTGTTAAAACTAGCAACGGTTGAAACCGTCGGAATAAGGGGAACGACAAAAATCGATGATGATACTGTGCACCAATATTATTATGAAAGAGAAGAGTCTAATTCTATGTAATAATATAGGGAAAACAGTAAAATCAAGAAAAAAGTTTGGTCGATCTACACAAATGGTTTATAAACATTATCTCTCAGCGATGTACATCGTCTCAAATTTGCTCGCAGCTAAGCGTTCAGGTTAAAAGAAATAATTTGGCGATGCAAATTTATACATTTATTGCTTTTTATCGGGAATATATAGAAATTGATCATTTTCTCTTAGCAAATTCTGTATTCTGTACCCAAGAGAAAGCGCATGGGGGCATCTGATATATCCTATATACTCATTTTAATAAATAAGTACGCGTTGACACACAAAGCAATCGTGAGATTGGCTTTATTAATTAAATACGTTAATTAATTTATGGATAAGGGGAGAGCCTGAATAATTTCTCAGTCTAGTCGCAATCGCGGTGAACAAATATAATGCAGATCGATACACATCGTAAAGCACTGTAGACACGGCAACAAAACAACATTTCTCAGTCTGCGTCAGTCCAGAGACTCTCCTATGATTATATCAGCTATCCTTCCGTGTGTTAATAATTATCTCCCGATTTCTTCTCTAATTTAACGGCGCATATGTTACACGCGTAGCGTTCCGGTTACGCACTGCTAAAATCTAAGAGCCGCGCCTCCTTTAATTGGCCCCGAACAAGAGTGATTTACAATTGTAGGAAAAGAAAAGAAAGTATCTCGTTTCTTTCACGCTTTTCCCATTGAGATAACAAATAACGAGTATTTAATATAATATTAACGCACACGCGTCTTAATTACGTGTCTGGCCGTCTCTTTCTCAAGCGCAGCGCGGTATAACCATCGCGGAAACGTCCCAAACGAATATTTCATGAAACTCACTGACGCAGATGAGATATTTATCACAGAATCAAACGAGAAATTCACTGCTTCTCCTATAAAAAAGACATCCCTCTTTCCGAGTCCACCGAAAGTCGTAAAATGTCCAGCACCCACGTAGAAACTGGTATCACGTACCGCCGTACTAAGGCCGAACCTTTTGTGTGCTCGCGTGTATTATCACGTGTGCATACAGTCGCTACCACAAATAGATCCGAGACTCTTGTGTCTCGCGTGGCCGTTCGAAGCTCCAATCTCGTTTTAAATCACGGAAATATTGGATAAGTACTTGGCCGAAAACACAGCCTGCCACGAAACGTCCCGTGATCTTTACGAACTTCAATTTTTGCGAAATTGGAACAAGGCCATACTAATGCTACTGCCACTAAATCTTTTTGACAGAATTCACGGCGATATTTGTAATCATAATAAGAAAGATATTGCTGTTGCAGTTCTTCCATTTTCCTATAATCTAATTTATTTCATTACGTCTTTTCTGCATATGTTTTTGTTATAAATTCTCGGTTAAAAAAAATTAAAAAAAACTTCTCTTCATATAAAAATTTGTTCACTACAGTTCTTATAAAAAAAAATAAGGTTTATTCACGGTTGAGACTGTACCATACATGTGGACGTTCTATGTGTGTCGTACGTGCCTGTGTCGTCCGTCCGTCCGTCCGTCCGTCCGTCCGTCATGAGTGCGTGCGCGAACGTCCGGGCTCGTCGACTCGTCGGAGGACTGCTCACTAGCTTGTTCACTTTGCTCGATCATGGGACAAAAGTTGAGCCTACGTCTCGTGGGAACGCAAAAGTCACGCTCGCTCAAAAACCAATCGTCGTGCAACACGTATTAAATTGAGTGCGAGCGGCTTTATGGCGACTCGGCCGAAGCATCGTTTCAAAGTATACCAAATGCTGAAAATGTTCTTGAAATTATTAATAAAGACTACATAAATAAAACAATAGTTAGAACTCAATAGTTGAGTGAGTAGGTACTTGCTGTTATCGGTATATTCTAAAACATATCCGTATGGATTTAACGCTGTGCGGTATCTGTATAATTCTTACCGCATTGGTGTTAATATTAATATAGTGAGAATTATGTAGACACCATACGCGTAAGATCTTAAATTCACACCGATATTTTTTAGAGTGTATATTCTAGATCATCCAATCAGACCTTCATTAGACTAGAAGAGTACATAAACAGCAGCGAGTGCTCACTCAACTATTGAGTCTGCTGAACGCGCCTAATAATTATTATATATTTTTATATACACAATTGTAGATACATAAAAAAAAACAATATATTAATAAATATCTTACTGCTATGGAATTTTTCCAATTTAATGAATGAAAAACAAAGAAATTAACTTTAAATTGAATTTAAAGAAATTGGCGATAAAAAAATTATTATCAAACAATAAAACCTATAAGAAAATGATGACATCAAATTTCTATTACAATATGTAATGCGCGTTGGCATTCTAATAACACTCGGCTATTAAAATCACATAAAATCAGTTCGATTTGCAAAGACACGTACCATATTCATTATCGTAAATTCATAGCATCGATAATTCCGACACTGATGGTGAGAAGGATAAGGATTATGATAAATGCGGTATAATTAACTTACTTTTTCTGCGCGTGCAGTCAATAATCGTCGCAATCTCGATTTCATGCGGGTACATATATACACGGCGCGCAATAATACGTGGTGCATCATGCGCGAAGCCTTGATTATCTCGTAATTCGTGAAAGTATCTCGCGCTTTTACGCGAGGAGAGTTGCGCACTTGCTGATAATAGAGACACCGAGGTATAATCCGCATCGCTTATAGCCGCGTCGTTGGTCAGGTGCGTCGGTCTCACTCTCCTGGCTGGATGTGCATCCTGACACGGTGCACCTGTCCGCGCGCAGGCTGCCCCGTTTTATAGAAGGCTACTTTCTATATCGCCGATCTATCAAATTGGTCCCGGCAGATAAGAAATTAGGGGAAGCGATCGTACCTTAAAAGCGCCGTGACGGGACATCCCTGGCTGTTATTTAGCCAGCGTCACCCTCGTCTCGCTCACGGAATTTTACGGCTCTTCAGTTCACCTGCTGCTCGCTACCACGAAGCAACGTCCCTAACCATTGCTTAAGTTATCATCGGTTCCTTGAAACTGCGTAAATTACTTATTAACGATTTATTTTACGCGATACATATTATCGAAATGATTTCAGAGGTTTGAAGCGGAAGTGAACTGAATTATAATTCTAATCCCGTATTAATCCTAATCCCGTAATTCCTAATAACCGCTTTTTGTTGTGAGAGAGATTTTATCTCACGTGTTTTTTTTTGTTTCTCCAAACAAAAGCAAGCAGTCCGCTCGCTCGTGAATTCGAAATGTTTCGCGCTCGAGAAAACATTTAAACGTTCGAGACATTCACGAGTATTTGCAGAAAAAGTAAAAAATAACTCGACGGCAGTAGCGGCAGCGGTGTCTTAAAAATGGAAACGCATTGTGAGATAATAACTTGATTACGCGGCGTGTTTTATCAAAAAATCATAAAGCAATTAATAACGTTCATTAGAGACGATCGCGCGCGCGATAATAATTCCGTTTGATAGGTAATTAGACGAGGGAGCGAGTAATTGCATTAATTGAGACCGAGACCGAGCGCGCGCACGTTGCGCAAAGCTTGGCTAGATATATGGAACCGTTCCACACGCACGCCGCAGTCCGTAATCGTTCTAATCGCGGTTCTTCTTGCTGGAAATACCTCACCTCGCCTTTAGACTTGTTCCAGAGCCCTTTCGCCCACACAGTGCTTTTCTTTCTTCCTGCGAAAGTCACGCGAAAAAAAGTTACCTGCCAACGATCCATAGAGATCGCTAACTTTTACGCCTAGCATCGTGCAGTCACTAACGACTTGGCGTCCCATAACCGTGCTTTGAATTATGTTCAGGTTAAAACATTAAAATGATTGATTTACATACACCAAAATACGAATAAATTTTATCCCCATAAAATATCGCTATAAAAACTATAATGATCGCGACAACTAAAATTCAATTAAATATTCTGATCATCTGCTTACACATTTGATACCGCAAAATATTCAACACACATGAATGAAAAATGCCATATTCGATCACGGTTCTTCATACTTAATATTTCTTATTTAGATGATTTCTAATTCAAGAGCTAACTGTGCATCAATTATTTATTAAAACACGGTCCTAATCGAAGCTGAAGTAATAATATCATAAATTAATTTCACAAACAATTTAATATTATTGCTGTAAATAAGCATCTTAGAAAGCTATTAATGATTTAAGATACTAATAAACATCTTACAAAATTTTTAAATATTCAATTAAATTTAAATTTCATTTAAATTAAATTTTTGTTATATTGAAATTTTGTCAGGAACCATTGCAGATCTCGACTATTTCTTTACATACATTTGTTGTTTGACTGATAAATACTATAAGGTACATCCAACAGAACGATAAACACTCATCAAGATTATTCCCGCAAGTTTCCGTTTCCCAGCTGCTTTTTTCGAAGGGCACAGGTCGCACATTTCTGGCGACACCAAAGTTCATACATGTATTTATACATAATGGAGAATCGTCCCGCGTGGTGCGTAGACACTTATAACAGCGACATCCTGGACATCTGCCGACCCTGGCCTCTTCATCTCGACTTTCCTGTATTTTTTTTTCTTCCGGAGAATGTCGCTCAATAAAGCCGCTGCCGTCGGCATAATACGGCAGTAAGCCCTACCGATATTTGCTATTTTATGTAACGTGTACTTATGCAATCTGCCTCATATTAAACAAACACGAAAGATACGAGTATGTATTGTAGGAAGAAGCGAGAAAGCAAAACTTGATTCTCTGTTTCGAGGACGTTCATTCACTTTTCTTCTTATTTCATTCCGAACATCGCAAATAATAAAGCAAAACATTTATAATCGATCTTTACGATTTAATGCTTCATGTAGAAACATGAAGATCCGTATACCAATTAAAGACATTGTAAATTCTACACCGGATACTATCGCCTCTAAAGTGATCGAAAACAAATTTTCGCATTAGCATAACTAGATATCATTATAACTTAATCCATCCGTAAATGTACATAACACGTCCAAAGCAAGATATCATCATGAAACTGACGAATTTGAGTAATGGTGATCGAAAATATGTTAATGTCAATTGAAGGGGATTAATGAGAACGTCAATAATTTATATCCTGTTGTCAGTACATCTCGACCGGATTTTAAAACAACTTGATCGACATCTATCGTGGAGATACCGATAACGGAAGAATGTTAACGTCACGTCATCTCTACAGCGTCAACTAATCATACGTGCGATTAATTAACATACTTAGATAATTTATTAACGTCGAAACACTTATAATACGTTCTATAAATTTACGCTGTTCGGGCGCTTATTAACGACCGTAGTTAAACGTAATTACGGTCGGAATGTTTACGCACAAGTATCAATTACTGGAATTATTATATCCGAGTATTTACGTAGATACGCTCGGCGCGTGCATAATCCGCCTGTAATTTGTGCAATGCAAATTTCTATCCCGGCAAACGTGCACTTATTAATACTTTCGACATAACGACGCGACGATAGTCCTCTTCTTACATGTAATGTTTACACGCGCATCATTCATCGGGATCATCGTTAACGAGAGCATAAATATGCATTCGATTTGCCTTCATATACGTCATTTTCTTATTACTACCGAAATAAATCTACATAATTTAGAAAACGGCAGTTTTAGAAGTACTAAACTCGATGTAATTAAATACATGACTATTATTTAATTAATTTGTGTAATAAATTATTACATAATTTTTTACATAGGTATATATAAAATTCAGATTTAATTAATCACTCAATCAAGCGTTAATGCTTCTCGTAACGTTCTCGTATTTTTTTGCAATAAACTGTGCAACATAACACTGATAAAATCTTTGCGTGTCAAGGTAAGAACTTATCAGCAGATAAATTTTCGTTTATTTATATACCGTAGCTGATTTTATCGCTCATTAGGAAAAATTTCTGTTTGAAAATAAACAAAAAAAGATTCTAATCATATCGATCAAAATTTTTATGATTATCTATAATGATAATAGACTCTCAATCAGAATTCCAATTAATATAGATTCTTTTTTCAATACGTGCAATTGCTTATTAACAGCAAAACGGAAAAAAAACAATCGTCGACAGATTTCACGGCGATTCCTGATTCATGGAATGTCGAGACGGGGAGGAAACATTTTACGTGAAAAAAAGAAGAAGTCCCAAGGGAAAACGATTTCGGAAAGGGCAGTACGTGGGCGGTCCCGTTCGCGGGCGGAAAAAGTCGCCGGCGGAACGTCGGTCTTCGTAGGTGCGGATTATTCCGGCGTTCATTAATTTTGTACCGTTGTCACCGGGAGAAATATGCGTATTCATGAGACACACCGAGGCTTATAAACGTCGGGCTATTAGTGATACGATTAAAATGTGCATTTCTTGTTGTTTTAAACGCAACACCCGACCCGTGACTCCGCCCGGCCGCGGCACGGTACACGTGCGCGTATATTTCACATACACGATATTTTATTCCCGCTGCCGCACGCAGTTTTATCTACCGGAAGAAATAATAATGCAGCCGCATCGCCTCTCGGTGGTTTGCGCGCCGCGCCGCGTCGCCAATTAATTTCTTTGCGTTTCACTCAGTTATCACGCGACGGAGCGACGCGTACGACATCGATACGTAAAATCGCCAATGCAATTTCATTACACGCTTGAGAGACGAATTGCGTATCTAGAAACAATGACATATCGAATCACGTGTATTGTAACAGTACGGAAGTGAAAAATAGAATAAAAAGTCGTGTGTATTGTCGACAAAAAAGTTAGTTAATTTTTTTCATTTTAAAAAGTGGAAACATCATATTAAAATAAAATAGTAATATTTGTGACTCCAAAATAAATCCAATGCAAGAAAAATATCTATTTGCCTCCACATAAGTCCATCCCAATTGGTTGCGAATTGTATTTTATTGCATTATAAATAATTTACGCATCACCAATCTCAGAATATTTTTCTCGTATTGAAAAAACATTATTATTGGTGTCATTCGACAAGGCGGATTAAACAAAACGTGAGAGAGAAAATTGAACTAGGATCGTAAATTATTCGAAATCACCTATAATTCTTATTAAAGAATAAGAAATAAATAATGTTCTTATATTCATAAAATTAGTCCCTATCGTAACGCAGTCTTTACTTTTTTATTAAAAGTCCAGTGAATGACGACAAAACTGATTTTCATCGCGAAGATATCTACATCAATAATAGTCCATATCAGCAGTAGAGAAGATTTGGCTAGGGCGCCAAAAAAAAGAAGAAAAACAACGTACATATCGTATAAATCTTCTCAATCCTTTCCCCCGATTTTTCGCGAACGAACCAGCTCGAAAAACGAGCCACGCATGGAGATCGGCATGCGTATTATATATATATATATCCGCACAACTGCATCGCGAACACGGAGGAATACGCGAGCGAAGTGGCCGGGCCGGTTCGTACTCTCTCCCTCCCCTTATCCTGCCGCGCGTCGCCGGCAAAACGGATGCATTTCGGATGCAGCTGCAAGTTCGTTAGAGCATCTAACGCGCGGGTGCACGAATTGTTTATGCGTCGTGACGTCGCGTCGGCGGCGTCGGCGGCCCGGTCGTCCGTCGTCCGGGGTGGAGCCCCGGGACCGCGCGCACCACTCGGTATAGTATATATTTCGCAGGAAGCGCGCATACGCGTATCAGAGAGCGATGAATATGCATACCTTAATTCGCGGGGCTAATTGAATAATTTGTAAAACGCGACGGGCCGGCCCGGGCCGCGACCTTTTTGCATTCCCCTCCTCTTGATGCAAACGGCGCAACGTGCCGACAACGTGTCCCCGTGCTTGCCTTGCCTTGCCTTGTCTGCCCGACTGCCTACCGGCTGACAGGACGAGCCGGCGGAATGATATCCTTACCCTTACCTATGCTGGAAGCTAAGGTATGCTGTGAATAACTCGCCTAAAATGTGGTTTGGCACTCGTATAGCTGTCGGGAAGAACGCTGCCACTGCGATCCTATGCCTCGTGAATCATTCCGTCGAGTACGTCAGAAAGATACTAACTTTATTCGCGTCCGAAAAAGCCAGAGGATAACCAACAGTTCTATGATGTCAGATATAATTTATTTTGTATTTTTTATTTTAGCGATCTGGTAGCAAACGATTATATGTTGACTCGAGAACAATTTTACAAAATATATAGACACTGTTAAATTGACGCAATGATCATTAATCTTGATAATGATTCAGCATGTTAGCAAGACGAAACGTTTCTATAGATTACTGAAAGTGAAATAAAGGTCACGTCCATACAAGTTGCGCGTTATGCTAATGCTTGAGCTCTAAAAGGAAACTGGACTGAGGATCGTTTTCCTTATGAAAACTAAAAAAGATATCGGTCAATAATTTTTCGCAATGACAAATTTGTATTTAAAAAGATCAAGTTAGCATCTGGTTGCCGAAATTTTTAACTCGAGTCAAAGAAGCTCTTTCGACGAGTGGTTTCAGAGGGCCTAGTCCCCCGGTTAGCCGATGAATCGGCTCAAGGCCCTCCTTACTTATGCGATACGTGCTTTCGTCGGCATACATCACTGCCAGTGAACGTTTTTACAGGACACGATGCGAGCAAGAATACGCTTACGCGCGTTAACATTCTCGGAATATCATTTGTCTACTGCCCAAGGACCCTTAGTCGGCGCCATACTATATTTTTTCATGACACGAATTAACAACGCGCGTAACAAGAATCGAAAGGTTCAATTAACTCATTAACGAATTAATTATATCTGCTAAGGAATTCTATTCAAGCATTGTGTAAAACCACTAAAATTTAAAAATAGGAATATAAAGATTGTTTTTATATTTTTATTTACGATATATTACTTATTAGTCTTAGAATACTTAAGTCATGAATAGAATATCATTCTTGAGAAAACTCTCGATATTTTGCATTAAAAAATTAATCTTATATAATTTAAAAATAAGATCTCGTGAGACTTATGTTCATAATACTGATTTTATCGTTCTTCATTATCATTAGTAAAGTCAAGATAAATACTTAGGTTATTCAATCAATCCAAAGGATTAGTAGCTTTGCTTTAAAATCTGATTATTAACGAGTTATTAAGATTCCACGAATATTTGGAAAGCGAAATCGCGCATTGTCGACAAAAGCAAACACGAACGGCAAAGTCAGTCGATAGATTTGGTGCATCTCGCCAAACCTATGGCAGGAAGTAACACGAGTAGTTGAAATCTCGCGTCGAAGAAAGAAATCAGCCGTACGATCGACGATTTAACGACAAAGATCACGATATCGAAGATCTGAAGTTGGCTGTCGTGATGAGAGCCTTTTTAGATGCGAGCCAGAGGTTGACGGCGAATCCCTCTGCTCTATTTCGGACTGTCTCTGGGTCTTTCTCTTTCTCTATGCCTGTTTTCCCTTTCTCTCTGTCTCTCTTCCTACTTCCCTCTCTGCCTTCCCATCACTCATTCCCGAAGAGAAGAGAGACGTAAGCCTGGCAGAGGGCCTTTGATCCTCCGCACTCGGTGTCGGCAAACAGGAGCTCCGCTGGTGAACGCAGCCACCGCGCTTTAATACCTCATGCAAATTTCAGGAAAAGGGCACCCCTCGTACCTTCCCCCTTTCCGGGGGCCCCCACGCTCGCCCCGCGCGCTCATCCGCGCCTCCTTCGTCGCCTCGTACTCCTCCACAACGGTGATAACCCGCTATATTGCTTTTCGAACAAATCACTATCCGCCTGCCACGGGAAATGCACCGATCGAACCGTCTGCCGGAAAAAATTTCGAAATTCCCGTCGGAATGCATCACTCGTCTGGACATCGCGCTATTGCGAAGAAATATAATATTATATTGCACAAAACGAAAAATATTTTAAACAAAAATATTTCATTCGCACATATACTAATCTCCAGAAAGCTTTCTTATCCAGAACAATACATAATTAACAGCGATAATTATGATTCACGTAGCTTCTGCTAAAGTCTCTGACAATATATTTTTCGAATATTTCAGAATAAAAATATAAGGGAAATGAATCAAGGTAAGATTTTTGATAAAAATAGAAGAAATAGTAGTTAACAAGAAAAAAGAAATGTATACGATTAAATATATCAATTATAGTGTATATATTTTTAATCGTTATCGATATGGTTGACAAATGAACTCAGGCAATAAAAAAGTATGTAATCAAATATCATGTTACTATTAATGATACAAATCTCTTAACCGAATTCGAACTAAAACGGATTCCCTCCTTATTTCTTATTCTCATCGTCACTTCCTCGCAGTTCCCCTCTAACTAGCATTGTTTCTCTCTAGGTATGTGAGATCTCCCTTTCCCCTTTTCTTCATCATCTCGTCTACACCACCCGATATACATACAATGCAACGTATGCAATGTCAGATCAGAGACATACGTAGGTGTGACCAAATCTTTTTTCCCCCCTTTGAGGCCCGCGAGTGGCACAAGAGAGAATTTATGCGTCGTGAATTACCAACCCGACACGTGGCTCGCGACTTCAACATCTAAAATGCACGACAGACGTTGGAGAACCAATCGTTGGCCATCGCAACCGCAGCTGAAATTAAATAGCAAAAAATAAATTTCTATCTGCAGTTGTTATGACACAATAGAAATCGACAACCAAATTTTTTAATTCTAGAAATTGAATACTAATATATTTTAAATCCTATTGATTAAAACACCCATTAAATTCCCCATTAAAATAGTAAATTGTAATAGCAAATGTTCAATTCAAGAGCATTTTTATTAGAAAAGTTGAATTTCATTTTTAATTAGAAAAATTGCTTTTCATTTTATATAGCAGTTTTCTTAATAAAAATTAAAAATTATTTCGTAATGCAATTATAATAGACAAGTGATTTTTACAACGCTATTTTTAATATCCTACAAATATGATTTATTTAGATAATAATAAAAAAAGATAGAATTAAAAAAGGAATAAAGCAACGAGAATTGCCAAATGAAGAGCAGACGCTTATTGGTGACATCAATTTCGCGCTTTAATAATATTGGTAATTTTATGGAATTACCAAGCTAGTTTAAAGTTGCTCCCGTGTTTGTTGGGCCATAATATTCTGCTATAGTAGAAGTTGTAGACGTGTGTCCCTGGAGCGATTTTGAAGTTCCGTGATTTGGGAAACGGCCACTGGCGAATACGGATACACCGTTATATGTATATATTTGTCTACGTATTCATGCCCCAAAACCGTCGGTCTCAACCAACGAACCGCATAATCCTTGACGAGTGAATCTCGTCAATCACGTCCCCAACGCATCGGACGAATCGATAGGAATTCACCCGCGGCTACCGCGACAATCGCGATTCCCATCCTCGTTTCTCCCGTCATGACCGCAAAGCTCACGAATTGAACCGATTTTTTAAACCGAGTCTTCGATCGTTTGAATAATCGCTAGCTTTCTCCAAGGAAAGAGATCCTATAATTGTAAGTCACTGATTTAATCGCCGAGAAATGGACGAAACGACGAATCTATTAAATGTGAATTATTGCACAAGTATGAATATAGTAAACGGACAAGTACTACAAAAAGATAACTTTGTAGCTATTTGAGAATAACGATAAATAATTGTTATCTAATATCAAGATACATCGACAGATATTTGACGATATCTTTCCTAGTGATAAATAGAGATGTTTTCTCCTCGGGATTTTATTAAGATCGAAATTTTTCACGTGCTTGACGTAGTTATTATCGTGAACTCTTAGATGCATCAAAGTCAAAGATAGATCGCTCAGTATAATAATTCACGAACTCGCTTTTGGCCCGTACAGTTTCGGGGGCACAAAGTCAAACCACGACGCCGTCAGAGTTTCACAGCATCGCGTATAAGTTCCACCGTTGCACGTGCAAAGGACAGGCAGGGAGCGAGTTCGCGAAAGCGGCGGGAGAAGGTCCCCCTCTGGAGGAGGTCTCTGCTGGACCAAGGTAGGTATCAGGAGGGTATCGGAGGACACCAGACCCCGGGAGGAAGCATGGAGTCCTCTTCTGGGAACGGATGCCTTTTTTGTCCCGCGATATGGCCCGGGGAATGTCATCCAATGAGGGTGAAGTAAAGGGAAAACAAGTAAAATAATGATAAAAGGCGGAGCCCGCGGCGTGATTTGATTGGTCGAGATATCGCCGGCGTTCGGAGTCACAACCCGAGGAAGAAGAGGGGGTTGTCCTCTCTCTCCTCTCTCTACGTCTTTTATCTCTGTCCCGCGCTCTGACGCGCGGCCGCTCTCCGCTCTATCTCTATCTGCGGCCTCTCTCTCTTTCTCTCGCCTTCCTCCAGCGTTTCTCTTTACCGCACCTTCGCCGTCGTCGCGCTGTGTTCCTCCTTCCCTTTCTTGCTTACGCCCGGTACCCTCTTTATATCCTCTTCTTCCTCCTTCATCCCGTATGTAGAAGCACATACACGCATATATACAGAGGAGGTTACTTTATTCTCCTCTCCGTACAGGTCCATGGTCCACGATCGTGTCCTGACTCTGACAGGAGTATCGGTTTTCTCTCCCACCTTCGTAACTCTCCTCCCTCCTTTCCTCGTATTCCCTTTTGTCGCCTTCTTCATCCTCTTCTCTTCTCTTCTCTTCTCTTCTCTTCTCTTCTCTTCTCTTCTCTTCTCTTCTCTTCTCTTCTCTTCTCTTCTCTTCTCTTCTCTTCTCTTCTTCTCTTCTTCTCTTCTTCTCTTCTTCCCTTTTCTCTTCTCTTCTCTTCTCTTCTCTTCTCTTCTCTTC
>NW_011627257.1:24083-47848 GCF_000204515.1 Acromyrmex echinatior | reverse complement strand
ACACATTAGTGAATATTAAAATTATATTTTATGTGCATTATGATGTACACACATTACATAAAATATATTTCTAATTCATATTCACATACGTGTGTAGCTGCTTCATCTCTTTTTGTTACGTGTAACAAAAAGGTGTACTAATATCCTCTTTTTTCTACGTTTAATAAAAAGAGATATGTTTTTTTATGATCAAATATACAGATATTAGTGATATATGCTTTTAAATTTTCAATATCAGAATATACAACTAATATAAATCAAAGCTAACAAGAGTCAAACGCAGATGATCAGACGTAACATCTTAAAAAAAATGATCAAATTACGAATTCTCTGATAAATCCTCATTTTATGTGTACATATATACGCATTATATGTGTGTGTGTGTGTGTGTGTGTGTGTGTGTGTATACATATATATATATATTATATATGTATACAATATGTATACAATTTTAATATTGCATATTTAAACATAGGGAATGCATAAATAGCTTAGCATTGGTAACTTCTATCTGCAATATATGTATATTCACACATTATAGTATACTTAATATTTCCTATATGTGTATTTAAGTACACACACCACTAATATTTTAACATGATTAACTTCTACATCTTTTTATTAACGTAGCAAAATATGGTATAACTACGTATATTATATGTGTAATATATCTATGTATAGCATATCACATTATGACTTAAAATGACATTGTACAACAGGAAAAATGCTATTAAATGCTATTAGGGGCATGTGTCAACGTACACTGTCAATACTGAAAAGCTATAGTTACGTATTTTCAGTACTCGCAGTTAATATCGGTACACAATCGTAATATCACTTTTTCCTATGATCAATATCATTTTAGGATTTAGTCAAGATGTAACATATATTATTATCAATATATGAATACGTTATGGATATTCATGAAAAAGAATTATATTATGTATGTGCAATTTATTGATACTATTATTATCTAAAATGGCATTGGACGTAAGGAAAAAGTGCTACTGCGGCTTCGTATCGATATAACTATTTAAGTTAAAAATCTGTACTTTATGTATATTACAGATTTTTAATACTGGTGATATATATTGGAACACGACCTACACTGCATGTGTACATAATGCAACTATTATATATTTCTAAGATCCGATCCTACAAATATAAGATTAACTTCAATTACGGTTTATTTTTTTCTCAATTTTAAAATTGGAAAATTTTCCAAAATAAATTTTACATTTGTGGAACCGATCCTAATACACGTCCCTAAGATGGTAATGTAAAATGGAATAAAAATATCGATAATTAATCGATCGAATTTCCTGCATGATCATATTAACTTAGAGGGCATCTTATACATTGGAAATGAAAACCTGTAATATCGACCTTGATTAACTTCGGCCTTCGCTCCAGCATCCCCTTAATGCGTGGCGACATGTCACCGATCTGACAGTGTTATATAAACAGTGTATATAGCATTTTTTTCATTCAATCGTAAATTTTAGTTATGAGCGATAAGACATGAATCGAGTAAAAGAATATATATTATTATGTCGAAAATCGATCGAGCGCAAGGGGTACCGTCCCTTGTCACCAAGTTCGCCAAGTCCACCACCATCAAGAGAAAAGGCAAGATATTGGAAATGGTGAAAAATCATCAAAATCGTCAACATGTTCCTCATTATCAACGTCATCAATGTCATCAAAATATAAGCCATAAGGTATCGCATTTAGAGTGACTAGTACTAATGCATTTTATTTTCTGCTGTAAAAGCAAATAGTGGTTAAAAAAATTTTTCGCTTTTTCCAGAAAGCACTGCTAGCGCATTCGAACGCTGTCGATCGCAAAAAAATATAATTAAAAAAAATGAGAAAAAATCAGTGTAATAAGTGTAATAAGTGTAATGTGAATAAAAAATTTTTGTTCGCATTATTACATATGTATTTTTTTTTACTTCTTTGCCTCGACGCGCTAGGAAAAATTGCATTGAAAAAATTGTGTCGTAAAAAAAAGGAGATTTATACTCTATTGATTCATTTTTTCCATCCTTTCTTCATTCATAGTTGCACGCTCCGACATCGTCGCGCGCTCTATCTTTCTCTAACATGCGAGCCCTTGTTACCGATGCATTTTTGGGGAGGGCAGGGCGCACGGCGGCAGGTGTCGACAAAAAATAAGGACCGGGGTCCTATGTTTACGTAACATCGATAGCGCCGTGACTTTTCTCGCGCCTTCCCCGCGTCTACGAGTATCCCCCGCGCCCCGCGCTCCCCTCTAGCCCCATGGATTAGAACCCGCCTTGCTTTACTACTTTGAATTTTTTACCAACACCGTGCGTATATTGAATTAGTTTATAGTACGCATGTTCGACACATTGTTCGAGCTCAAATAAGAAGAATACGGTTGTTGGTTTCATGTATCATGCAATGACAATTTTTCGTTTTTCGTATCACATACTTTAACATGTTTTATATTCAAATCTTGAATGTAGAACGTGTTAAATTCCCAACATCATCGTCGGTGACAATGATGATAGGACAGTTGATTGCATTAATCATTCAATATCTGCACGTCTCTCGATGAACACCTTCCACATAGCGACATGAGACAAGATTATGCGGTTACCTCGATTGTCGCTGGTCGCAATTTCTACATGAGACGTAGGTCCCACGATGACCAAGAACTTACGCTGTCAATGTCAATACATATCTCCTCATCAAGATATGAGGTATGTAGCGAGATTTCGAAGATGTATGAGAAGATGCGCTGTAGAAAATAAAAAACATGTAGATAAACCTTAAAAAAGTACATGACGTATATAATGTATAATCAAAATTTTATAAAAATTGATAAACTTACTTTTTTTTTATATCTAAGGGATCAGTGATAATATAATCTATCTGTTCTCATTCTCATTTCAAAATGAGTTTAGACGGTGTATTCAATGTGTAAAATTTTAGGTATTTTTATAAATATAATGTTAGTTTTTTAGAATAATGTTATAACAAATAATATGTTTGCATAGAGATGTATACCACCGGTATCTAAATTATCCTAATGCAAAGAATTCGTTTCTCGCATATCTTTAATGTTAAAAACAGTATGATATCTTTTTAAAGATAATAAAAGACCAACTGTTGGTCAACTGATTCTTTAGATAAAAATAAATACTTTATTTCTTTGAATGTTTGCACGGTCTATGTTCACTACTATAATATCAAATTCTTACTTAATAACGACACTCATTTATTGTTATAATAGGATTGATTAAATTGCAATATTCTGTCTCATTATTGTAATCAATCACAAATTTTCTACTGATACAACGATAAATTCGTGACATTAGCTATACCGTTTCTAAATATATTTTATACAATTATACATTATTAATTATACAATCATGCTCATATATTGTAATAATTAAATCTGTAAATATATCCACCACCAAATATCTAAAAAAAATAATCATCCCATACTCTGCCATAAAAATTAATGCAAATCTTCCTCTAAAATACTCCACATTAAATCCCGAAACTAACTCAGACTCACCTTCCACAAAATCTATTGGAGTTCGATTCAACTCCGATTATTCTTAATATAAACACTAAAATTTATTAGTCCCTTTTTTTATTCTTTTTATTTTTTATTTTACATGTATATTATAAAATATCATTACCTCAATTGCAGAAAATATTAATTTTATTTATAAAAGATTTTTATTTCTGATTTGATATGCTTATAAATAAACTTTACCAAGAAATAATACGTATACATATATACAGTGATGGGAAAAAGTTCCGGAACGGTGAAGTATTTCAGCGAATTGCATTTTTTTGGGAAAATGTTAAATACAGAAGTTTTAGGATTTTTCCCTGGCTATCTAATGGTGATACTGAATTCGACCTTGACTACAACTTTGAAGGTCATTTCAAAGTCAAATTCACTTTTTTAAATGGGAACTACTATTTTTTATTGCGGATTTGGAAAGAGCGGGAAATTTTACGTCAGAACATGACCTTGACCTTGAAATCAACGTCAAGGTCATTTCAAGGTGAAAGTTCCAAAAGTCCTGGTACGGCAAGAATATCTCGGTGAAATTGCGGGAAAATGTTCAATACGAAAGTTTCATGATTTCTTCCCTGGCTATGTACGTTGTTTGTTTAACACACAATTTCAACATCTCTTAGCCATTTCTCAACCTAAAATAAAAAGTATTTTTCATTTTTACCACGTGGAGATAGATGTTATATGTACAATTTATTTTTTGCTCAGTTTATCTTTTTGTGGCAATTGTTGACGCTTACGTTCTACACGGAAAGAAGTTGCCATATTGTAGATACAGACCGTGTCCGGCGCATGGCGAGAGATGTACCGCTCCTTCCCTCGAAATTAAACCACTACCAAGACCAAAACCACTACCAAGACCAAAACCACTACCAAGACCAATACCACTACCAAGACCAAGATCAATACCACTACCAAGACCAAGACCGCTACCAAATACATACATACATACATACATATGCGGTATTCGCAGCGCAGTAGCATTCGTTTTCTTATTTTATACTTTTTAAAAAGGAGCAGGTCGAAATCAATTTCGCAGTATACATAGTACGGAATTTATACATACATAGACAGACAGACACACACACACACACACACACCCACCCACCCAGTCTTGGTCTTGGTCTTGGTAGTGGTATTGGTCTTGGTAGTGATCTTGATCTTGACTTGGTCTTGGTAGTGGTCTTGGTCTTGGTAGTGGTCTTGGTCTTGGTAGTGGTCTTGGTCTTGGTAGTGGTCTTGGTCTTGGTAGTGGTTTAATTTCGAGGGAAGGAGCGGCACATCTCTCACCATGCGCCGAATACGGTCTGTATCTATTATACAATATGGCAACTTCTTTCCGTGTAGAACGTAAGCGTCAACAATTGACACAAAAAGATAAACTGAGCAAAAAATTGTACATATAACATCTAGCTCCACGTGGTAAAAATGAAAAATACTTTTTATTTTAGGTTGAAAAATGGCTGAGAGATGTTAAAATTGTGTGCTAAACAAACGGGAATATACATAACCAGGGAAAAAATCATGAAACTTTCGTATTGAACATTTTCCCGCAATTTCGCCGAGATATTTTTGCCGTACCAGGACTTTTGGAACTTTCAGCTTGAAATGACCTTGACGTTGATTTCAAGGTTATGGTCAAGGTCATGTTCTGACGTAAAATTTCCTGCTCTTTCCAAATCCGCAATAAAAAATAGTGGTTCCCATTTAAAAAAGTGAACTTGACTTTGAAATGACCTTCAAAGTTGTAGTCAAGGTCGAATTCAGTATCACCATTAGATAGTCAGGGAAAAATCCTAAAACTTCTGTATTTAACATTTTCCCAAAAAAATGCAATTCGCTGAAATACTTCACCGTTCCGGAACTTTTTCCCATCACTGTATATAGTACACCATTCATATACACGCGCGCACATTTCTAAAAAAAAAGTTATATGGTTTGTATATATTTCTCGATAGTCACAAATTTGTATCTCAGGAAAATCCTGTATTTAAATTCTTCGTTGCACGACTACAAAGTATATAAAGTATTGAAATTTTGAAAAATGCATTTTATAGGACATGAACAATTCATTCATCATTACAACAAATTTTAATAATTCAAGATAACGTTAACTTTCTTTATAAAAGAATGTTAAATGTTGTAAAAAAGTCAATTTTTAAACATTAAAATTATGTTGGAAACCTAACGCTGAAATTTTTTGGCTTACGGCATCGTTTTTAACATTCAAAAATTTAATCCGATGCGAAGTAATGTTCTATTCTGTAAACAAGCGCAGTACTCATATATAAACGAGATATTAATTTCTAAAAATTGCCGAATAAGCGAATAAAATCGACGTATAAGACAGCTTTAATTTTTCAGAGTGCTTTATGAAATATCTTGAAGATGTTTATCAAAAAAACTCTTAAAAATATCTTAAAGTTGTTTTATGCGCTTAGACACTCTACTCATTGGTTAATTTAAAAAAAAATTGTAAAATTGCAATATAGTAAAGGACTTTTCGATTCAGTTTAGTTCGTTTTACTTGCCCACGAGAGATTATACGGTCATTACTGGACACCCTATATTTACGTTTATATAATTTTTCTGTTGCTACAGCAAGAGTATTAATTAATATTGACATTCACCCAGGTAACGTGCATGTTGCAAAATTTGTTTGCGATAAGTTATTCAAAACGGTATATTGTACAACAAAAATCTTGACCGTTAACTCACTTGGAAAACTTTGCAACTTCAAAAAACTAATCAAAAATACGATCTTCAAAAAAAAAAGTATTGATAATATTGATATTATTGATTTTATCGAAATAAAAGTCGTTATAAAAAAAAGCTGACAAAATTATAAACAATTTCGTTTTTTTTTTCAATATCGCACGATCAATACATTTTCCGTGATAGAATATTTTTAAGAATGTCGTATTTTTGATCATTTTGAGAAAGAAACAATTTTTCATACTTTTTTCATAAATACCTTGGATTTGATTATCTTTATGTAGAAAATATCTCTTATGAAAATTTAAGGTTATTGAATTCTTTATAAAATCATTTTTTAGTTATCCTTGTATGACCAATAGTTTCCGAGATTTTAAGAACGTTTTCTCTTATTTTCGAATAAAACTTATTTTTTAACGATTTTTGGTAAATATCTCGGATTTGGCTATTCCTACATAAAAAATATTTATTGTCAAATCGAAACATTTTTACCCTCAATTTATGTTAAAATATAAATTTATTAATATGGGTATGTGTATAATCAAATTGGAAAAAATAATATTCGTATTTTTCTCAAATTTTCTTTACATGTATTTATATATGATGTTAGATGCGTACCAGCAAAAACATATTTTTGAAAAAACAGCTTTAAGGAAAATTGCTTTTTTTCAAAAAATTTTCTTAAAAAACCTATTTGTCGTTACTTTTTTATAAATATTTCAGTTTCTAAAGGACTTATGTAAAAAATATAAAGTATATCAAAATTTCAAAAGTATATCAAAAGTTCCGAAATGTCAACGCTCTTTTTTTTTTATAAAAATTACGCTCTACAAACATTCGCGAACGATATACATAATCTCGCCTTCCGTTTATTTAAATTTAATATCAATAATCTAATACGCTTTAAACATAATATTTTAATAGATATTTAAATTAAATTCTACAATACTTTATATTTTATGGTAAAATGTGCTACAGTGAAAGTATATGTCACTAAATGTTCATTTTTTGAACATTTGATACTATAATATGTTTATGTATAGAATAACTTGATTGTATTGTATAAAAGATCATACAATTTTGTTTTAAAAAGTTGATTTTGAAATCTTCAAAAAAAAAATCTTCATTTTAAAATGTACACTATATTATAAGTTTCCTTCGATGTCATACATCTTTTGTGTATAAGAATTTTTCATATTAACGTACATTACTTCTTCGAAGTGCAAACATTTTTTAAAATGTTTCCTTGATCTTTATATAATAATGAAAAAAAGTTAATTCTATTATTATTTGTGGCTCGTTAAACTGTACAACTTTTGTCTAGGGCATTATTTTTTATAATCCAAAATAAAAGAGTTTTAGGAGGTAAATTAAAATAGGACACCTATACACATTTTATATAATACATTTTATATAATACATATTTAATACATTTTATATAATATATATTTTATATTCATATAAATATAAAGACATAAATATAATACGTATTGTAATATATAAAAAAATGTGTACATATATGTGATGTATATGCAACACACTTTTACATTTTTTTGTCGAACAGTGTAATAAATAGGCGCCGGACATTCGAGCTCGATCAGCCGCGCGTGGAAAATCACACGGAAATAAATCGAGTGCTTGCCGAAATGAGATAGCAACATTTCGGCTCGCGCGCGGCCTACTCAATGTAAACAAAATCGGCATTTGCATCGCAATATCACCACTCGTAGGGCATATAGAAAAAAAAGTACTTTTATTACAATTCGAGTAGTAGCTAGGCAGTGCCTCTCGCCATGCTTAGCGTCGAGACACTACTGTCTTCAGATTGATTGAGCGTATATAGAACTTAATCAATTCAGCCGTTATTGAGTGTTTAAGCGCATAAAACAATTTTAAGATATTTTTAAGAGTTTTTTTGATAAACATCTTCAAGATATTTCATAAAGAACTCTGAAAAATTAAAGCTGTCTTATACGTCGATTTTATCCGCTTATTTGACAATTTTTAGAAATTAATATCTCGTTTATATTGGGTCATCTAAAAAATATCCGCGGTTTTTTGTCACTAGATGTGTGTTGATGGTCATATATCTAGTGACAAAGTACCGCGGACACTTTTTAGATGACCCAATATATGAGTACTGCGCTTGTTTACAGAATAGAACATTACTTCGCATCGAATTAAATTTTTGAATATTAAAAACGATACTGTAAGTCAAAAAATTTCAACGTTAGGTTTTTTTGTATTAAGAGTTAAATATATTATATAATTTAAAGATATCTTATTAAAATTAATACGAAAAATAAATTTATTTAAGTATAAAAATTACAAACAATACAGTATACATTATGTGATATAACAGTATCTATTTCATTCATGAAAATAACGCACAATGTTTATTATAGGCATATATTTTTTTAGCTCTATTTCTCTGTTAAAAAATAGAATTTTGACATCTTTTTTACATTTACCGCAAAAATCTGTATATAATATTCTATTAGTATTAAGAAAAAAAATGAAAAAGTAATGATTCGTTACTTTTTTAGTAACAATAACAGTAACGAGTTACTTTTGCAAATGAATAATGAGAACGAATTATTTTTTAATAAAAAGAACGTTAACGGTAACGAGTTATTCTTATGAGGTAACGTTGTCAACCCTGCTTAATTCTTATTCCTAATATCTAATATTTATTCCTATTCCCCCTTATGCGCAGGTCCTTTAGCAGGTATAAACGAATATCTGCGGCAATAACTGCATAAACGAACGCATCCAGATTTTCAGTGGCAATGAATATCGAAACATACTTATAGAAGCAACCAATCAGCGTTACTCTACGTTCTGAACGGTGATAATTGGTTGTTTTAATGGGCGAGTTTAAGGGTGCGATCCATTACATGGAGCGCGGTACGCGATAAGTAACTAATAGTAACTAACTAGGCAACTAGGAAACCGCGTATCACACGTACCGCCTATTTCTTTCGCTGATATTACACGAAGCGCGAACAAACTCACATTACTATACTGCTATGCACTTTTTAATGGAATTAATTAATTTAAACGCAATTATTAAGTAAATTTGTTTAAAAAATAAGAGTATGAAGTGTGCATAAAAATAAATTAATAGGTTTGTTCGCGTTGCTTGCACTCTTTGCACTTGAATTCTAGTGAATTTACTAGGGTAAAAGAATTTTTACTAATTCATTTAGTTATTTATTCAAAACAACTCGAACGTCCATGTACATGCATAAATTTATTAAAATTAGCGCAAGACAGAAATATTGGTGAAATATTAGAAGGAATAATAAATATAATGGATGATGAAATACTATTACCACCAGTTCTAATACTTCCGTACATAGTATACTATGATGATATATAGAAATAGTACATATCAGTATTCACATATTTAATTTTACTAAATATATACTAAATATTTAATATATTTATTGAATTGATGACTAAATCATAATTTTTATCTTTTTGTTTAAATTTTAGATAACGAAGTATTATACTTTTTACGATTAGAATTAAGAGGAATATATCGTATTCATCATATAAAAGTTAATAATTACATCAAAAATACTGTTCAAAATTATATTGAAAAAGACTTTGTAATGCATTTTCGTTTATCGCGTGCAGTTGCTTATTATATCATTGCAAATTTTAAATGTAATTGTATCTCTTGCAAATTTTAAATATAATTGTATTTCATTGCAAATTTTAAATGTAATTGTATCTCTTTAATTGTATATCTTTAAAAATAAACAAATTATTTTAGATAGCGCAGAATTGAATGGAACTCTCTCTGTAATTCCCGTCAATCTCAATACATTTTGTATATCTGGAAACAAGCTTCGAAATCCCTTCTGCATAGAAACTTCCCGCCAGTTCTTTAGTCCAGTTAGTTACAGCTGTCTGAACTTCCTCGTCGCTTTGGAAGCGTTTTCCGGCCAAGGACTCCTTCAGTTTCGTAAAAAGATGGTAGTCCGATGGTGCTAGATCCGGGCTATACGGTGGGTGGGTCAAAACATCCCAACTAAACTGATTCAAAAGTGCAGTTGTTGAAGCAGCGACGTGCGGCCGAG
The DNA here is from genome assembly GCF_000204515.1 of Acromyrmex echinatior. Next base: position 37,480 of record NW_011627257.1, on the reverse strand, counting down.
CATTGTCGTGAAGAAGGGACACACCAAAGGGATTTAAAATCTTGAGCAAAAAGAAACTGAATGATGCCGCGCAAAACAACTCGAGAAGGAATCGGAATGGAGGTGGCGGGACGCGAAGTGGAGGACTCCATTTTGATAACCTCTCCTGACCGTGTTTCACGAGCTACTGACGCCGAACACCGCTCATTCTATTCGGTAGCTTCCCCTCTTCAATGCTGTGTTGCCAGCTCGCTCATACATCGACCTTACTAAATGTATAATACAAACGGAACTTATTTTCTGGATACCCCTCGTATTATAGATAGCAAAGTTAAACAAGTTTTTCGAAAAATATTTGTAATACCTTCAATTATGCAGTTTACACAGTCATTTAAATCAATTTTTATATTTTCTGAAGTGTCCAGTTGTAAAAATCCATGTAATATTGCCATCTTTTTGCAGATATGCAATAAGATATACAAAAATGCAAGATATACGAAAATGCTTATTATTGCAGAACATACAAGAATGCTTGATATAATGCTTATAATTCAGTCAGCTGTAAATAGCAATAAATTATTAATAAAGATAGTATAATAATTTGTAGATAATACAATAAAATAAGACAATAGAATTTGCTTTATCAATTATATATAATATAAATTGGCAAAGCTCTATAAAATTATAATATAAGAAAGAAGCATAAAGAGCCAATACACCAGTTGGAATTAATCTTTATAAAATTCTTATAATATAAATATAATATAAAAAAAATAAACATTTAAACCTTCAAATTGGGAGGAAAGAATCATCTTCAATATTTAAAATTACAGTTAAATTTTAAACAAACGATACATTTTAAACACTGCAACATACAAACTGACGCGCCATCAAGGTGTAAGGAACATAATTTTATTAATTATATTCCAAAATATAATTTTATTAATTACATTTTGTATAATAATGTTAATTATTAGTTGCTACTTTCAACGTTTTGTTTAAAATATATTAGGTGTTGGAATTAATTCGTAGCGTTTTACAAGTGATGGGAAGTACTTTCATTAATGTATTTTTTAATGCTCATGTGAAATAAATAACATTCTTTCATTAAAAACGCTACGAATTAATTCCAACACCTAATAACTAAACTGTACTTTTAAATACTGAGAATGACCTCTCTCTCTCTCTCTCTCTTTCTCTTTCATTTGAAGGTCAAAATGTTTATTTTGTTTCAAGATGAAAATTTTATTAAGATAATTGCAATTAACATAACTAGTGTTGGCTCTTTATACTTTTTTTTTATTTATTAGAATAATTCTATATTAAAATTATCAATAAACTTAAAAATCTATAAAAACTGTAAGAGGCTAACCTAGGAGGTTACGTATTACCTTCATACTTTCCACCTTTTTCACTCTACTCATCATTTTAACGTTCAGCCATTTTTGCACGTTTTACTCTTCCTCAAGGGTAAAAAGTGTTGCCCAAAGTGTAGCTGCACTAGTAACACGAACAGCGGTTATGACCGGCAACAAAAACGAGTTAGTGTACACTTAATGCAAAAGTTCATGCAACGCGAACAAACCTAATATTAGGTACTTTGTCACTAGATATATGACCATCAACACACGTCTGGTAACAAAAAACCGCGGATACTTTTTAGATGACTCAATATATTGTATTTTAAAAAATTGCTAATATGAATTTGTCACTAGCCCGTGCCGCAAACCGCGCTCCATGTAATATCAGCGAAAGAAATAGGCGATACGCGGTTTTCTAGGATGTTTTCCATCAAGGCTTTTAGGCGACACATCGAAACAGTGTCGGACACAATGCTTTCCAACGATACGCCACGACACAATTGGACACAGCAGCTTCGGGTGCTTTCCATCAAGACACATATCGACACAGCGTGCTTTTCAACAACGTCACGCCATGGCAGCACGGCACGATTAGACACAGCAGAAAAGCACTGTCGAACACTGGTTATGATTGCCAATTTTCGGTTGGTGCTTCAGAGTATTTCCATTTTACACATAGGATACGAAATAAGAAGTACGTACATAAGTCATCTGGATCATTTTAATGTAAAAAATTGTATCTACGTATTGTATAAAATTATTATTCAACAAGAGACATAGAAGTGACACAAGCAAATTACATCCTTGTGTTCACCAATGTTAAACAAGGATGAGGTGATCGCTGTGTCGTAGATGGAAAGTACTAGTTGCCTAGTTAGTTACTAGGGTGAAATCATACGGTGTGGAAAAGGGCTCGGAATAGAGAATGCACCATTGAAACAACCAATTAGCGCTATTCAGAATAACGAAAAAGAACGTTGCTTCTATGACGCATTCTCTATTCCGCAATCGTTTTCCGCACTGTGATTTTATCCTTATTGTACCGCGCTCCATGTAATCGCACCCTAAGACGGCAAAGCGGCTAGGCATGCTTACCGAGCGATTGAATATGATTAGTTTGATCTATAAGTAACAATCAATTATGCTCATTTTCTTGATGAGCAGGTTAGCCGCTTTTTAAACTTTAACGCGCCCAATAATGCATTTTCTATTCCACAGTCGTTTTCCGCACGTGTGATTTCACCCTTATGCTGGATTCACATTGGACGTGCGTCTTCGATGTTTTGCAACCAATCAGAAAGCAGAATTTTATTTCGATGATACAAAGCAATATTCTATTTTCTGATTGATTGCAGAGCATCGTATGACGCACGTCAGATCCAGTGCGAATTCAGCATTACGTCTTGTTGTGTAGACGAGCCTTTCACTTCACTATCATTTCACTCGTCGAGAGGGTGAGAGTTCCATGTTTATGTTAAACAATTTGGTATAATTGAGATATGTTTTCTTGTGATTGAGCTAATATATACTTTTGAAAACTTAAATGAAATGACATGTTTGATATTTGACAAAAGCAAGAAATCAAGTTCTAGTGCGGTCTAGTGCAGGATAAAAAACAGTCCTTTGGTAACCTTTAGTGTCGGCCCAGTGAGTAACTACGAGTGATTCGTTGCTTGATCTGCAACATTAAAGAAAGTTCGGCGAATTTTCAACACTCTTCCCAATACAAAACTCCCGTTTGAGACGTTTCTTCTGTAATTTGATTAAGAGAAATTCAGCGGTGATTCGCTCAATGCATCGATTACGGCAGTGAAATCCCCAGTGCCGACGACGACGACGACGACGACGACAACCCGTAAGTACTATGTGTGGCATGTAATTTCTTTCACATCGTGTGTATGCACTCTTGATTTCTGTTACTTGAATCGTGTTCATTTGACAGCTATTTCACGATTCATATCAGTTCTGTGAGTCCTAAAGCGCTAACCGAGATTGCAAAGACTCTTACAGGTGGGAACAATTAGCAACAGCTGCATTTTCCAGTAAACAACTTCAATTAATTCAACTCCACGCCATACAATGGCCGAGTCCAGTGACTTGGATCGGCAAATCGAGCAGCTTAAGAAATGTGAGATTATCAAGGAGGCTGAGGTCAAAGCTCTGTGCGCAAAGGCACGAGAGATTCTGATTGAGGAGAGCAATGTACAACGTGTTGACTCACCTGTGACAGTAAATATTTCTATTTCTTATTAAAAAGAATCAGAATGTTAAACATGTTAAATCTTACATAATGTATTTTCTTTAGGTTTGTGGAGATATCCATGGACAGTTTTATGATTTGAAGGAACTATTTAAAGTAGGTGGCGATGTGCCAGAAACAAATTATCTTTTTATGGGAGATTTTGTAGACCGAGGTTTTTATAGTGTTGAAACATTTCTTCTTTTACTTGCATTAAAGGTATGCCAAAATAAAACAATATAAACCTAATAACGTTAAATGTCTGAATAGTGATTACGAAGCAAAACACAAGTTGCTTTTTTATTTTATATGAATGTATGAATTTTAATTTATCTTTATATTTGAATAAAAATTATTTAAGAAGAATTAAATCTAAAATAGCTGACATATGCTATTATAATATAATTTTATAGTTTATGTCTTGTCACAGGTCCGTTATCCTGACAGAATTACTTTAATAAGAGGAAATCATGAATCACGGCAAATAACACAAGTTTATGGTTTTTATGACGAGTGCTTACGCAAATACGGCAGTATAACAGTATGGCGATATTGCACAGAGATATTCGACTATTTATCATTATCTGCTATTATCGATGGCAAGATCTTTTGTGTTCATGGTGGATTATCGCCTAGTATTCAAACATTAGATCAAATTCGAACTATCGACAGAAAGCAAGAAGTGAGTTACGTTCTGTTCATCATAATTTTTTTGTAACAATCGAATGGAATTGATATTTATTTATTTTGTCTTATTGATGTTGCAGTTTTAATATGTTGTTTGATTGTACACACCTCACAGATCTGTGACTGTGTATGTTTCAAAGCTTCCAAACTGATTTCATTAAGGTGGTTCTTTAGTAAATCGAGTTACCATAGAAATGTCTATTTTCTTTATACATATAATGAAGTTGAAATACTGAACTTGACGTGTGCAAAATTCTAGGGTAGATTAACAATGAAATGAAAGAGAAAAATATTGAAAATGTAACTTTTAACTTACACATAACTTAGTGACAGGTAAGGATTGGAAATATTTCTTTGACTGCACACAATATTGCCTTTCTAAAAAAAAAAAACAGGATTATAATAGTAGATAAAAAATTATGATTGTAATGATTGATGAACAAGTAATAGTAGGTCAACGGTCATTCTGGAAAGATATTTAATCCTTCGTGATCATACTTCCTGAAAATTTTATATCGGTCATAGAGAGGACAAAATTGCCCTAACACATCATTAATTGCTATATTTACAACTTTTCTTTAAAATCACAAAAATTACTGAACTGAATTGTAAAACGTGGAAATGCAGTGGCAGTTTCAAAAAACTTTTATTTTAATTAAAAAAAATTGCAAGGTAAAAGTTCTTGAAAGATGCACTTTTTTATTAAAAAGAAATCATAACTTTTTAATTTTTAATACTTTTGATAAAAATTTATGGTTATACTCTACAGATATGATACTTCTAGAAAAAAAAATAGTGCAATAGTCCATGTTTCAAAAAAGGTATTTATTCTAAAGAATAAAGGAAATCGTTTTTAATCATAAAATAAATGTGAAGTTTTATAAGAAGTGTGAAGTTATTGTATAAAAAAGTATTTGTTTAACATAAGAATATGATTTTTTTTAGAGATGTAAAGCCTCAAACTTTTTTTGGAGTCCCATGGACTCCTGGTGACCACAAAAGGGTTAATGTTAAAATGGCAAGATATCAATTAATATAATCTCAATTTATTTTTGTTTGAAAATATAGCTCTTGATTTCATTACAGATTGCAATAATTTTTCCCTTTTCTCTTCAACTTTCTTTTTTATAAATTTTTCTTTATAAAAATCTCGCTTGCAATGCACATTGTAATTCGACAATATAGGTTATCAAATTGTCACAAAAACAAATTATACAAGAAGTATTTTTTTATTTCATCACTTGCACGCTATCATGTGTTTTGTATATTTCATTAAGATATATATTTAGTTTTAATGTTTTATCCAATTTATGAAAATGTTTGTGATTTTGGGTCCTGATGAGGCATCCCAAATTTTCGATACTTTACTAAAGAACCATTTTAAAATTGCTATTTTTGTAAAAAGGAATTATAAACTTTGCTTTTGTAGGAAAAAATTATCAGAATCAGTATCTCGATTCTGCAACTATTGACAGTGATATAAAAAAAAACAACTTTGCATAACTATTATAAGATTCTTTAATGTGATTGGTTTATACATCCGGATAAAGAACTAAGGATAAACCGATCATATTATAGACTTACAACAATTGTAAAGCTACTTTTACTACTGAACGCAGCCATTATACATGATAAAAAGCTACATAATAATATTGTAATGATACTGAACTGTCCCTAAACAGAATTAATTTGAGGAACTTTTGCCTAATCTCTCTGTATGGAGAATTAGATTTTATTTTAACTTGTTTATTGATATTATTGTTTAAGGTTTCTATCCTCCATGACACATTACTGTGATTGGTTTATTATCCTTAGTATTTTTATATCTTGAAATTTATTATTAATTTTTTATTAGTAAAATATTTTTTAAGTGACTCTGATAATGCTGTTGTGCTGAACACAGAACTATCATATCGGACTCACTAGTTGTGTAATAATACAAAACGCGAATTTTAAGTGAAAGAAAGAATATTATCATAGAATTGTTAATTCAAACAAACATTTAGAGCTACATTTATAAATTATTTATAAATTATTTCACTGGTAATAGGTTTATTTTATGTTTTTGTATTAGGATTATACTAGAACTAAACTGAATTAATGCAATCTAGAACTGACGAGTTAAGCATGCAGACAAGGAATAAAAAACGTTCTAGTGCAAGATAAAAATGGCATCCCATATTGTTTACATGGAAGTATTAGATTCGTGTGATGAAAATAAAAGTATTAATTCAATTCCACCATTTAAAAAATTCTTAATTAAAAGATTGGTTTTCTGTTCCTGCACTGCTTGCACTAATTCAAAAAGTGTACACTAAAGCGTTTTCTGTTCCCAAAATGACGTCAGCTGTTTTTTATTTCAGTGCAATAGAACTCAGTGCACGAGTTCACTGTACTGGCTGCACTAAATCTGGAGTCAATAGGCCTGTTCTTTTTGGTCACCGACTAAAAGGTTGCAACACTTTTTTTAATGGGTTTCGGAATGCAGTCTGCTCACTGAGCGATTGGTTCTTATGGATCCATAAGTAGGTGAGTAAACTGCATTTCGAAAGCCATAGAAAAAATCTGCAACCTTTTAATCAGTGAGTGTACAAATAGTGCGAGAGTTTATGAGTAATAAAACGATAAAAATATATGTAAAAATGATAGCTACATACAAAAACATTTTGTACATTCATAATGATGAATTAACCAAATTCTTAATTAAAGAATTTGGTTAATGATGAAATTACATTGATGCTTTCATTTTCATCATACGAATCTAATACTTCTATATAAACAATATGGGACGCCATTTTTATCTTGCATTAGAACGTTTTTTGGACCTTCTTTTTGAGGTTTGTTTTCTGTTCTCAAAATGGCGTCGTCTGTTTTTTGTTCCAGTGCAACAGAACTCAGTGCATAAAAATTCACTGTACATTAATATAGCTGCATTAATATAGTTTGTTCGCGTTGCTTGAAATCTTCAAATATTTTTGCACTTAAAATGAGATAGATATATAGGATGTCCCATTTTAATCGATCACCTCAAATATCTCTTGAACAATGCGTTTTAGGGAAAAATATTTCAGACAAAAGTTTTGGGATTTTGAGGGGGACATAATATGATACCATTGATTTGACCTTGAGTGGCGTTGTCAAGATGAGGACTTTGAATATTTTAAATGGGACCCTTCATATTTCATTACATATTCTTGTAGTTTATTTCCAAAGCATTATAATTAAGTTCATTTTCATTAAGTACTATTCGAGTTATAAGACTTGCAAGTTACAGCACCGTTAGCATTAGCATTATCCAAGATGTCCGATCGACGACTAAAATCTTTTGGACGTTGTTCGGGATCATAACCTGGATAACATTTGTCAAGGCCATTGAAGGTTGTATTTCTTATTTTCATTTTTAGATAGAAATGAATTTTTAGTGTAAAAATGACGGTGTTGTAACTTGCAAGCCTTATAACTCGAAAAGTACTTAATGAAAATGAATTATAGTATTTTGGGAAGCTCTGGAAGTAATCTACAAGAATATGTAATGAAATATGAAGGGTTCCATTTAAAATATTCAAAGTCTTACCCTCATCTTGACAACATCACCCAAGGTCAAATGGTATCACGTTATGTCCCCCTCAAATTCCCAAAACTTTTGTCTGAAACATTTTTCCCTAAAACGCACTGTTCAAGAGATATTTGAGATGATCGATTAAAATGGGACATCCTGTATATCTATCTCATTTTAAGTGCAAAAATATTTGAACATTCCAAGCAACGCGAACAGACTATACTAATGCAGCCAGTGAATTTTTATGCACTGAGTTATGCACTTTGTACTGTTGCACTAGAACAAAAAAAAAGCTGACGCCATTTTGGGAACAGAAAACAAACCTAATGTAATCTGACTTATTATCTTATTATGTTTATTTTATTGACTTCTACATCAACTTTGTTTATAACTATTTTATCAATTTGACATTTTATTTTTATTTAATTTACACTAATTTACACTAATTTTTATTTATATGATATACTAAAGATGGCTTAATTTCGGCCGAAACGTTTACGATTAATTCTTCTATTAATTAACGGAATTATTTTAAATACAAGACTTTCAGCAAAAAGTCTCAGCGTTATGCTTTATGTTCCTTTTATTTATTGTTTTTAAATATTTTTTATTCAAAATTCTTAATGTTAAAAATTCGGGATAGCAATAAATCTTGGTCAAATTCTCATTGAACTTGAATCTTTTGTGTTTGACGAACAACTACCCTAGAACTGCCCTATTCAACACCGCACAGTTTCAATATCAATTAAATTTTTTATTATATTTAAAAGTTCAAATCTTTGATTTTTTAGGCGTTGAAGTGTTTACATACTTCCCGTTTAATGATGCAGGTTCCTCACGATGGGCCAATGTGTGATTTACTATGGTCAGATCCTGAGGATACTCAAGGCTGGGGTGTGTCGCCGCGCGGCGCCGGTTATCTCTTTGGTAGCGACGTGGTAGCTCAGTTCAATTCTGCCAATGATATCGATATGATATGTCGAGCTCATCAACTAGTAATGGAGGGCTACAAGTGGCACTTTAACGAGACTGTATTGACCGTCTGGTCTGCGCCAAATTATTGTTACAGGCACGTAATATCTTTATTTGGAATTTCTATCTCTAGTAAAATTTTAAGGCTCCTGATTAGTCGCGACGGCCATGTTGAAATCGTGACGTCAGAAGTGACGAATGAAATGTTAATTTATGTTGCGTGCCATTTTTAAATAAAGACAATTTGGATGAAACGAAATGATGAGATCACTTTAAAACACTTGTAAAAATCGATAAAAACTGTCCTTTCCTCCTTTGACAGTTAGTAAATGGTCGTCAAAGGAGCACGTAAAGCCTATATTCGGGCAGAAATACACGGTCCGACAGCTGTTCAAACGAGTAAAATATACGCTTTTAGATATAAAATTCCAAAATAACTTTAGTTTTCATCGATAATTACGACTTCGATAAGTACGAGACAAATCACATTTTTACAAATAATAACGAAATGGCACGCAACATAAATTTCGTCGTCAAATCGTCACTTTTCTACGCCTATAAGTGAGCCATTTATCGTGGTGCGGCGTTGTAACACAAACAAGCACGAGTCCTCGCCTGCGGCGCGCCGAGAGTTAACGAGACGGCGAGCTCCTTCTCCCACTAGTAGCTTATTTCAAGCGACCGAAAATGTTTTCTCGGCAATCTCGGCCGCTCGGCCGCTCTAAGCATCAATAAGGAGCGGGGGGCATCCTAAATAATATATAAATTTTAATAAATTGTAATAATAGTGTACCCCTCTCCTTAATCCAAAATAGTATAAATCATGTTAAAACGCAACAGTTTACGAGATATTTAATTATTTACAATTTTTCATGCGCATTATATACTATATCTATCCTTCATAAACTTGAGTAGCAAAAGTAGTTAATAGAAGCAAAATTTTACCGGAAAAAATTTTAATTCAGCATTTCTTTTCAAAAAAGAAAGTCTCGAAAGATCATCATAAAAGAAATGCGTATGTTCGAGACTCGAGACTTATGAAGAAAGTAACGCGAAAAAAAATCGAATAGTTGCAAAAAGCACGTTTGTCGTTTATAAAACGAAAGATATTGATTATATGGAAAAAAAATCGATATAAAAAAGTAAGTATTCGAAAAATCTATAAAATAAGACATGGAATATTAAAATCGATCTATTAATTCAGTAGAAAAAAATAAAAAAACACCGAAAGAAGCCTTTTTTTCATTCGCTCTGTGTTCATTGAGATTTAAACGCAAAGCTTTGAAATTCTCATAGCTCTCGTAAAATGTAGCTCTCGTAAAATGTAGCTCTCGTAACGACAAACAAATCTAGCCCTGAACAAGCCTGAAATGTTCATTAATTTTTGCAAAAAGCCATTTGTTCACTAAAAACCTGCGAAAAATTTAATTTCTTCATCTTTGAACAGTCGCACAGCAATTTACAGGGATTTTGCTTCTTCAAGAGTTGCACTGTCATATACACTTAATGAAACGATTTTTTTGCAGTTAAACTATTATAAAACGGTTTTAAAAAGTGGGTATCTATTTCCATATAAAAAAATGGAAATAATTTTGTTAATATGCATAATATCAAATAGCCGTGTGAAGCATTCGAAGTCTGACGTTTTTCTATAAATTTAAAAAAAAAGATTACCCTCTGATTATTAGGAACCGAGATAACAATTTTTTTTCAAAAAAATCATGTGTCTCTAGTTTTTAAGATTAAGGTTCTGTCCGGCACTAATTTGTCAAGGAAGAATTGAATTTGCTGTTAAAAAAATCTCGAATTGTAACCATGAAATTTTTAGTTTAAAAAATTTTTTCTTGAATTTTTATTTTTTCGGTTTATTATTAAAAAATCATTACATGAAAAATATTTAGCAACTATATTCGATAATTACACATTTGGCAAATTATTTAATTGTCCAATTGGACACTTTTTACAGCATATTAAATAAAGAAACACAGCTAATGTGATTTAAATTTGTTAATCAGACATGCACTCCATACTTAAACGTAATTTTTTAGTAATAAACCGAAAAAATAAAAATTCAAGAAACTAAAATTTTACAAAAAACTAAAAATTTTATGGTTACAATTACTTTGCGAAACATTTGGTTAAGCTATTTGTTTATATTTCGTCGAGCTATCCCAGATTTAAAAGAATCAAGTTTCCACGTCAATTTATTACTAAAAATGTAAATTTAGCAAATTTTAATGCACGAAATCAAATACGCGTTAATCACCGAGCAGACCGATCTTTCCCACTCGACTGCGCGCCGGCTTCCCTCCAGGATTGTTTTGTTTAAAACTTTTGTTTTTTAAACAAATGTTTAAAACATGTTTTAAATATCAGATTAAATTAAACATGCTTTTTTTTAAAATAATTTGAAATAAATGTTTAAAACGTTATTTTTTTAAAATATATTTTTAATACTATTTAGTAGAAGAGAAGGTGATACTCCAATTACATTTTACACGATAACTTGATTTACTTGGTTAATAATGAATATTTAAGTTTAAAACTTGATAATTATATTTATTAAAATGTTGTTTACAGAAGTTTACTTTACAGAAAAACTGCACGAGACAATTGTTAATTTTCTTTTTATAGAGCTCTAATTTTTAAGAATTTTTTCAGAATTTTTTAATACCGTATTTTCTTATATTGATAAAAATGAGAAAATGTAGTACTAAAAAGTTGATAAAAAATTCTGAAAAAATTCGTAGAGTTCTATGAGAAGAAAATGAACAATTTTTGTCTCTTGCAGTGTTTCTGTAAAGTTGATAGTATTTGAATAAAAATTATTGAAGGCCAATTTTCATCAATTTTTAACAATTAATATCTTGTTAACTATTATGAAAATTGCAAAATGCTAGAGTACTTTTCTTCTCAGTTTAATCCATTCTGCCCCTATGCGAAAGATTTGTTATTATTTTCTAAACACTCTATGAGCAGCTTGGTAGTCTATAAAAATCTATAGTAACGTAAATTATAGATTAATATTGTATTAAAACTACAATTAGTTCAAGGAATAATTTATTTTGAAATAAAAATCTCAAAAAGAAGCCATGAATAATCAATACGCATAAAGAACCACATTAGCAAAATGCCATGCTATTGTTTAAATTTGCATAACTTAATATATATAGAGTCAAATAAATAGCAAACAACACGTTCAAATATACATATATTTATGTGATAATACATTTAAATTTAAAAAAAATGAAGAAGTAAGTGTAATTAAATGCTAAAATGTACCTCAGAAACATTTCAAAATACTTGAAAGTGAAAATGCGTTTTAATAAAATATATATTTAAAAGGTGTTTTTTTGTTTTAAACGCGATTTTTTTCTAAAACTATTTAAAACATATATAAAACATTAAAAACATGTTTTAAACAAACAAAACTGAATGTTTTATTTTTTTTAAACACATTTTTTCAACCCTGCTTCTCTCACTCCGTCCGGCGCACTGCTTCGCTCGCGTTTTTCAACTTTGCAATGGTTTTAAATAAACTTTTTCGGTAGCAAAAAATTCGAGTTTTTCAACTGCAAAAATTCAATTCTTCCTTGACAAATTGGTGCCAGACAGAACTCTTAATCTTAAAAACTAGAACCATAGTGACTTTTGAAAAAAAATTGTTATTTCAGCTCCTAATCGGAGGGTAATCTTTTTTTTTAAATTTATAAAATGTCAGATTTCGAATGTTTCACACGACTATTTGATATGATGCATATTAACGAAATTATTTTCATTTTTTTATATGGAAATAGATACCCACTTTTTAAAATCGTTTTATAATAGTTTAACTGCAAAAAACATAATAAAACAATGTTTTTTGCAGTTAAACTATAGAAGCAAAATCCCTGTAAATTGCTGTGCGACTGCTCAAAGATGAAGAAATTAAATTTTCCGCAGGTTTTTAATGAACAAATGGCTTTTTGCAAAAATTAATGAACATTTTCAGACTTGTTCAGAGCTAGATTTGTTCGTTATTACGAGGGCTACATTTTATAAGAATTTCAAAGCTTTGCGTTTAAATCTCAATTAACACAGAGCGAATGAAAAAAAAGGCCTTTTTCGATGTTTTTTTTATTTTTTTTTCTATTGAACTAATAAATCGATTTTAATATTCCAACTTATTTTGTAGGTATTTCGAATACTTATATTTCTACGGAATTTTTTTCCATACAATCAATATATTTCGTTTTATAAGCAAAAAATGTGCTTTTTGCAACTATTCGATTTTTTTCCGCATACTTCATAAGTCTCGAGTTTCGAACATACGCATTTCTTTTATGATGATCTTTCGAGACTTTCTTTTTTGAAAAGAAATGCTGGTTTATAATTTTTTTCCGGTAAAATGCTACTTCTATTGAATTATTCTTGCTACTCAAGTTTATGAAGGAGAGATATACCGGGTGTCTCAGAGCACCCATACCACCCTTTTAAAAGGTAGGGATGTGTTTGTACAAAAAAATGGTTCAGACAAAATTTGCAGGATTTCGGGAGATCTATCTGATGGTGATCTTGAATTTGACCTTGAGGTCGACCTTGGGCATAACTCAAGGTCAAA
>NW_011627257.1:1244-22453 GCF_000204515.1 Acromyrmex echinatior | reverse complement strand
CTGAACCGCATATTTCGCGGCCAATGGATAGGTAAATATGGTCCACATAACTGGCCACCACGATCACCGGATCTTACAATTTTGGATTTTTATTTGTGGGGAAGAATAAAAGACCTCGTATACCGCGAACGACCTACGACTTCAGAAGACATGAAGAACAGAATTCGAGAAGCCATTCAGTCTCTAGATCCTGTCGAAATTCGTCGGGTGACGGATGATTTTCAACGAAGAATAACAGCCTGCATACATGCACGTGGAGGACACTTCGAAAATCTAGACTGAACACATGCGTACGAACAAAGGTGACGGCAAGGGGAACCACCTTAAAAAAGCACCCCGACGAGGTGTAAGTCCGACCTTGTGACCTCCACGTGGTACATCTTGGGTAACGCTGACACAGGCGGCATCGACTGTTCAAGATCTTGATAATTAGGAATCTTTAAAAATCGATGTACACGACTACAAATGAATCTAAAGGTAGAATTCAAATTCACCAGCAGATGGATGCATCATAGCTATGTAAATACCTAGTATTGTTTGAACTATTTTTTGTACAAACACATCCATATCTTTTAGAAGGTTGGTACGGGTGCTCTAAAAGTAACTTGACCTCCACATGACCTCTAAGGGTAATTTTGACCTAGGCTTGATAACGTATTCGGACGTAAAATTTTCCGCTATTTTCATTTGTGATGTCATGAATAAGGGTTTACATTTGTAAAACGGTACTTTGACCTTGAGTTATGCCCAAGGTCGATCTCAAGGTCAAATTCAAGGTCACCATCAGATAGATCTCCCGAAATCCTGCAAATTTTGTCTGAACCATTTTTTTGTACAAACACATCCCTACCTTTTAAAAGGGTGGTACGGGTGCTCTGAGACACCCGGTATAAAGCGCATGAAAAATCGTAAACAATTAAATATCTCGTAAACTGTTGCGTTTTAACATGATTTATACTATTCTGGATTAAGGGGAGGGGTACACTATTACTACAATTTATTAAAACTTGTATGTTATTTAGGATACTCCCGCCCCTTATCAATGACTAGGGCTGCCGAGCGACCGAGATTGCCGAAAAAGCATTTTCGGTCGCTTGAAACAAGCTACTAGTGGGAGAAGGGGCTCGCTGTCTCGTTCACTGTCGACGCGCCACAGGCGAGCACACGGACATGGGCTCGTGCTTAAGTGTGTGGCTACCGTTTCGCCAGACCGTCGTTTGATTCTGTGTCGCCACCATCAACGCAGAGTTCTTGGCTGAGTAGTCAGAAGCCTTAATATAAATATTGTAAATTACATATAGAGTGTCACAACAAAGTCAAAACACTGGATTATCTGGGAAAGATACGTTTTCGGAAAAAAATTGTTCACATAAAAGTTTTAGGGTACGGAGTACTCATCGTATGATGATATTAGTTAGTAAACAATAAGAATAATATTAGTTAAACTGTTGTACCTCTCATAGGGATAATAACGAGGATTCAGGCCAAAGGGTTAGAAATTCACACAATTAATGTTTGTTTAAAAATTTTAATTACACTCACAAATACAGGGTTGGCCATATTCGACGGAAAGATCTGGCAACACTGTAACTTTTGACAGAGATGTTAGATCGAGTAACGACGTTTCCCATGATTGAAAAAAAAACCATCTTTCCGTCGAATATGGCCAACCCTGTACTTTACAAAATGTCGGTGATTTGCCTTGCAATGATGTTGCTCGGCTCACATTATCGAGAGATAACATTGTATTGTTTCATTCACTATATAGTGTGACATTTTTAGATTATAACTTAACGTATTTGACGTATCTACGCTTATTACTCGACTTCTGAATTCTCAGTCCACGATAGGGGTATACTAATCTAAGATACTGAGTTGGTCAGCTGATTTCAATCTTGCCTTGGTTCCATATCAAATGTGGTCGATGCTGACTGATCGCATTTGGCAATCAATTGAAATTATGCGACACCATATGAAAAGAATAATACGTGATTGTCGCAACTGTATTACTTAAACGTATTCCTTTTAATCACAAATCGTGAATTAAATGTTTTCAAAATTATTCGAATTAGACCGATGTTCTGAAACTTTAACGCAATCGTGCTACTTCTTAATTAATAATGTTCTATTCTATTCTAAATACTAATTGTAATTATGGTTACAAAACGAGACTTTAACGATCTCGAGAATGTCACATTAAGATTACTTTAAGTTTTTTAAAAAGGAAATTATGCTTTATGTACGTGTGCGTATGTATATTCCGAGATATTTAAGGACTCCAAACAGCGGTCGATCAGCCAGCCAGGGAAGATTAGTCGATAATTCAGTAATCATCAGCAATCTGATTTTGATTTGCCTGGCTAAATCATCGATCGCTCTTTGGAGTCCTTAAATATCTACCCACATCGGAATACACATAAGCGTGAATAGCAAAGGAAACTCACTTTAATAAAGTACTAATAAAAAAGTGCAAATCGAACTGTGCGATCTTCGCGTGGTGTACTTTGGATAAGGCCCAGTGTTACTTATACTTTAATGGTGTATTTTTGAGTAGTTTTTGGCCAAATGGAACTTAATTATTTTGATATTGTTATGCTATATAGATATAAACTGATACAGTTAACATAACTATAAACTATTTTGAAAAGGTCTAGACATCGGCTATAAAAATTTACAATAAAAAATGATAATTTCCCTTTTTTGACTTTGATATGATACTCCCAAGATCATTCAAGGTCAAGTCACCAGTATCACCACGTGATAGATAACTTGGTGCTCTACTATTTTTGTATCTGACTAAATATATTACACAATTATCTACAACTAATTTTTAAAAGGCAATTGATTGATTGAAACAACCTCTTAATATCGTAACATATAAATAAAAAAAATATTTATGTATAATCTAGTTATAAATAGATTCCGCTTTTACCAGTTTCCAAAAGAAAGGAGGGGCAATAAAGATAATTTTTGGCTTTTCCTGAATTCAAACGAAACTAGGAGGGAGGGGAGGGATATATTTTCATATCTACCTTATAATTTCTTAGAAGAATATGATCTTAAATCTGATTTATTAATTATTACATTTTAAATTTGAACGATTTACAGGAAATTTAACACTTTTCGATAATTGAAATTTTTGAGGTAATTATTTAATTAAGAAATACCTCGCTGATGATCTTAACTTTGACATATGTTGTCAAGGTCATAATTCCAAGTAACTTTGCTTTAACAACTAGGTGGCGGTCTCTTACTGTCAATACTTCCTGAGATATTTACTTATTGAGATTTTAATAATTTTGTTATTTCTTAAAAAGAAATATTAGGTGTATGACTTTGCTCATTCGGTTTTCGTATAGATGGCTTTAGCGGTAAGTGGTGATCGAAATAAATAGATCATAGACGTCACACAATAAACTTGGACATCTGTCAACATAATCCCATAGAAACATTAGTCGATTTGTGTCTGCATCATAAAGTTATTCTCGATTGAAAATGTCAGTTTACGAGCCAAATTCTTGTCATTTGCGGGAGGTTTTAATTTTCTGCTTCAATATGAAGAAATCTGCGGCTGAGGCTCATCGAATGCTTTCAAATATTTATGGTGAAGCCGCTATTAGTGAAAGAACGTGTCATAAGTGGTTTCAACACTTCAAGAACGGTGATTTTCACGTCGAAGACCAGCATAGTGGTGGAAGAGAGAAGGTTTTCGAAGATGCAGAATTGAAGGCATTACTTGATCAAGACTCTTGTCAAAATCAAAAAGAATTGGCACGATCATTAGGAGTGACTCAATCAGCCATTTCAAAACGTCTCAAAGCCATGGGAATGATTCAGAAGCAAGGAAATTGGGTGCCGTACGAGTTGAAGCCGAGAGATGTTGAACGACGTTTGTTTGCTTGTGAACAGCTGCTTGAAAGGCAAAGACGGAAGGGCTTTCTGCATCGCATTGTGACTGGAGACGAAAAATGGGTTCATTACGATAATCCCAAGCGCAGAAAATCATGGGGAGTTCCCGGCCATGCTTCCACGTCGACGGCCAAACCGAATATTCACGGCTCCAAGATCATGCTCTGTATTTGGTGAGACCAGTTCGGTGTAGTATATTATGAGCTGTTAAAACCGACTGAAACAATCACAGGCGATCAGTATCGAACGCAATTGATGCGTTTGAGCCGAGCATTGAAAGACAAACGACCGCAATACAACGAGAGACACGATAAAGTGATTTTGCAGCATGACAATGCTCGACCCCATGTTGCGAAAGTGGTCAAGACATACTTGGAAATGGACATACGTTGAAATGGGAAGTCCTACTCCACCCGCCGTATTCTCCAGACGTTGCTCCCTCTGACTATCACTTGTTTCGATCAATGGCACACGACCTGACTGACCAGCACTTCCGGTCTTATGAAGAAGTCAAAAATTGGATCGATTCGTGGATCGCCTCAAAGGATGACCAGTTTTTTCGACGCGAAATTCGTATGCTGCCCGAAAGATGGGAAAAAGTAGCCAGCGATGGACAATACTTTGAATCATAAATGTATAACCAGTTTTTTACAATAAAGCCTCGAATTTCGGAAAAAAACCGCATAAGCAAAGTCATACGCCTTATAAATAGAATGTATTTTTTTAACACAAAGTATATATTTTACTATATACGAGCTGTCCGAAAAATATCTTATATAGGCGGAGGTCGAATATGATCGATATGGAAAATGTCGCCTTTAAAATAATCTCCTTTCAAAGCAATGACTTTCCTTTCACTTCACTTTCGGAAGCAGTCCTGACAGTCATTTTTTGTGCCAGCATAGCCTTCAATTTTTTGGCATTTCAACATCGTTGAATTTTTTCCCTCTTCAACAGATTTGTCAATTTAGAAAATAAACCAAAAGTTACACGGGACTATAGTTGGACTATGTAGGAGTTAGACAATGCCATGTTTAGTCAAAAAATTCAGATGAGATGAATGACCCGCTCGATCATTATGAAACATGACGCTTGGAGTTTTTAACGCTCACATACAAGCGTACTATTGCTGACTGAATAATTGTTGGGTCGTGCCATTTGATGGAGGTATTCCTCAAGATCTCCTCTAAATACTAAATTCCTGTTTTTTCACAAGAAAGAGAGAGAGAGGGGCGAGAGGGAGGGAGGGAGGGAGGGTGCTCCAAAGACAAAGATATATGCAGAGATTGAATACTTTTGGGACAAACTTCGTATGCTATGTATTCTGCTATCAAGAAACACAGTAGTGTTTCGGCGTTAAAAGGACGCGCAGCCTATAATTTACGTAATGCTTTTTTATACCAAAACGGAATAAAGCAAATATTTCATGTAAAGTGAGGTCTATCTCACATTTCCGGCAGATGAAGTTTTGGTTCCCCTAATATTAAATAAAAAAATTTGTTATTCGTTTGATAGTTATTTGGTGATGTTTGGTAGTCCATTCTCGACGTTTGTTGATAGTCAAAGTTATAATCAGAAATATCAAAAAAAGACACACGCATGAAGTTAGTCTTCCCCTCCTCCATTTCTAAAACTCGATTTTGCAGAATGCACATATACCATATAATAATTGTAAGCATTCGTTTGGTGATCGTTTACTAATGCTTGGTAATCTATTCCCGAGAATTGGTAATTGAAATTATAACTAAAATATCAAAAAATATATATATATATACAGGGTGTTCAAAAAGTCCCGGACCGGGTGAATAACTTGAAAAAAAAAAATTTTTTGAAAAAACGCCAAAACACGTGAAACGATTTTTCAAAAAACTTATCTTTTGAGAGGGGTTACGATCCCCCGCCCCCAATGGGGCACGTGGGGTACGAGGGGGATCGAAAATCTTAAATAGCAACATAGGTCAGATGGGGGCTCATTTTAAAGGTCTTTTCGAGACGAATCCAAAACACTACGCAGGACTTTTTGCACATGAAACACCGTATTTGTTGTCACACATGTACATCAATGGTCGCGTTTTTGAATGCCGATAAAGACACTTGAAGTCAAAAGTTCAAATCATTGAGTCATTATTATTTTACACTTTATGTAACTTTCTTCCCTGATAAAGCTGTTTTGTCGTAGTTCATCTCTGTAATTTTGAAATCAAGCGTCTTTATCGCTGTTTTTGTGGTTATTTTCTTTTTCCTTCAACGTCGTGGATTTTTCCTACATTTAAGATAACATGGCTCCTCAGAGAACACGCACATCTTAAAAATTAAATAACTCCGCTGAAAATGATCGCAGCGCCCTCTATGCGCAGTGTTTTGGATTCGTCTCGAAAAGACCTTTCAAATAAGCCTCCACTTGACCTATGTTGCTATTTAAGATTTTCGACCCCCCTCGTACCCCACGTGTCCCATTGGGAGCGGGGGGTCGCAACTCCTCTCAAAAGATAGATTTTTTGAAAAATCGTTTCACGTGTTTCGGCGTTTTTTCAAAAAAATTTTTTTTTTTTCAAGTTATTCACCCGGCCGGAACACCCTGTATATACACGCATCTGAAGTTAGTCCCTTCAATTATGAAACTCAATTTTTCCCGACTGTATACCAATACCTGAATCATAAAAAATGTTATATCGGGAAGAAAGGTTTATGTCAAGAAATGAATGAAAAGCGGTCTATTCTGCATAAGGCGTGAAGATCGGTCTATGTCGAAACGCATATGACGGTTTATATCGAGAAAATGAAAAGAATGATTCAAGTGGCATGAATTAAAGAAGAGGTTATATAACGCAATATATTTTCTTCTCATAAATTTTATAGTGGTATGACTGAAAACGGGGTCTTAATTTTTAATCCTGTTTTTCGCACTCATTTATTCATATATTATTTAATTTTCCGTAACTAAATTTGTGTAATTTATGAGTAGTGAATATTGCGCTATATGGACTTTTCTTTAATTTCATGTGATTTGAACCGTTCTTATTTTCTCGATATAAACCGTATTTCGTACGCGTTCCGACATAAACCTATTTCTATGCCTCACGCGAAATAAACTATTTTTCATTCATTTCTTGACAGAGACCTTTCTTCATGTTTTTTTCGATATAGCACCTTTTATGGTTCAAGCGTCGATACATAATAATAATTATAAATTCATTTCGCAAATTAACGTTTAGTAGTTCCCAATGATTGGTAGTCGAAATTATAATTAAAAATATCAAAAAACGACATATGCGCATGAATCATATCATTTTTTGATATTTTCAGTAATAATTTCAATTACTAATTATCGAAAATGAACTACCAAACATTAATAAGCGACCATCAAATGAATGCTTACAGTTATTATTGTACATCTAGTCTGGAAAGCAGAGTTAAACGGGAGGAACTAACTTCACGCGCGCATGTCCTTTTCACAATTTTGGTTGTAATTTGACTACTAATCATCGGGACTACCAACATTAGTCAGCGACGTTATCAAACGAATTGTGAATGCTTACAGTTTATTATGATATGTGCAGTCTGCAAAGCCGAGTTTTAGAAATGGGGGAACTAACTTCACGCGCGTATGCTTTTTTTTCATCTTTCTATTCTTATTTTTCATCACTCTCTATAACTCCCCTCTTTACATTTCTAATAAATCAATTTATTTAATTCGTATTGTTATATATAAAACGCATGATGTGTCGTTTTATCCTTCTTTATTATTTGATGAACAATAAGGACAAATAATGCATCATATACTTCATGCGTAATTCGGAATGCACCCATGGATTCGGTGCGCTGAATGAATGAATAGTGTGTACACATTTGCATTGCTCTTTCATCTCTCGATATATTCTATTAGGTATACAACTTTGCTTCCGCCGAACTTTTTTTTCCGAAATTCGAGGTTTATTGTAAAAAACTGGTTATACATTTATGATTCAAAGTATTGTTCATCGCTGGCTACTACTTCCTCCCATCTTTCAGGCAGCGTACGAATCCCGCGAAAAAACTGGTCAGCCAAGCCGTGTGCCACTGATCGAAACAAGTCAGAGGGAGCAATGTCTGGAGAGTGGGGTAGGACTTCCCATTTCAACGTTCCCGAGTATATCTTGACCATTTTCGCAACATGAGGTCGAGCATTGTCATGCTGCAAAATCACTTTATCGTATCTCTCGTTGTATTGCGGTCGTTTGTCTTTCAATGCTCGGCTCAAACGCATCAATTGCGTTCGATACTGATCGCCTCTGATTATTTCAGTCGGTTTTAACAGCTCATAATACACTACGCCGAGATGGTCCCATCAAATACAGAGCATGACTTTGGAGTCGTGAATATTCGGTTTGGCCGTCGAAGGAAGCATGGTCGGGAACTCCCCATGATTTTCTGCGCTTGGAGTTATCATAATGAATCCATTTTTCGTCCCCAGTCACAATGCGATGCAGAAATTCCTTCCATCTTTGCCTTTCAAGCAGCTGTTTACAAACAAACAAACGCCGTTCAACATCTCTCGGCTTCAACTCGTACGGCACCCAATTTCCTTGCTTGAATCATTCCCATGACTTTGAGGCGTTTTGAAATGGCTTGTTGAGTCACTCCCAATGATCGTGCCAATTCTTCTTGATTTTGACACGAGTCTTAATCAAGTAATACCTCCAATTTTGCATCTTCGAAAACCTTCTTTCTTCCACCGCTATGCCGGTCTTCAAAACGTCAAAACGTCAAAATCACTGTTCTTGAAGCGTTGAAACCACTCACGACACGTTCTTTCACTAATAGCGGCCTCACCATAAGTATTTGAGAGCATTCGATGAGCCTCAGCCGCAGATTTCTTCATATTGAAGCAGAAAATTAAAACCTCAAATGACGAGAATTTGGCTCGTAAACATTTTCAATCGAGAATAACTAATTTATTAAATGCGTTTTTATACAAAATAAATGAATCTAAAGTACTTTTTTCGATATAGTACGTTTTTAACCATGCATTTTTACGCATGCGTGCATAATGCCCCAATCGCACTACCTTCTTCTTTGATTTTGGGATTTTGGATCCTCTTTTCACTTGATCAGTTTTCTTCGAGATGTGGTAAAATAAATATAAAAATTGGAATGCAATGCATCAGCCACCTCGAACCGGGCAGGTGCAGAAAGAGATGATGCAATCAAAATGAAAATGGAAGGCAGTTCCTCAGCCACTGGATGCCTGCGACTACGACGCTTCGACGCCGTTCGGACGCGCGCTCAGACGAATGAAGGGATTAATGATAATGTGATACAATTGCACAATCGAAGCCGGCCACGCTTTTCAAAAATTGAGGTGACAACACTCGAAACGAGATAAGA
Source organism: Acromyrmex echinatior (assembly GCF_000204515.1). The sequence goes on along the minus strand of NW_011627257.1, from coordinate 13,177 downwards.
CGCGCGTCCAACTCGCTCGAATACATCCACGCGACTTCAACCCATGGTAGAAGGGATAACATAGTGGCTTAGTTTGCAAGCATCTCTCTCTAAATCTCCGCCGTCTCTGTTTATGAATATCGTGTCAGGGGAAAAGGCTGTCAACTGTGAAATGGGGCAATATTCATAGTTCGTTTTTATTTTAAAACAGTCTTAAATAATGTTTTAAGATGCTAATACAGTTCTCGGATTGACTTATGACATCTTAAGATTGTACTTAAGACAGTCTTATATGCATCGACTATGAATAGGCCTGTTTCGTGTCGTGAAATTGGTACTGAATCTTTCCTTGTTTAACACACTTTTTGTTTTTTTTTTTCTATAGAAAGTGTGTTATTGATAAGGAAAGATTCAGTATCAATTTCACGACGCGACACAAGCTGGTAAAATAAAAACGGACTATGAATATCGTCCCATGTTTAGCGTTTCACAGTTGGCAACCTTTTCCTCTGACATTCATAGACAGAAACAGCGGAGATTTAGAGAGAGATGCTTGCAAACTAAGGACACCGTGTTATTCCTTCCACCATGCTTCAGCCGTACTACCTTCTGAGATGAGAAGCATGCTTTTAATTGCTCCATGGAGTATGCTATAACGCGATGCAAACATCTAGTTGCCATATTGATTCCGGTGACGCGAACGTATTGGAGCGTGTTGAGCATGTTGAAACGTGCGAACAACACGAACAAACTTATAAAAACAAGGATATGCTCGTTCGGTTAGAAATCCTAAAAAGAGAGACTCGTCACGTGACTGTGGGTGATTCTGATTGGCTGAGATATGGACATTACACATCTGTGCTCTATGAAGATGTACCATAACCTCAACCTATTCTGATAGAATTCGTGTGCGTTACATGTTGGAGCAGCTTGTATTGCCTGTTTTTGGTAATTAATTTATCATATTTATGTAAAATTGTAAGAAAAAGCAATGTATATATTGTCACGAATAAGCTTTGAATTAATAAATTCTATTATATATAATTAAAAATAATTAGTATGGAAGTTGGAGATATCTGTTTCATTAATAAAGTAGTAATTCTTTTGTCGTAGATTTGGATTTTATATATCTTTGCGATGTCATTTATTTGTGTATCGAAGTGTTTTAATAAATCCGATTGAAGGATATATAGTCAGATTTCCCAAGGAAGACCAATGTCACGAAAGATATTGGGGAAATGCTGCTTTGGACGAAAATGTGAAGATGCCTGGGTAATCTGAGATTGTGTGAAATGAATATTTATCATAAGAATGCTATGCAGGATCCAAATAAAAATAGTTTAAAAATTGCTTTCTTCAGATTACACTTTGAGTTATCAAATATATTAGTAGTAGCTGGAAAGAACTAAAAAAGCTTATAACGAATTTGATTGAATGCACTAGTGTACACAGATGTATATTAAAACTATTGTGTTAATCTAATCCAGCATAAAAATAAAATACAAACATTTTGAATTACAAAATATGTACTTTATCAAACAGCATAATAAGACGTATTAAGATGTATTTCGCAGATTAACTGTTTCTATATTTATATTCAATATATATCTTTACATCAATTTGTATAAACGATTTGTATCAACGATTTTAAAGTGCACTGAGTATATTCAATCGAATTCGCTATTAATTAATATCTATTATACAATTTCAAATATTTTAAAAATATGTTACAAAGAATTTTATTTTAATAAAATTTAAACTTATTTTGCAAAATTAGTTCCATAAAATTTCTAACATTTTTTAATGATTCATTTTCCTTTGTCAGTTTATGCACAATTTTTTTAAGACTTATAGAGTTAACATCTGAAAATAAGCAAATGTGTTCAGTATTTGATATAATGCAATTTTTTTTATGGAACATCTTTGATTTCATTAATTGATAACGGAAGTATAGTAAATGGACAATTGAATCGATGATTTATGACATACAATTGTTTCTTAGATAACTTTGTAACATTTTTCATGATATAGTTATTGGACAAGCTATGTTTTTTTATTGAAATACAACAACGCTCACATGTGTCAACTGCTTGACAAATATGACTATCACAGGGTTGTCATCTGAAAAACTGGAAAAAGTCAGGAAAATTGAAATTGATCATAGAAAACCGGGAAAAGTCAAGAAAAAAATGTAAAAAAATCTGGAATTTTGAAATTTGCTCACAATTTCCTTAAACTACTCCTATTTCAGATAATTGTTATAATTTTTTAATATTATATCTGACATTTATAGTGAAATACATTCAAAATTTGCACACTTTAAACGATTTTAATAAAATAATTAAAATTTATATTTTATTCAATATTTTTATTTGATCGCCCTTTTTCGTAATTGCATTTTTTTTCAACTATACTAATTTATTTTTTGTTGACTTAAATTTGCATCCAAAATTTTAGTATGCTATTAACTTTTTTTGCGTTGTTTTTAATAATAATAATAATATAGGCTAGCTTTCTTACAATTTTTGACTTTAAATGTATTAAAATTTACATATTTTATATTGGAAAATTTTCCATTTTCATCTAGAAAACCTGGAAAAATCGAGGAATTTTAAAATTCATTTTCTGTGGCAACATTCTGCTAATCAGATATTCTTATTTTAACATTGTGCACATGAACTTTCTTTTTCTTCCGCTTTCTTGCTTGCGATTTATTATAAAAATTCTTAGAGAGATAATAGCAAAAACATGATATCGCACCTTTTTTTTATTACTATTCCTATTTTTATTATTATTCCGTCCATCTACTACTTATAGCGAATTCGATTGGACACACTCAGTGCTCACTGGTACACATTAAACCGTTATATACAAAATAACATGAAAATTTGTTTATAAATAAACATAGAAATCGATTAAATACTCAATACATTTTATTGTACTATTAGGTAAAATATGTATTTCATAATTTGAAATATTTGCATTTCATTTTTATACTCAAATTAAGTCAGTGTATAACGGCTTTATGCATCAGTGCGCACTAGTGTTTCCAATTCGCCATTATATATCTAATGGTTCAATGTATCTGAAAAAAGGAAAGCATTAAATAGAGAAGCATTTCTTAAACTATTTTTATTTGGATCCTGCATAGCATTCTTACAATGAATACTCACTTCACACAATCTCAGATTATCTAGGTATCTTGATGCATTCTCATTCAAAGCAGCATCTACCCATGCTTTTAAATATTAGTCTTTCTTGGGAAATCTGATCAATGTGTAACCTTCACTGGATGTATTAAAACATCTCGATACACAAATAAATGTCATCGCAAAGATATATAAAAATCAACGACAAGAGAATTATTAATGAAACATTATTAATGAAACATAAACATATATCTCTAACTTCCGTACTACTTATTTTTAATTATGAAGCATTTATTCAAAGCCTATTCGTGATAATATATACAATGCTTTTTCTCATAATTTTAGATGTGATAAATTAACTTACCGAAAATAGTCAAACCAATAGAGCAACACAAGTTGTTCTAACATGTAACACACACGTATTCAGAATAAATTGAGGTTATGGTACATCTGCATGGAACACAGATGTGCGATCCATACTCTAGCCAATCAGAATCACCTAGTCACGTGACAAGTTAGCGAGTCTTTTTAGGGTCTCTACGTTCGGTGATAGAGCACTGTGCAAACACAAGCATATATCATGGCACACGTCACTCGGACACATTCGATTTTTTTTGTTTCCAAAGTGATACGTGTCAATGAAATACGTTCGGATCGCCAATACATGTGCAGCACATACCGAGTAAATTCTGTAGTGCAAAGTTCGATTTATTCAAAATGCATTGTGCAGTTAAAGGATGCGGAAATTACCATCATAAGACATAAAATGAGTAAGACGGAAAATTTTTTGAATGCTTTCTCGGCCGCTCGGCGGTCCTAGGCATCAATAAGGGGCGTGTGACATTCTAAATAACATATAAGTTTTAATAAATTGTAGTAATAGTTGCACTGCTCCCATTAATCCAGAATTGTATAAATCATGTTAAAACGCAACAGTTTACGAGATATTTAATTGTTTATGATTTTTCATGCGCGTTATATAGTATACCTCTCCTTCATAAACTCGAGTAGCAAGAATAGTTCAGTAGAAATAGAATAGTTCAGTAGAAGTAGAATTTTATCAGAAAAAAATTATAAATCAGCATTTTTCTTTACGAAAGGCAATCAGAAAAGAAATGCGTATATTTGAGACTCGAGACTTGTGAAGAAAATATGCGAAAAAAAATCGAATAGTTACAAAAAGCAACGTTTTTCGCTTATAAAACGAAAGATATTGATTGTATGGAAAAAAATTCAGTATAAAAAATGTAGGTATTCGAAAAACCTATAAAATAAGACATGGAATATTAAAATTGATCTATTAGTTCAGTAGAAAAAAAATTAAAAAACGCCGAAAAACATTTTTTTTCAATCGCTCTGTGTTCATTGAAATTTAAACGCAAAGCTTTGAAATTCTCGTAAAATATAGCCTCGTAATGAAGAACAAATCTAATCCTGAACAAGCCTGAAATGTTCATTAATTTTTGCAAAAAGCCATTTGTTCACTAAAAACCTGTCTGCGGAAAACTTAATTTCTTCATCTTTGAGCACTCACACAGCAATTTACAAGGATTTTGCTTCTTCAAGAGTTGCACTATCACATGCACTGAATAATTAAACGATTTTTTGCAGTTAAACTATTATAAAATGACTTTAAAAAGTGAGTATCGTTTTTCGTATAAAACGTATGATTTTTTGGCAATACACCGAAAAAATAAAAATTCAAGAAACAAAGAGCTAAAAATTTCATAGTTACAATTACTTTGCGAACATTTGGTTAAGCTATTTGTTTATATCTCGTCGAGCTATCTGAGGTTAAAAAAAAATCATGTTTCCACATTAATTTATTGCTGAAAAAATATAAATTTAGCAAATTTTAACGCACGAAATCAGATATATAATTTATCTATAATTATATAATTCGTCATTACGAGGGCTACATTTTATGAGAATTTCAAAGCTTTGCGTTTAAATCTCAATGAACAGAGAGCGAGTGAAAAAAGGCCTTTTTTGGTCTTTATTTTTTCTCTACTGAACTAATAGATCGATTTTAATGTTCTACGTCTCATTTTGTAAGTATTTATACCTACATTTTTTATACCGAATTTTTTTCTATATAATCAATATCTTTCGTTTTATAAGTGAAAAACGTGCTTTTTGTAACTATTCGATTTTTTTTCGCATATTTTCTTCACAAATCTCGAGTCTTAAACATACGCATTTCTTTTTTGATGGCCTTTCGTAAAGAGAAACGCTCGTTTATAATTTTTTTCTGATAAAATTCTATTTCTACTGAACTATTCTTGCTACTCGAGTTTATGAAGAAAGACTATACTATATAACGCGTATGAAAAATCGTAAAGAATTAAATATCTCGTAAACTGTTGCTTTTTAACATGATTTATACTATTCTGGATTACTGGGAAGGATACACTATTACTACAATTTATTAAAACTTATATATGTTATTTAGAATGCCTCCCTTCTTATTGATGTCCAGGACTGCCGAGTCGCCGAAATTGTCGAGAAAGCATTTCGATTGCTTGAAACAAGTGATTAGTGTGAGAAGGAGTTCGCTGTCTCGTTCACTCTCGGCGCGCCGCAGGCGAGCATACGAACATAGGCTCGTGCTTGTTTTTTGTTACAACGCCGCAACATGATAAATGGCCGAACTTATAGGCGTGGAAAAGTGACGTTTTGACGACGAAATTTATGTTGCGTGCCATTTTGTTATTATTTGCCTAATTGTGAAAATGTGACTTGTCTTGTACTTATCAAAGTCGTAATTATCGATGAAAACTAAAGTTATCTTGTAATTTTATATGTAAAGCGTATATTTTACTCGTTTCAATAGCTCTCGGACCGTGTGTTTCTGCCCGAATATAGGATCATTTTACGTGTCTTTTACCACCATTTACTGACTGTCAAGAGTGGAAAGGACAGTTTTTTTGATTTTTACAAATGTTTTAAAGTGATTTCATCATTTCGTTTTATCCAAATTGTTTTTATTTAAAAATGACATACAATAAATTAATGTGTCATTCCTCGCTTCTGATGTCACAATTCCAATATGGCCACTGCGACTAGTCAGGAGCCTTAACGATGACGTTCGCTTGTGAACAATTTCTTATTGGCTCTAGGAGCCATGCGCACAAGCATATACCCTTTATATTATGATTCTTATCAAAACCTCTCTTTTATAGCAATGGTACGATTTTTCATATCATTCAGTCTTAAAAACTTCAGTCTTTATATATTTTATTTCTGTAAACTTTTTTATCACTTTTTAACATTTCTACAATTTTAATAAAAGAAATCTTTTTTTATCCTTCTATCAATATTATTTTTACGTTTATTAATCTTTACGATATTATTTTTCGTCACTTGGCCTCTGCTATATAGACAGTCGAATTACGAATACAGTATTGTACGAGATAATTATGATGCGAACGTCGCTTCATCGAACATAGCAGTTAAATTTTATTGTGTAATGTAAAATATTGGTGGAAGGAAATCATACTTAAACATGTTTTATAGTAATAACACTTAAAAAATTGTTAAATTATTAGGTGTTGGAATTAATTCGTAGCGTTTTTAATGAAAGAATGTTATTTATTTCACATGAGCATTAAAAAATACATTAATGAAAGTACTTCCCATCACTTGTAAAACGCTACGAATTAATTCCAACACCTAATATATTATATTATCACTTTAAATTAGTGCACGATAAGCAACGCTGGACGACATAATCGTAGTATCGAAAGGGTTAAATATGAATGTAATTATAAATACCTGGATACCTAAATCTTTTTATATTAATTATACATTTTATAATTGCAGATGCGGCAATGTAGCTGCAATATTAGAACTAAATGAACATCTACAGAGAGACTTTACGATATTTGAAGCGGCACCACAGGAAAGCCGCGGAATACCCAGCAAGAAGCCACAAGCAGATTATTTTTTATAAACGCTGTTGTAAAGTATAAAAGAAACCATCAGAATTAAGTCAAAATTGATTTGAAGAATTTGCTTTTTCTTCTCTCTCTCTCTCTCTCTCTCTCTCTCTCTCTCTCTCTCTCTCTCTCTTACACACACGCGCGCGCGCAGAGAGAGAGGAGGGGAGGGAGGGGTCAGTTTACATTAATTGTGAAGAGCAACTAAAATGAGTGAATTAAAGAAAATTTTCTATTATTTTTGATGATATAATTTCTATGATTACGTTGGACCATTTACATTTGGAACTGCGACAGTATGTGTGACTGTAAAATAAAATAAATGCCTCAGGTTTAAGTCGATATGACATCATTATCTTTCACAACTTAAGTTTCCAAAAATATTCAATATATGTAAAGATATTTAAATAAAAGCAAATTAAACCTTTTTTATGCTTAATGGAAACAAGTTCCATAAGTAATCTTTTAGAATCCCAATAGATTTTCCTTTATCCCCCATAGTAGTTGACGTAAAGTGTTTTGCTTGACACATCTTAATGACAAACGTAATAAATTAATTCACATATTTTTAGTGTTAATAATTTATACCTTTTATATATTCTTTGTTATCACAATAATCTCATCATGATCTTAAAAGAAAGAAATCATTTATTAGAGTTGGTAGATAATTCTTAGACAATTCCAGAAATAGAGAAAACCCGGTGTAAGAATATTCTAGTATCTGGATGGAAAAACAAAAGAAATGAAGTTTCTACGATGACCGACTCTAGATTATTGAATACTTTATTGTATAATTTTTTATACAAGATTCGAACCAACAGATATTCAGCAAATAATTTCGAATGCGATTTATGATAGAAGACTTATAACACCACATTTTTTCTTTCTTCGTCAATACCGGAATTTAAACAGATGTTGTGTCTATGACCAGTCACATGCACTTTTTATTTCAAGTACTGTCGATATCAAAAACTGATACCTGAATGTTTATTTGTCTCAGCATATACAAGTCTCTTTAGTACATTACTCAAGTATTATCGCGATACAATTGTCACATTCACGTATAATTACACACTCGAGTAAAATGTCTGTGTATTGATACACTTTAGCCGATCCCAACAACGCCTGAGGATTATCGTCCTGAGTCACTAGACTCCGGTGCGGACATGCAACGAATGTCTGAGGCCGTTGCCTTAATATTGCGTTTAGCTCGAGAGAATCTCTAAGACTACGAGGAGAACAGTAGTTCACCGTGGCACGATTAAAACCAAGAATGCCAAGAAATCATCCCTTCCCGATTACCACACATGTTCGTCGTCATCGTCGAAATCGTCCGAAATCGTCCGAAGAGTCCGTTTTCCGCCGATCTATGGATCGGATCAAAAAAAAAAAGCCGCGGTATCGATGTCGCCGAGATGTCGCGTGTATTGTCTCCGTGCAAATAAACCGGGAAGAAAGACGTCGCGGCTCGAGATCAAGAATACTAACAGAAAGTATCTTTGTTTTATGCCGCCTGCTTCTGAATTTATACCACGCTCTTCTGTTCTCTCTCTCGTATTATATGTAATATTTTAAGATTCGTCCACTTAACGCTTAATTTTGTCGACCATTTGAGCTCATATACGGAACAACAGATTTATCACATACGCGAAGCCGTGCTGTGAAGGACCGTTCTGAGCTCTGAATGCTCTGAAAATCTTGCTCCGATTCTACGCATCTATGTTCCGATTTTATTGCGTGATTACTCCGAGAGATAACTTTACCGCATAGCGAAGAGCGAAAGACAAAGGCTCCTGTGCACAGGGGAGAAAATATTAGAAATAGGAATAAAGTTAAGAGTTCAACCTATTAGAAATTAGATTATTAGAAACCGTGTATTTCGGTGTAATTGATATTTGGTAGGTTGAAATCTTAGGCCCGTATTCAGAACACGCTAACTATAAACAATTGATGACAACAGAGAAAAATATCAGGGCACTTCTCGTCCCGATCCCAGGCCGAATTGGTAGACTTTCGCTCTGTCACTGAGCCACACAGCCGTGATGCTGTTGGTATCTCTGTTATGTGTATATCTAATAAATTTCTTACACAGCGATGTAGCGCGCTAACATGCTGTAATTTACGCATACTATAGAATTTTAGAGATAAAAGTACGCTTTTATTGATAAAAGTGCGTTTTGAATACAGACCTTAATATTTATTCCTGTTCCAAATATTTGTTCTATTGTATGCAGGCTCAAAATTTTTCCTATAAAGACATGCGCCTATATAGATCCTTTGACTATAATCCCGGGGATGTACAATAAATTTTTAAGCCTTAAGCCATAAGGAATGGACGAATTACAATTAATCGTTCTCCTTGCATTTGACCGTAGTTGGTCAAATGCGTAATTTCTTACGGCTTAAGGGGATGCTGGAGTGTCCTGTTTTATCATTAAAGACTCTTATTATTAAAGACTCTTTTCTCTTAATTGTGTTTATGGATTGAAAAATCCTTCTCCACAATTAAAGTATCGATAACAACGCAATTCGTCAGCTACATTTGAAAAGTAGCTAGCGTATTGTAGAAAACCTAAACGAACAATTCCATGCTTTTAGAAACGCGGTAGGAGTTTTAGTTTAAGAGAAAGGTGCATCCGAAAATTTCGTTTGTATTGTATATTGGGTCATCTAAAAAGTATCCGCGGTTTTTTGTCACTAGATGTGTGTTGATGGTCATATATCTAGTGAAAGTACCGCGGATACTTTTTAGATGACCCAATATTACGAGTGAAATTGACGTGAAGCCATGAAACTGAGCAATATTTTAGTTTCGCGATATTCCGACAGCGGCGCTGCCATGAAAAGTGTGTCGCTGAACCATAGAAATGATCTGAATTATCGACCTATTCAGGATCATATCAATAAACGTGCCCTGGCCAAAGTTTTTTCTTTTGAGAGGAAAAATAATAATAAAATAAATATGATATTAATTATTTCAATTTTGTTGAAATAATTTCTTCCTAAAGAAACGTATCATATTATTTACATATGAATACAAATGAAGATAATTATTTTAATTGCACTGTTCTGTCTTTTACATACATTTTATTTAGTAAATTATTGATGCATATGTATTTTTTTTATATATAACATATATATATATATAATATATATAACATATATATATATATATGTTATATATATATATATGTATGTATATATAATAGACTTATACATGACATACATACACATGCGTGTGCGTGCGTGCGTGCGTGCGTGCGTGCGTGCCGAACCTCGATCAATGAAGCGGCGTAAAGTGGCTAGGAAAGCCGTCGTAGATAACTCACTTGCCTCGAGATAAATGGCTTTGATGGCAAAGCATATGTGCTATGTAAGATTTGCATGTTTTCCGACCTCGTCCTTTGTTGACAAGTAGTAATTGGGCCAGTAAAATCGTCCCCAGTGACGGCGAATCCTCTAAATGGCTGCACTCTATCGCTGGGAAGGGATTCCATCGCTCGGATTAATTCTCTTGGGTTATGTTTAGCACACCAGACACGGCAAACCTGACGCACCAAATTTCTTGCGTTTAGCGGCCAGTATTGCTGGCGTATTGATGCCAACAACAATTGTGGATTAGCAATAGAGCGCGATGTTCTCTTTCGATCAGCAAACGTGTGATCCTGCATTGTGCGGGCAGTAAGATAGGATGTTTTCTTTTGAAACTCCAAGGCGCCGCCTGAAGTCGTCCGCCCACCCTGTCTAGAAATGGGTATAGCTGAAGTAATAGACTAATTCTGCTTAATTCTCGTTTGTTTTGAAGGCATTTTAGCTCTTCTGAAGTAGACACGTTCTGAATGCTTAAGTACCTACGTGTCTTGATAACTCCAACTTAGGTAGAGTCAATTTAGATAGTTCTCTGTCTTCATGTCCTTTGCGGCAATTATGAAGAAATCTAATGCAATAGACAAGTATCCGCCCAATCCTTGTAAACGTTGAGCAGTTCGTGATGAATGTGTTGATTATCTCGTTGGAAATCAATTGAGGTACGATGAGATTGCAAACTGCAATGAGTTGCTTGGCTTCAATCTCAGCACTGCGGCATCCTCGGCAAATTTCAAATCGAGATTTCCTTCGCTTGTGACGGGACGAATATATGACAACCATTTAGGGCCATTCCACCATAAGGAATTATCCTTCAGCAGGTGAAACTCCTCTTGAGATCAGATCTGCAGGATTCTCCGAATCTCTTACATGGTTCCAATGAATAGCAGACAGTATTTCGCTAATTTCCGACACATAGTTGGATACAAAAAATTTCCAACGCTCTACGTCACCGCGAAGCCAGTACAACACGACCATGGAATCAGACCATACCCGTATTTCATCGATTTCAATGTGAATGGCGTGTTTAGATATTAACAACGCGCTACATAGTTCTAACCTAGGTATGGATTGTTTCTTTAAAGGGACTACCCTCGCTTTCGCGCATAATAACCTAACCATTGTTTTTCCGCTGGATTCGCTTACCGATCGTATGTAGATACATGCGGCATATGCTTTCTCGGACGTGTCGCAAAATCCAAACATGAAATATCGACAATTCTTTGACACACCTACAACTAATCGAGGAACATATAACTCGTGAGTATTATTTAAGGAATCTCGGAATTCCTTCCACTTGTCTAGCCGAATTCGGAAGTGGAATCCTGGTCCCGGTCTGTCTTGATTTCCTAAAGACTTTGCATCAGGATTTTAGCTACCGTTAAAATGGGGCCTATCAAACCCAAAGGATAGTTTACCAATTGCGGAGCATCTCGCGCTTTGTGGACGCATGACCTATTGTATTTGTAGTAAATTGAAGTCTGTCCGAATTTGGATTCCC
>NW_011627256.1:16360-35760 GCF_000204515.1 Acromyrmex echinatior | reverse complement strand
GTATAAACGTATGTATAAACGTATGTATAAACGTATGTATAAACGTATGTATAAACGTATGTATAAACGTATGTATAAACGTATGTATAAACGTATGTATAAACGTATGTATAAACGTATGTATAAACGTATGTATAAACGTATGTATAAACGTATGTATAAACGTATGTATAAACGTATGTATAAACGTATGTATAAACGTATGTATAAACGTATGTATAAACGTATGTAAAAACGTATGTATTAGGTGTTGGAATTAATTCGTAGCGTTTTTTAATGAAAGAATGTTATTTATTTCACATGAGCATTAAAAAATACATTAATGAAAGTACTTTTAAAACTTATAAATACTTTGTAAAACGCTACGAATTAATTCCAACACCTAATACATAACATTAAATTTTCGAAAAAAAGTATATTGTTAAATAGAAAATCGATTTTGAACTGTCTAAATAATTTGAAGTAAATTTTTTCTCTAAACAGTAAAAATTTAGTTGATCTTGAATAAAAATATTCAATTCCAATATTCAATCTTAAAGAAAAAAATTTCACTTTTTAGAATGAATTTTATTCTAAACATCTTTCAGAGATTGAACTGATCATGCTATTAATCAAAATTATTATGAACAAACTTTTTAGACAATTATATAGAAAATTATACCTTTAGAACCTTTAGTACCATCGAAAAGCAAGGTTCTTGATTATCATAGGAGATATGCAGATTCAGTTTGTTCGTGAAGTATCCAGTGGATAAATTGCTTGGGAAATTATACTTCGAGGAGCACTGAGTAAAGATTATTTATTACGGAATCCGTGGTCGGTATTTAATTCCTTCAGTAGTAGATGTAATATAAATGATTTACCGGAGCTTACTGCACCGACTACAGCACACAATTGACTTGGCTTGATAGTTAAGTTGATATTGCATAAGTTGGCGGCAATTGGCTACTGATCCAATTGGCGGAAACCCGCTGAAGCTTTACATATACCAGAAAGTCAGATAATCTTTGATGTTCGGACAGAACGATACTCCCATTTCTTGAGATATACCTGTTTATTTGATTTTCTACATTAGTTACTTCCTTTGGTTTTTGAGATTTGAACTGCAACTGCGGCGTGTTCTCCGAGAAGCGTCTTCTATTCGTCCATCAGCAAAAAATTCTGTAAAAATTAAGCCCACTTCAATAAATACATGACAATAAAGATATAAGAATGATTGTAGATTTAGTTCATCATAAATTAGAAGATTCATCGTAAATTAGAAGTTCATCGTAAATTAGAAGATAATATAATAATATATATCTCCAATTGATTGAATAACATTATTGATTTACCCAGCAGTATTAGTCCAAGCGGAAAGTAAAACGACGACGAGTTGAAGTATGTCAAAGTATGTCGACATTTCATAAGTCACATTGACAATCAAATTATTCTTCATTAAAACGAACGTTATTAGGATGAAGAAGACAATCAACCGTTCCAGTGAAAGCTATGATGGCCAAATATGCGGCTCACACGTATGACGAGAATTTGATTTGATTGATCTCCAACTTTGTAATTACTGATCATAATCTGGCTGAATGGTTTCTTCCAAGCATACATCTTCACCATTTGAACCGAGAATTATCATTTCATAAATTTGTTTCATAAAATTTTCTTAAAAATGATATTTGGATGTTAATATTATATCTTTATTCATTAGCTATATTGTTTAAGAATAATTAAACTTCTTGAGAATACCTATATTCCAGCTATGAGTTTACTCATCAGTTGCTTTCAGTCGGTCAATGGCGCAATAATTGCTCTGATTTTATGATTCAAGATGCTCAAAGTTCTTTATCCTAGAAGGACAATGATCAAAAACGTCCCGATGCCGACAAAACTCGAAACTTTTTGCCACATTATTGTTTCTATGATCGCGATCTGCGAATAAAAATAAAAGCCCCGTCAACTTTTGTTTAAGAGCAACTTTAAAAGAGTAAAAAGAAGAGGTCTTACGTCTAGTTTAAACTAACTCACGGAATTATAAAATGCATACGAATAGCTTATGTGCATAATAAGTTTTCTACGAATTATACTATATAATTATTAAAAAATGTATTTGTATTTATCAATAATCTACAAAAGAAGTTAATAAATTTATGTTATTTTTTTTTCAAGAGTGTAATTGAAATGTTTAATTATAGCGGATTGTACACAAATACTTTCACGAGATAAAGAATTACCATAAAAGACATGATTCATATGTAATTCAGGTACATTGTTAATTAATCGAAGCAAACATGACATCTTTACTGAGAAGATTCATGATCTATCCGATACAAGTTTTGTTCATGACTGCTGTGTTCAATTGTAATACTTACAACAGTTTTGGAATAAATTGAATGATTAAGATTTTCACTTTCTTTCCGCTCCATCCATACATCCATCAATACATACAAGCACATAAATATTTTTTTAATTCATTTTTTTTTTAAAGATGTAAAAAGCTCCCTATGAAAATGGTAATAAAACTGTTTAATATAAATTAGAATCATCTCCATAAATCCTGTCCTATAACTAATGTAATCAAAATATTTGTAACATCTCTAAGACACATACGCATGTGCACATTGCCACACACATTCCCATACATGTTTATTCCCTTTTTTTATGTTATTATTATTAATGATATCAATATAAATAGTTAGATATACATAAATGAATGTACAAAATACTTTAGACAATTAAAAAGAAAGTATGAATAAAGAAATTATTATTTTTATAAAATATCGTACATTTAATTTTGGCTTTTGATAGAGCAACCAATTGCAACGTACTTGAAAAAAAAAAGATATTATATCAACACATAATTCCGCACGAACAAAAAATAGCTTATGTTATAAGCAAACTACTATATTTGCACACAATGTTTCAGAATTTCCTGAATTTTTTAGTTGCTTAACTTTCCTTGTAAGACAGAGATGTAATAAGTGGTGAAGCGATAGTTAAAATCATACACACATGCACGAATGCACACACACACACACACACACACACACACACACACACACGTGCGCGAGCAAGCACCTCATATATACCAGTTACATGTGTCTCTCTCTTAATTATGGTGGAGGGGATAACATGGTGTGCTCAGTTTGCAAGCGTCGATCTCTAAATCTCCATCCTTTCTTTCTATAAGTGTCGTTTAAGAAACAAAGCTTCTTTTCTTGTTTGACATCATAATGTATTTTAAGTTCTCTTTCTATAGAAAGAGAAAAATGTGTTAAACCTAAAATGTGTTAAACAAGAAACGTTTAATACCAATTTCACGATGCAAAACAGTTCAGCATTCATATTCGATTCTTGTATTTAAGACTATCTTAAGTACAATCTTAAGATATCATAAGTCAATCCACAGACTGTATTAGCATCTTAAGACATTATTTAAAACAGTTTCAAAATAAAAACTGACTGAATATTACGCCATGTTTCGCATTTCACAGTTGGTAGCTTTTGTCTCTAACGTGACATCCATAGAAACCTTGGCGGAAAAATTTCTATGCCAAAAAGTACGCCTTTCTACTTCTACGACTATGCGTAGAATCGCGTTATTAAACAAAAAAATAACTACGCCAAGCTACGCAAAAGATGTAAAATGGCGTACTTGGATCTAATTAGGTATAGAAAGTACGCCAAAGTACTCGCAATTAATAATCATTACTTTCTAAACTAACTATGCGTTTCTGTGCTGGACTACGCTAAACTAATACTTATTCTTTCGTAGTGTTTCAAGAAAGTATGCCATTCTACGCTTTTTTACGCAGAATTATACTCTATAATTGGGCACAAAAATAACAACGGCAAATTACGCGTATTTACTTGAAAAATGACGTATTTGGAAGAATATGTACAGATGCTTGCAAACTGAGCAAGTACGCACAATTAATGATCATTACATCCTGAACTACGCGCTTCTTTACCGAACTCTTCTAAATTGGTTTTCATTTTTTTGTAAGTATTCAGAAAAAATATGCCATTCTACGTTTTTCTACGCAAAATCACACTCTACAATCGAAGTTGGTCACAGAAATAACTATGTCTATCTACGCTAAATTACATTTTTTTCTCATAGAACTCTTAAAATTTTTTCAGAATTTTTTATCAACTTTTTAGTACTGTATTTTTTTATTTTTACCAATATGAGAAAATACGACATTAAAAAATTCTGAAAAAATTCTCAGAACCTTGCGAGAAGAAAATAAATGATTTTTATCTTTTGCAGCTTTTCTATAAAGTTGATAATATTTGAGTAAAAAATTATTTAAGACCAATATTTGACAATTTTTAGTAATTAATATCTTGTTAACTAATGCGAAAATTGCAAAATGGTAGAGGACTTTTCGAAATTCATTCACTCTACCTGGTCATGATAGGTGACGAAATATGTTAAAATCACTCTGTATACATATGGATTGATTGTAACATGATGGAAAAGAAGCTAATATATAAAGATATAATGAACTTTATCTCTTTTTGTAATGTAAATTAATGAAAGATGGAGCGAATAATATAAATAGGAAAGTTGCCGATATTGCCATAGGTTTCCCAAAGCGATACCTTCATTTCTCAAAAACTAACTACTGCTTTATTTAATATTATTAACAAAAACATGTGTTAACTATTTAGTTAATTAAAAAATTGTAAATGCATAATTTGTATATTTTGATATGTTTCTATACAAGATCAACTAAAAATTCTATGAATGCGAAAATAAAATTCTTACGATTTTCTTTTGCAATTGCAATTTAAATAATAGTGACTATTATTAGTGTTACATTATTAATAATATTACATCGTTTTAGATGCTTGTAATTTCCTAAATTTGTTTTATTTATATTATATTTTCTCTCTTAGTTTTTTTATATAACAATTTAAATATAAAATCGAACTGCAATGTAAACCAGCACACTTGTCTGTAAAACAAATCATGAGTTAACTTCATTTCCTTAATGTTACTTTATAGTGTCAAATAACTCTATCGGAGCAATATATATATTAGGTGTAGTAAAAAGAAATCCATTATTTTTCCAATAGATGGCTTTTGGAATCTGTATTTCGTCTATGTGTGATACAGATTACTAAAGCCATCTATTGGAAAAATAATGGATTTCTTTTTACTACATCTAATATATATATATACTATATGTGGCAAAGCATATGAAAAACTATCGCGTTACATATTTGCATCTTGCAGAACAGCATAAAGTAAATACGCATATAATTTAACAAAAATGTTTTATATCGAAGTGAAAAGATTCTGGAAAATTTATATACATTTACTTGTAGGTATTTTATACAGATAATTTTTGTAAAAGAAAAAGAATAAGAATATGTGACATATATTATTTTTTATTATATTATATTATTTAAATAAAAAAGTTTTCTACTTGTTATTGCAACAAAAAAAAATTGCAATTTTTATTTAGTTGGACTTTTGTCTATTTATAGTCTTCCGGAAAAAAAATTTTTTTCATATACAATATAATCACATTTCATATATACAAACCTATAAATCACTATACAAAATTATGTAAAAATTTTTATTATGTAATAAATATGTATAATTTATTATATAATTATACCTGTATGTAGATATATTTCATATAAATATAAATCTTTGGAATATGTATTATAATATTTCAAAGAATATTTGAATGCTGAACAAGGTTATTGTTCTAGAATTTTTTGCAAAATGATATGGAATTTAACACGTTCAAAATATAAAATAACAAGTTATCATAAAATGAACTTAATTTGTTTATTTCTATAATCATTTGGGGCTTTTAGATTAAAATTTGTAATATATATTTTTTTAATATTTAATGTTTACACTTAAATATTATTAATGATCTGCAAATTGACATTATACTTTTCATCGTAAATAATAGTGCTGTTTTTTTTGTAAATGTATAATTGCAAGATAAAATGTTTTTAATTATTCACAAATAACTTCCTGTCTTTAAACTTTGAGGATCCGTTCTAATCTAAAACTTTTTAAGTTTTAATTTTTGTAGCAAAATTGAATCATTTATTTCTGTAATATTTATATTGCAATATTATTTATAATTGTAATATTAATTTCAAAAATAGATATTTGTCTATTTAATCTTAATATCTTCCTCATTAAAAATATGACCTTCAATGTCTATCAATAATATGTTTGTATTGATATAATATTTATCGCGGAATGATGTGTCTTTTGAGTGATCTTACCTCTTTTAAAATATAATAGTCCGTTAAAGAATTTGTCATACATAATTATACATAAACGGTTGTACATAATTTGTAACTGTTATAAATAAGTTATATATAACCATTTATGTATAATTATGTATAAAAAATATTTTATCGTGTTACTATATTTTAAAAGAAATAACATCTCTCGAAAGACACGTCACTTCATGATGAATATTGTACATGCAAACGTGTTATTGGTAGTTAATTTTTATAGTTTATAGTTAATTTATAGTTAATTCTAATATTGTACCAGCAAAAGTGTTGGTGGTAATCGTTGAAGGTCATGATTGTAATGAGGAAGATATTAGGATCAAGTGATGATACATTCATTTGTTATATTTTTGAAGTTAATATTACAATTACAAACAATATTGCATATTACATCATAAATATTACAAAAAATGTCTGAAAATTGCTACAAATATTGAAACTTAAAAAGTTTTTGATTAAAATAATTTAAAGTCTAAAGGAAATTACTTGCAAATAATTGACCATCATTTTACCTTGCAATTATACATTTACAAAAAAAACAGCACTATTATATATAGTAAAAAAGATAATAATATCAAAATTTGCATATTATTAATAATATTTAAGTATAAAAATTAAATGTTTAAAATATATATATATGTATTACAAATTTTATTCTGAATGCTTCAAACGATTATAGAAATAAAAAAATTTTACTTATTTTTATAGGGACTTGTTATTTTATATTTTGAATGCGTTTTGAATTATATTTTGATTCTACATTATTCTGCAAGAAATTCTAGAAGAAAAATTTTTTTCAACATTTAAATACTTTCTAAAATATTATAATACATATTCCGAAGATTTTTTTTGCGCCGAACACGATGTTGGCAGAATTGCATAGTGCGTCAAGATTTTATTCTTAGGAATAAATTAGGATGAAATGAGCAAAAAATAACACTTTTAGTTTGTGACGTGACGTTTTCCGTCCGTCACAAGGGCCGCATGGCCTGATCGAATAGTGCAGTCTAGCGTCCTGAGTCTTTTCACATTTTGAGGGGCGGACGCACCTGCGCTTTTTTTCCCGCGACGTTGTTTGCGTACCTTACGCGTTCCGCGTTGCCGTTTTCGTTTTCCCGTTTCTGTGTATTCCCATACCGAGAGTTACAAAGGCCGGCGATTCCTGCGACCTTGACAGAATGACGCCACCTCATCGGAGAGAAAAGGAGAAAGAACGACCAGGATTGGGAATCAAGAGATGACCGCTGACGGACCCGCCGGGGACGCACGACACCTGACTCCGGGTTGCACGCAGGTGATATCCTTCATTATTACGCTCTTTTTGTTGTCGCAAGGCATTTCCTATCGCACCATCTTCCAGGCACAAAGCGGACCGAGAGTTGGAACGGCATGACGGGGAAGGCCATTCTACGTCCCAAGGACGGCGAGAGCCCCGAATAGGCATCTCGAGGCCACGAGGAAAAAGATTCCCACGATCTCTCGAATTTCGCGCGCCAGGACATGCGACACGGGCATGTCGTGGTTCCCGCGATTAGCGGAGCCGCAGAGCCACCAATCATGAGCGATAAGGCCCCCTCGCGGGGATAACGAGCCCTGCGTGCTCCCAGGAAGCGCCGGCACTTGTGCTGTGACCCGCTTGGCGAAAGCACGCGAGAGGACGCAGAACACCAACGAAGCGAGATCCTTCCAAGGTTGACCCGGACGAGCACCTACGAGGGAGTCACAGTGAGACAAACGTCACATTTGTAAAGTCGCCGGTTTCTGCGTCCGGGAGGCGTAGTCTTATCGGAATTCTGTCAGATGTATGATATTGAGTGCACGTGGCATTAGAATACCACCGTGCGGTAGATTTTCGGGGATTTCAAGTATGCGTGTCGCCTCCCGGAACGGCGACTTGTCGTCGGAATAATCCTACCTACGTCACAACCAAGGCCACAGCTTCGTCACTCGTTGTCGGTTTTTTATCGCGGATGACATGGTGCGTCGAAGTTCCGTACCGTAGTATTGTCGCGTATCGTCTCAAGAGTCTGTAGCGTTTGCATGTCTATTAGGGCATCGATCCTCTGTATCATAGCCATTAATGACAATTTATAATAACAATTGATAATTATGCGTATTCTGTCGTATCGAGACTGCGTAATGTCGAGTTTGTACATATTTGAGCCTTCTCTGCATCTCAGCTGAGCGGCGCGAGGCCCCGCGAGCGCGCACGAGGTCATGCTGTGTCCACGCTACAATCGTTGCCGAATTTCTTAGTATTTGCGAGGCAATGAAGTATTGTTCGTATAATTCGCGAGAGCATCCCGGTGTGGCGTGAGCTCGTGTCGCGAGAATCTAACGAAGTTGATACGTCTAACATAAAGCCTCGGGGCCTGCATGAGTCCGTTATCGCGCTCAAGAACTTATCGTCTCGATTGTATCGCCAGATGTAAATGCAAGTTGAAGACTTATTTAATATATCTGTTACTTTTGTTATTGTTGATTCGTGTGTACTTTATTCTCGCCTCTATTCGCTCCTCCAACCGATAGGATAGCTCCGCTATCCTCGACCGCGAACCACCCCCTCTGCCAATTCCGAGGCTGAGCTACCGGTTGGGAGCCCGTTGACATTCACAACATTAGAATATGGCATAAAGAAAATATCGCATAATTTCGAGAAAGAGTGGCACGCTCGCTCGTGCCTGGCGCCCAACTTGTTCTGTGATTGTGTGTCGCCCTTAAGAGCGGCCGCGTAAAGACGCGTTTCGTTTAACGCCACCCGTCATCCGATCGTCTACGAAAATCTCAGCTGTGAGTGTGCGAGGAAGTTGCGCCACGCTCGTGAGTGCGGTTGCAAGTTATTTTTTATACTAAACAATATTATATGAAATGAATTAAGAAGTATTTCAACACAAATAAGGAAGAAGAAAGTTATTTTCAGTCAAAGTGTGACTAAGTGTTTAATAATATTCATATGTGCAAGTGATTATAAAATATAACTATACAAATACAATTTTTACGATAAAATAAAAAATTGTTTTGAATATATGTACGGAAATAGTCAACTTGATGAAAATAAGTGATACGGTCATGTTCTAGAATTCATTTAAAACTCTTGAATTGTACTTTTAGATTCGATAAACTTTATTTAGAAACAAGGTTTTGTTTTGCTGTAAAAAAGATTGAAAACAGTAAAAAATGTCATTTCTTGCCCATTTCATCTCAATTGAACTCAAAATCTTATGTGCTACTTGAATCTTACCAATGGCATCGTGTTCATCAAGAAAATATCTTCGGAATATGGTATGTACTCCGGAGAGAAAGAAAAGTGATTTTTTTGAACAGTGTAATAAACTTATGCAAACGACTGATAACGATAAACAGTAAACATGCAAGATAATGAAATCAGTACAACGCTCTATTTCTTTAAGCACTAAAGGAATTTTTTGCATTAAAGTGGACTTTACAAACTAATTTCTTAATTAATCACAATTAAAATTCGACATTAAAATTTCTTTATCAGATAATTAAAAAATTGAATCATTATTTATACATTGATATGCTTCCAATATTATCCTAAATATTAAACATTGCATACTGATTCAACGATTCCGTAAAAGAGTTGTACAATTACTACTTAATAAATTAAAGCAAAATACACTTTTTCCGACTAGAAAGAAATTTTTTTCTCTTTCTAGAAGGAATCTAATTGGGCCAGTGCATATATGGATTCACAAAGAGTTGAGAAGTAATGCGTTATTTGTAACGCTTTTTTCGTTACTTTCTTCGGTAACGATCATGATTCTACAATGAGTTGATAGTCGGAAATCTTGTCTTAACCAGTTTTAACCTAAAGAGGTGATTATGATTTTTCGCATCTATTTGTTAATTACAGCGTTTAATTCGACTAATGGGAAAGAATAAAGACGAATTTGATCAGTCCTAAGAAAATCGGTAGTCTGAGTCGTACAAGTTAGTTATTGACCAATTTCACCGATTCACCAATAAGATTTAGGACTACCGATTACCGACTCATTGTAAAATCAGCTTAACATATTAGTAGAATATCAATGTATATACTCGACCATGGGGCAAGCCGCGGGGTGAGGGGCCGGGAGGAAAACTGGGTGAGAGAGGTATTGTGGTGCGGGGAGGCAGCCAATGAGCGAGCTGCTTTGTCCTCTCACCACCTCTCATAGTTTTCCTCCCTGGCCCCCGTCTTCACGGGCGCATGTGTGTGTGAGCTCGTGATGTCACGACGTGACGCGCGACGACGATCCAGCGAGCTCGAGAGCAGACGAGCGACTGAAGGAGTTCGCGTGTTTTTTCTTCCCGCGTGCGCTGTCACTCTCGTTCGCACCAACGCTCGCTCACGATTAGGAGATAACGCCTATATAACGCCCACGTTCGCTCGCACTACTAACGCTCGTTCAGCGTGAGTAATTATATATCGTATGATTCCACACCCATTTCCGTTTTCCTTTTGCTACTTTTTTCCCATTAAGTTTGCGTCAGCGCGAGTTTCCTTTATGTAAAGATATACATATGCCTATCTTTATGTAAAGATATATATATATATATATATATATATATATATATATGTATATAGGTAAGAATATAGAAAATACTTTCGCACATTGTAAAAGTATAGGTTTTATCATTAATGTTACAATTAACGTTTTCCGAAAATCAAAGCGATCAACTCGCAATCGAGTATGTCGTTGCGGTCGAAGGATTCGTTATTATGCATCGTTTTTAGCACGTTCGCAGATTTCGTGACAGTGGACGCGATAGCAAGAAGTCATGAAAATTTTTTGTCGACGTTATCGATCATTGCGGTTAGAGAGGAAATGAAACGATTAACACAGTGTTCGAGATTAAATATATTAAGTACAGTACTTTTCGACATGGATAGACGAGCTGTACTTGTTTCTAGACGCAGTATTGGTAGATTATTTATTCGTCCGAAGCGTAACGTTAGATTTCCAACGTATAGTATTATACATCGGAGAGGGCGCACGTATTTCTTTATTGTTTTCGTCGTACTGCAAAAGAGACAAGATAACGTGTTTTTGTTCGAGAAGCTCTCTCCAGATGTCCGGTGAAAGCGGAATCTCTTTACCGTGACAATCTTCCAAAATGATAGTTACGTGAGAGGGGAGTGTGACATTGATACCAATGTTCAAGCATTTGTAGCCAGTTACAGTCAACGGATATCTTCTCTCGAGATTGCGAACGGTAGGACGATGTGCGATTAGATGTCTGTAATTAAGGAAAAAAGAAATTAATAGATGGAAGGAAAAAGAGACGCAAAGGAAAAAATACCTACTTATTTGATTGATATGTTGCCTTTATCTGGATTTGCATCAGTTGAATCGTCGACTGTTTTTTTCTTCGTGCTTCGTTCATCATGATTGTCCCGTTCCATAAGATAATTTTCGGTATCCGCGTTGTTGAGCATTCTCACGATCGAAAAAAAAAGCTTGGAAAGTGCGTACAAACGATGTTGCCGGAATGATCGTTCCTTTCGTACTGATTGTGTAAAAGTATTATAGTATGTCCTTCCATCCTGTCCTCCTCCTCCTCCTCCTTCTTCGTCTTATTTCTCGGTGTGTTTTGTCAATGTGTATTACTCGATCGAATTAGTCGACCTAAGATATCCTGCATTTGTTGTAATAATCTGTCTCTCGAACATTCGACGTGGAGTACTTTTAGATTAAATTTACCAGCCTCTGTTACGGTTCTCGTGAACTCGTTGAGTAAGGAAAATTGTTGTTTTTTGGCAAAGTACAGATTCCCATTTATATATCGGAAGGCCAAGGTCGGAGCTGACGGGATTCCTGGGAATACCGCTTGTAACGGTGATATGAGCGAACATTCATACTACATTCGTCTATCTGCGCCACATCGTTATTATTGAAGATCGCATAGATTTGTCCTCTGTTAGTGTTTATTACGGTATCGATCAAAGCGTTCGGGGGAAATCCTAGACTCGAAAGACGTTTTGGTCAACCTTCTTTCAATTTGAATTTGGGATACTCGATCATATATACCATATTATTTACAAATAGTACTAGTTCACTCGAAGGCTTTGATACGCGGCTGATAATAAGAAATTCTTCGGAAGGAAATCCATGTAGCTGTTTAATATGTGTGGTCCATCGTATTTTGTATCATCTATATTTATCAACCATACGTAGCGTTGGTACATGACGAATATTCGATGATGTAATACCAATACCGTATCCACATATTGTAAAGTACAGAAATCTACGTACTCGAGTTTATTTGTTGTAATTTCGGTAGTTGTCGACGTCGATGGTTGTGTAGTTGTTGTTAGTTTTGGAGTTTTAATTCCATAGAGTTGTTGAATGACTGGAAAATGTCCACTATGTTTTCTATGTTGTCCTCTATGTTTAATAATAATAAAATCATTTAACGATTTTATTATTAGCAGTAACAAATGTGAACATTATGGAGTCTTCACGCGAACTGTGCATTAATCCTAATGCGTGTCCAATTTCATGTGTTAACGTGTTAAGCAGATAGTCCTTGTTATACTAGCAGATTTTTCGGTTAGATGTATATGCCACTGTTCTGTACTATCTACATGTATTTCAGCGGTGTAATTGACAACATTTGAAGGATAGAACGCGTGAGCGAATATTCCACTAGGTCCATCGAACGAGGAGGAGCAAATTTCTTTGTTACGTTTTCGATCAGCGTACGTGTGTGTGCCACTACAATAAGATATTAAGATGTCGGGATTTAATGTTTTACGTTGGAACGATAAAGACGAATTCGCTGCCCATAGCGAGAACGCGAATGCGGTAGTTTTCAAGGTGCACATCCGCTAAATGGAAGTTCCACGTGAGATATGTTTTCGCTCATTTCTTCCTACCTGTATTGTGCTCGTGGTGCAAAATGTCCGGGAGACCATATCGTGGTTTACGCATTTGATACAACGTATAGTTATTCAATGTACCATCATCCGGTATTTGATAATATTCTTGAAATAACGAAATCGCCTGTTTAATTTCTCTCTCTTCGAATGATAATTGCGTATTGTTTTCACTGTTACGCAAGTAGCCGTACTTTTGTAGATACAGAAGTGTTTCAGTGTCTACGCCTTGATTTGTCGCTGTCGTTGACGTTGTCATCGTAGTAAGCGTAACGAAGACGACGACGATGACGATGACGAACGCGGGAGACATCGCTATGTAGCACAAGTATATGACACGCAGCAGAAACGATGTGTACTCGAACGCTTTGTTAAGAGTAATGAATCGCGTTTCGTACTTTTTTCATGTGTTTTTTTTACATTATAATACGATAGTGTGTGACATTTGATAAAGAAGAAGAGAGCTTGAAAAAGATATTATACGATTTTGCGAATAACATTAGTCAATGGATTGTACTCTATCACCCTGTCGTGAATAATAAGACAATAAGCTTGTGTTCAGTGAAATATTTTCCTTACACTCGAATTCTATACGAATATCTACAGTAGCGCTTTTTATCGATTCGTTTTGGCGAGAACAATCGATCACTATGAATGGGCCGTGTATAAGAAATTCCCCGATAGATAACATAGCGTCGCGATTGTTGTGACCATAGTACGTCTTTTGAAATTTTACATACATATCGTAGAGTACAGCGTATTTTTTGCGTTTTCGAAATCTAAATTCATATCGTCGTAAGGATAAAAATCAGAATTTAAAAAAAGTTTCACATTAGTGAGATTATACACGTCGAATTACGAACCATTTTGCGACGGTACGTTTCTTTTTCGAAACGCAAAAATTACGTATCGTGGTTTTTCCAATTGCGATGTTGTTTTAACAGCCCACGAATGCTTCGTTGTGTTTTGAAGCAGAAGAAATTCGTACAGGTCCCACGACCGGAAACACATGCTGAGATATCGTCCACCTTCCAACGTTCGCAAAAGTGATAATTTATTGACATCGTTTAGCATTACATGTGGCATTTTCCATTGTATCTTCGATAGCGTGATTTTAGGTTCCACCGATTCGTGCGCCACAACGTAATTGTTATCGTTACGCGCACGTATCAGGATAAGTTCGTGTCGCGCGTTTATTACTATGCGTTTGTAATCCTCGCAAAATCCTAGGAGTGTGTTGAGCGGTACGCAAAAGTTGAAATCATCGGATAGCGTTGTGTGAAATAAGTGCATTGTGCCGTCCCATCCTGCATTTTCTAACATTATACTCTTGCTACTGGTTAACGATATGAAATTTTTGATCGTACTGGTAATACCAACGTTTCTAAATCTATCGATTTCCACACCGTCTATCTCGTATCGAATCTCATCGAACATGAACGCGACGCAATTATTCGATAGTTTTGGAGGCTGTTGTTCAGATGTGTTTCCATCTCGTTTTTTCGTTGAAAATTTTCCCTCCACGTAGAGAAAACTCTCGCACGGTAACGTGTACAGATCTTGTTGTATAGGTATTCGTATTTCATCGCTGTATCCGAATGTGGTGTTAGCGTATGGGTTGTAAGTGTGAGTCTCGATCTTAATGATATGGTCGTCAAAGATGAGTTCACCTCCTACATGTAGAATATCGCGATTAATTTCTCACGACGAATCCCAGAGATCGTAGAAATGCGACGTTCGCAGCGGAGGAGGTTCAATCTGTCCTCCGTTCCTCTCTGCTTTCCTCCAACGTATCGTTTGGTGAGCAATGATAGTTGCGACGTCTGAGGTACGATTGTCGTCGTAGATGTATTTTTACAATCGTGTGACTCGTTCAGAACGAGCATCTTTCGTTCATGAGCATATTTTTTATCATCTACGCCGTATATGAAGTCGAATCGATATCGCTTCTCCACGAAGGTTTATCAATTGTCCGTTTTGATTCACTATACGTATCGTTATATCGGTATTTCTCGCGACGACTGGGAGATAAATAACGTGTGTAGGAGTATCGGACAATTTATATCCAGGTGGAACGTTCATCGCGAATTCGTGTATCGTATGCGCTGCTTTATCGTTGTTGTACGCACCCGAAGTAATGTTGCATTCTATATGAATTACAGTTACATTTATAATGTTTACAGGTTTGTCAGACGCGTATCACTTATTCGGTTGTATTACGCGAGAGTTTGAATAACCTAATAGCGAACCGATGTTATTCAGTTTCGGTAAAAATATATTCGGTACGCACATTTGATCTCGCTTCTCATAGTATTCTCTTTGGCTCGAAGAATCATCTCTTCTGTACGAGTACTATCGTTGCCGTCGTCGTCGTCGAATATGTATTCATCGTCATCACTATCTTTATCGTTAGGCGTTCGTCATTGTGAAGAATAGCAACTCTCAGATACTTGTTTATAGCACTCAATTCATACGATCCTTCGGGAATCGTTATCACTTTATCGTCGGTATCGAAGTAGAAGTTATTATTCGTGGAAGTAACATTCGATATCGCGTTGTACGTTTCGAAATTCGCAAGACCCAATTCGTATTCACCATTACTTAAATCCAACACAGGGAAGTAACTCGCTGTGAGGATACTGGTTGTTCCAATTAACGTGAGAGTCAACGACATGATGTAATCGAAAGTAAACGCTCAACTGAGATGACTCACACGACGCATTATTAGATATATTTTTTTCTCCAATCTATTTCTCGAAGAAATCATAGACACAACTGACCACAAATATTCTGATCGAACGTTTGATAAGAGCGATGATTATACGTTACGTTGTTTCCGAGATAGTGTTCGAGTTCTCTTGACTGTCTAAGATTGCCAAAACCATCGAAATAAACGGCATTATTTCCCTTTTTCGCATAAACAACCCAGTGTGTACCCGCATTTTCCGAATTATCGAGATTTACGATACCGCTTTCATTACGATGTGGTTTCGTCGGTAACGCGTTACGCACAAACACAACTCTGAAGAATGGTAAACGCAAATGATGCGCCGCACGGCTCAACTGTTCGTTCGATGTGACATCGGAGAGCGGTATTTTAAAAGTCTCTAATGTTTCCTTCGATGTTTTTTTTACCTCTTGCCTTTCTTTTCCTCACGTTATCACCGCCACTATGTTTGTAGGGCGCTAGATACAGTCCGCGACCTTCCGTCTGACGTCGAGCGGCTTTGCGATCGCTTAGCCACGCTCGCCGCTCCACCGATAAAAGATCCGAGCGCACCTAACTTGGTAAAATCGGAAACCTCCGCGTTTCGTTATGCGGAAGTAGTCTCTTCCTTTTCGTTTTTTTCCTTCTCTTCATACCCATCCCTAATTTCGTTTTTGCTTTCATGGCTGACCATAGAGCGGTTCGGAAGTAGTCTCTTCCTTTTCGTTTTTTTCCTTCTCTTCATACCCATCCCTAATTTCGTTTTTGCTTTCATGGTTGCCCATACAGCGGTCGCGGCAGCTTTCTCACCAAACGTCGAATCACTCGCTGTTATATGTTCGCGTGCTCTTTCGGCGAGAACTCGATCAGCAATGTGACGATCGGCAAGATCGTTGCTTCGCGAATAGGCGATATCATGTTCGCAACACGCCACGTCCAATCGATTTACCTCGATCACCACGCGCTAGTCTTTTCGCGAGACGAGTACCGGGTCCACAAAATTGATATATGTACTTCGAACGGAAGCGCGTTTATTGTCCTGTCAAGTAAACCTACTCCATACACAGGAATCATTCCCTACTCCACGCTATCTTATTTCATACGACATATGTCGCAATTTTTGATAAGTGTGGTGGACCGTCTATGTGTGTTCGTTGCCCCGAACGATTGTAATGCTCTATACATGGATGATAACGTTGCACTTCAGGATCCGTTTTTAAATGTTCCGGTAACCGATCCCACAGTAGCTCCACGTAATTCTCAAATTCCTATAGAAGAACAATCTTCGGTATGTATTGCAATTGCTCGGCGGTAAAATCGAGAATCCGATGTTTACCCATTAGTAAGAAAAACATTTTTTTGCGATAACAACAACGACGACTGCTCTTTACAATAAAACTGCGAATCGAGTGCTTGCTCGGGGATATAAATAGTGCCGAAAAACTCGGTCGCGTTATATTGCGCACGCGCATTACACAAGTAGATGCGATTCGTACGACAATCACGAGCAATAGGAGTGTCGAATCTCAACCGCAAGACGCGACTCATGTCCAATGAAACGGTTGGAGAAATTCGTAGACACACAGTCCTTTACTACCGAATACAATTCGTTGCATTATCTGCGGACCGTCCAACTGTGGTAAAACAAACGCTTTGATAAGTTTGATAGAAAGTCCACATGTATGTTTCGAAAACGTATACGTATATTCGAAATCTCTCTTTCAACCGAAATATCGATATTTGGAAGAACTACTCGAATCGATAAATGGTATCGGCTACCACGCATTTTCCAACAATCGTGACGTCATACCACCGAAGGAGGCACTTCCCAATTCAATATTCGTATTCGATGATGTGGCTTGTGATAATCAAAATACTATTAGAAAATATTTTTCTATGGATCGACACACGAACATTGATTGTTTTTATCTCTGTCAGACGTATGCAAAAATACCGAAACATTTGATACGCGATAATGCAAATTTTTTGATACTATTCAAACAAGACGGTACCAATTTAAAACACATTTATAACGATCACGTGAACACTGATATGTCGTATGAGAATTTTTGCACTTTATGCCATTTATGTTGACAACACAAATATGGTTTTGTGGTAATAGACAAAGATAGCGCATTACGCAACGGTAGATACAGATGAGGATTTAATGATTTCGCTGCAAAAAAATTATCTGTAAAAAAAGTGAGCAGTACTTCTTTGACGTTACGATAAGATGGTCAGAACGAAAAGTATCTTTGAACGGGAGAGAAAACAGCAAAACTGATCGCGAAGACACGCGCGTCGATTCATAAGAAACACCGAGCATTGAAGACTAGCATAATGGAGAATGAGATCGTTCTGAAGAAACAATTAAAACTGTTATCGAACCGTTGAAACAAATTGCTGGAAACACTGAACGTGGAGATAAATCATTTGACACTAAGTTTATGGAGAGTAAGCAAAAGAATAAACGTGAGTACAATGATGATGAGGATGACGACGACGATGACGATGACGATGACGATGACGATGACGATGACGATGACGATGACGATGCAATTCCAACACAAATTACTCCCCAGCGTTTTCCATGGAACAAACAAATAAAAAAGAAACAATCAAACGTTATGCCTGATTCGTCTATAATTCATTCGACACCAATAGAGTCAAAACAACAACAACAGGTAACTCCTTTTAACTTGCGGGACGAAGAAGTTTTTAAAATCGGTGATGATCCATCGCTCGAAACGTCTGTCAGACAGATGTTGAACACACCTCAAGGTCGTCAGAGATTGCAAAATCAGTTAGGACCGTTAGGACAAATATACTCTTTTAACTGGTAATGCAAAAAACGAAATCGATCTTGTCTACGGTATTTTATTTTGATGAAAACGGTACGATGTTAGGTAATAAAAAATTTGACATAGATACGGACGACACTACAATCATAGATGGAGTGAGGTACAAAGTTACACCAGGTGTATATGAGCTAATCTTCAAGAAGATTCCAAACGACGCTATCTACACAGAGAATGATAAACAAACGTACAAACATATATTATTGATGACGAATGCTCATAGACGTGACAATAACGCCAGAATGCCTATTAAGGGGATGCTGAAGTGTCCTGTTTTATCATTAAATTTTAAAAACGCCTTTCTCGTAACTATGTTTATGGATTGAAAAATCCTTCTCCACAATTAAAATATCGACAACAACGCAAATCGCCAGCTACATTTGAATACGAAAAACGAAAGAAAATTAAAGAACTTACACTTTTGTTATTGGTTTTTGTAGTCACAATATGTGTTGCATATAAGAGTTTCAGATCTTGCACGTTCATAAAAAGTAGCTGGCGAATTACGGAAAACCTAAATGAACAATCCTATGCTTTTAGAAACGCGGTAGGAGTTGTAGTATAAGAGAAAGGTGTGTACAAAAATTTCGTTTGTATATTACGAGTGAAATTGATGTGAAGCCATGAAACTGAGCAATATTTTAGTTCCGCGATATTCCGACAGCGGCGCTGTCATGAAAAGTGC